>CM029638.1:12091058-12124034 GCA_017311315.1 Dendrocalamus latiflorus | reverse complement strand
GAACAGTGGTCATATAGGCAACAGGAGCAAAAGTCTCATTGTAATCACGACCATACTCCTACTGGAAGCCACGAGCCACAAGACGAGCCTTGTAGCGCTCGATAGTACAATCAGATCTGGTCTTAATCTTGTACACCCACTTGCACGTGATTGGACAAGTATGAATAAGTGTCGGTACAATATCTCAGGTCCCCGTATGTCGAAGAGCATCAAACTCCTCTGCCATAACAAGCTGCCACTCAAAATGAGAAGCAGCCTCACGATAAGAGTTAGGCTCAGAGACAAAAATAGCATGAGCTGTCGAAGAAAAATCAAGATGATCAGGAGGCCGAGGGATGTCTGGTCACGAAGGACGTAACAAGGAGCATCATCAAAGAAATCAGACGTTGGTATCGGCAAGATACCATGTCACAGCCCAGCTGTTTATTTCAAAATTTTCAGTATAAAAAATTAAAATTAACTTAATTTAAAATAAAAACAAGTGCTATTTGGTTACCTGAATTTTAGAGATTTTATTTGATTATTTTCAGCTCTTAAAAGGCTTCTTCTTAAAACTAATTTAAGTAAAAACATAAATATATTATTGAATAAAGGATATGTTGAATTTCTATAAAAAAACCCTATTTAAAATTAATCATTTTAAAAGCATTTGACGTTTAATTGGATTTTCTATGTTTTTCTGAAAATTAAAAAATCAATTTCAAAGCTAAAAAGTATTTTTTTGTAAAAATTTAAAGACCAGTTTTAAGTTAAAAATATTTTTCCTAAGTCTAAAACAGCTCCAGGAATTTCTGTGAATTTTTTTGTAATTTTTAGACTTTATTTATTATTTTCTAAGCCTTTATTTATGGGCTTTCCTGAATTTCAAAAAGGACTTAAAATCTCTCTCCTTTTCCTCGGCTGACATGTGGATGTCGGATTCTCCTCCCGCCGCCATGTGCCGCTCATCCACTCCACCCCGCGGCATCCTTCCTCTCCATCCTCTCCATCTGGACCCATCGGTTAGCCTCTGCCCGCCTCTCCTCCCTCTCACCCACCTACACCTGAGGCCCACGCCTTCTTTTCCTCCTTCTTCCCCTTCTTCCTCCATACGCAGCCATTATCGCGCCCACCTGAGCCCCTTATGGCGACTATTTTTTTCCATTGGCACGAGCAAATGCTGGCTGGCTGGTGGGGCCACTCCTGTTCAGACCGCTGACTGGCTGTCCTACATGGAGGATAAAATGGAGGCGTTCGAGGTGGTTGCTCTGGATCGTGTGTGGTATATGGCACAACTCTTAAAGGGTGAGGCATAGATCTGGTGAAAGGGGTGCTATTAGCTCGCACGACTGCACACGGACTGTTGTCTTGGGCTGAGTTTGTCCGGTAGTTTGAGAGGAGGTTCTATCTAGAGACGTTCCTTGATAAAATGAAGATCGATTTGAGTAAGTATGCTCAGGTCTAAATTAATTGGTGCATTGCATTCCAGTGCCTTGTTCCTGCGATTAGCGTGCGTTAGTATCCTAAGCCGGCCACCGCAACCTGTTCCTTTGTAAGCGAAGAGCAAATCAATAGCAATCCAAGGGAGAATAAGAGAGAGAGGAGAAATAGTTGTCATCAGTACCCTCGTGCTACTAGAGCCAAATAGAAAGGTGTTCTTAGAGGTTCCTGGACCGTTCGAGACCAGTCAGCGCCTCTCACCATTAGTGGGCTTCATCATCCGGCAATTGAAATCCAAAGCCTACATTTTCCAAACTTACCTCAGCCGTAGTAAATCCCAAAACAATGCTTAGCCCACATTTAGGACCTTCGGTCTGGAGCAACAGAGAACCAAAACACAATAAAGGATAAGATCGGCACTGCCCAGCTATGCACAGCCAGACTCTAGCCGAAACAGAGAGGAGGAGGCTGAAACCCCTCATATATAAGCCCCAATCGAGCCAATCGCCTGCATTGCCCACTGCATTCCCAGAAACCACTGATAGCAAAATAGCCAGGAGTTCATAAGCACATACAAATCCCCAAGAACAGCCAAGAACAAACAAGAGCAACCGAGCCCCCAAGCCAAGCCATTTTCATCCATCTCTACTCTCGGCTGAAGGCTAGAGAGCTAAACCAACCAAAGCCACAGCCCATTGAGTGAGACGAGAGGAGTGTCGTAGAGGGGAGGCAGAATGTATAGGATGACGAAGGCAATTGAGGACCATGGGACAAGGAAGCCGATAGGGTGGACCACCACAAGGCAACGACCACCACAAGACGACGTCCCCGACTATGACCAGTATCTCAATCGCACCTTCGTCCGTGACTACGACCGCATGAGGACGACACCGCAACCCCCACCAATCGAACACTTCCCATTCTCAGCCCGACACACAAGTATGCCCACATTTCCTCCTACCTTTTCTTCTTCTTTTTGGTTTTTTCTCGAGTAAGCACACAAAACACTCGGCACTACTCCTCCTCGGCTCGTCTGGCTGAGCCAGGCAGCTGAGAAGGAGGGAGAAATCGCCTAGCCTAACCGGTGGCTACCACAGCAACCGGCAGCCACCCTAGTACCGTGAAGTGCCCTCGGGCTTGGAGAACCTCTCCTGGGCATGAGAACCCCAAACCTGAGTTCCATCAGCACAACCACAAGGATTCCCCATAACTGGGTGTGGTAAATCAAATGCGTAAAATAACGAGAAACATTAACTAAAAGCAGAGCAAGGAAGATCAGGTAAGGATAGAAGAGAAGGTAAAACCGGAGAGTAGTCGCAACCAAGCCTCAGCCATCTGGCCAAGCCAAGCCCACTATAGCAATCTCCGACCGGAAGCATCCTCTTAAGGGTGAAGAGGATGTTGAGGGAGGAGGTGAGTAGTCGTAGTCAGAGGAGAATAGTCGTAGTCGGAGGCCAAGTAGTTGTAGTCGGAGGCCGAGTAGTAAGAGTAGTCATTGTAGTCGAGTAGTCAGAGAGGCCGAGAAGTCAGAGTCGAGTTGCCGGGTAATCGAGGGAGTTGAGTAACCGCTAGATCTGGCGAGTAGCCACCAAATCCGGCGATAGCAGTAGATCCAGCAAGGAGCGACTTGGAGGAGGTCAGATCCATCCAGATCCGAGCCAGAAGGGTCGAGAGCGCATGGTAGCCGAGGGAGCAGCAAGCCTCGAGGACGGAGGGAGAAGGAAGCAAGCATCAGCACCACGAAGGGAGAGTGTGGGAGAAAGAGAGCAACGTCCGAAGTCTGAGGCGTCGGCCAAAAGGAGGAGTGTTCCCATCGGCTGAGAGGAACCGAGCGTTCCCATCGGCCAAGAGGAATCGAGCGTTAAAAGCAAAGAGTGGAGAAGTGTGAAGTGTCGACAAAAGGGGGAGAGGAGAAGGAGTGTTTTGTCGGCCGCTTGGTCGTGGGCCGAGAGTAGATCTAGGCCGAAAGGCCTGAGCCTTTGAGACCGTTTTAGCAGGTAGAATAGCAGGTTCAGGACTCAACTTTAACCTAGTAGATAGGTTAGGCATCCAACGAGACGGGGAAGGGAAATTTTTTTAACCTATTAGTACCGTAAATAACTAATTTCTTATAGAAGCACATCTGCTTGTAATGCAGAGCTCGAGCAAGCTCAAGTTGAGGTAGCAAAGCAAGTTGCCGTTGATTCTAGCACATACTACTACTACTACTCAGGCAAGCTAATTCTTGATCACAAATATAGTTATGTCTAATGTACAAATTACTTTCTGTGTCATTACAGTATAATTGCATCTGAAAAAGGTATTTGAAAAAGTCAAATTGACAAAGAAGATGAGAGATGTATGAATGAGAAGAAAAAGAGGAGAAAAAGAAAGAAAGAAAAAGGAAGAGATGAGGTAAAGTAGTAGTTTGGCTGAGAGGAGCAGCAAAACTACAAGTATATGTATAAAGGAGGGTAAAGGGGATCTTGAAAAGGCAAAGAGAGGGTAAGCAGGACCCCTTTATATATGACTAGTATATAAGGATTTACCAAACTCTCACTCGGAATGGGGACCGTAAGTAAAGTGCCAACCATTTTTCCGTCTTGGATGGGTAAGAAATAGTACCCTGTTACGTTATTCGTCTCTCCACATTGGGCAAGTACTTATGTGTGAGTAGAGATGGATGAAGCTCAAGACCAATAACGCCAGTCTGAAAGTGAGTAAGTCCCGAGACACTATATGTGTAGGTGGAGTGTTGGGCCGGGAGCCAGTACCAACCAAATGCT
The DNA here is from genome assembly GCA_017311315.1 of Dendrocalamus latiflorus. Taxonomy (NCBI): domain Eukaryota; kingdom Viridiplantae; phylum Streptophyta; class Magnoliopsida; order Poales; family Poaceae; genus Dendrocalamus; species Dendrocalamus latiflorus. Next base: position 12,119,850 of record CM029638.1, on the reverse strand, counting down.
ATTGGAAGTCGGTAGAGCACGAGTGAGCGACCCGGTACACCGATGGATAATAGATGGGTTGGAGAATTGAGCAACGTAACTCGGGAAAAATTCTGTACTTTGAGCTTGACCCCACACCAAAGGAAGTGTGAAAAGCCTAGTTAAGATGGTTTAGAATAGCTATGGGTACAGTGGCACAAACCTGCGCAGTGCTAAATAAAATCATGAATTCATGCCAGTCTCTTGGATTGGAGACTACGGTGATCACTAGGGATCTTTCTTCACCCGAGTGAATAGTAGAATTTCATAATTAAAAGATGCCATTTAATTGGTAAAGCTAATTTCTGAATTCAGATGACTAAAACTGGACTTAAGGACAAAGATAAGCATACAGTGCATTTTACTACTATTATGCTTGCTGGGTATGTTAGTACTCACCATTGCTATTACTCTCCTTTATTAGACCCCACCCCGACCGAGGAATACTTCGAGCCGAATGAACGGGTAGCAGGCACTACTGAGTTCACATAAGAGGAGAACAACGATTACGAGGTGCCAAGGAAGGTGGACCCCCTATACTACGGTTGTGAGAGTAAACGTCCTGCTGAGCCGAGCAGGAGTCCTAAGGTATCATTTTGTATCTTTTGCCCCTTATGTATTTGTAATTAAGACCATAACCCTCGTGGTAAGTGGTATAATAATAGTACAGTTTCTACATTATTGTTTTGCTGCATGACTTTGATAAAGACTTATTATTCATCGAAACAATGTTCTACTGGTTAAGCAAATAAAAATCCATATGCTTTTATGTGATTATCCTTGGGATAATTGCACAGGACGCTACATCCTCTGTGCCTCTGTGCCATCGCCATACTTCCATGCCACCCAACACACCATGCCACATTCGTGTCGTGCCGGCTCGGCCCAAAAACTGCCGCCATACTTAGGCCAGCCCAGAAAAGTCCAAGGTAATACTACCACACGACCAAAGCGTGATCCATCACTCAGATTCCTACCAGACATGCTCAACAGCTCAAGATAAGCCAAGCATTTATTCAGTATAGCAGCAAAGAGCTATAAGACAAAACATCAAAACATACCAGAGGAAATTTTAGATGGAAGGTGATTCAGCTGAATATGCCGATACGTGATCTGCAAGACCAGTGTTTCCATCCCCAACTTAATCTCAAGCAGTGCTGCATTAACAAAGAGGAGCAGCTTGAATAGACAACTTCTAGGCATAGCCCATGGGCAAACAATCCAGGATAACAACTAACAACACAAGCATATCACTTGGAATTTCAGAAGTCTATGGAGTCTCTCGTGTAGAATTCCTGACGAATGGCATCACGCATTAATTACGAATGATGTAACCTAACATAGACATGAACATTGGGTCAAATTGTCGAGATGATTCCACATCAATAAGTACTTAGATTGACATCCTCTAACCGAAGGGAAATATTCTTCCACATAGCTTGCAGAGAAAGCAGGTTACATTGTTGGGGAACTTGCAGTACAAGAGCTTCCAAAGCAGGGAATGATAAAGCTCAGCGCCCCCGGCCCCGGCCCCGGCCACGACCACGTCCACGCCCCCGCCCCATAGGCTTCCCTGATTTCAAACAAAGATTGGTCGGTCAGTTGATAATTTTTGTTGTGGTTAAACTCAAAACTAGAAGACTGGGGGGAAATCAAACCTGCAGTTGGCTTCTTAGGCTTGACCCTGGGGGTATCCTCAACCAGCAAAGTTTCCAGATTTAAGCTGTCAGGGAGGATGTAATATCGAATGTTGTTTCCTCTCACACTGAGATGATCGAGGGTTACATGATTCTTCCCTTTCAGTGTAAGCTTCACAGTCTTTAAATGTGTGTTCATGCTTATGTCAACACCTACAAAATGTGAATGAATCAGAGGATCCGCAGTACACAGTAATCATTATCGCAGTCCCACAATTGCTAGCAAAATAAGTTGCGACAATGCAATATTGTGAGAGTACATGACTGAAGAGCCAAACTGTGTTCAAACAATGATTTTCCAAATTGTACTAAAAAGTTGAGCAGAATAAGCCTTCTATAATGGCTGATGCTTTTTTTTTTGTTTTTGTTAATGCAATCCAGTCTCGTGCCATCTACCAACAAAGTGTAATTTGACAAATGACAACAGACTTATCCACTTGCAACTAAATGCCATCAAATGTTCTTAAATTATTTGTATTTGTTATCTTTCAGTATGCAAAGAAGCATGCTATCTCTTCTAGGCCCCACACCCCCACAGGTATAAAATACATCAAGGGATCAACAAAAGGAAGTTCAGGAGAGACTAGAAATGTTGCACATTCAGCCAGAGGCTTAGTGGAACATCCCAATGCATTTTTGAATTCTCAGCACCAACTGATGTGTACACTACAATTTCATAAAGATATGCGTCCCACCATTTTCGTAGCATTACTAGATCTAAGACTTAAAGATTTCAACATACAAACTATCTCCCCAAATTGGTCGTCAGGAATGAGCTTTATTGATCACAAAAGCAGAAGATTGACCAAATGTGAACAAACTCCATGCAATCCCCATGAATCAAATCATATACAACAATGCAGGACAAAAGACTGGCCTGTTTGGTGTGTTACAGTCACGAACCAAAACAAAACGTAATTTTGGTAATGCCAATAAAAATCGGCAATCATTTGGTTTGCTACAAATAGTTGGTAACGACCACAAAATTCTGGTCATGCCAACAAAATATAATGTCACATGAGGGCAATCCAAGGGCGAGGAAATTGCTCACCAAAATTTTGGCTTGGCCACAATCCAAACAATGTTGTTTTTGCCAAAATTTTGGCTTGGTTCGTTGGGCACATCAACCAAACAGGCTCTAAAAACCCAATCCTAACTGAACCTAAACAACATCATCTCAATGGCACAGTGCAATAGCTACAAATGGCTTCAGCTGCAAAAAAACATAACCAGCTGTGCATCACAAGAACGAACTGAGCACAAAAGGCATGTTCAGTTCTACAAGCTCCAAAACCTAACGAAACAACGCTGCGCTCTCAGACAAACAACATGAACGCACAAACACATCCCGCTAGCACTCCAAAAATACCGAGCACAAAGCTAATAAATCCTGAGAGGCACGCACCAGGAAAAGCCGTAAAATTTCGAAGTATTCCCCACTTGGGGGTGAGGTCGAAGCGTACCGGTGATGGTGCCATGGACGACGGTGCCGTTCTTGAGCTCCATAGTGACCGTCTCGTTGTTCATCTTCATCAAGAACCTGCGGGAAAACGCGCGCACCCAGGTCAGCACCAAATTCGGCGGAGGTTTGCACCAAACGAATCAGCGACGAGCGGCAAATCGAAACCAATCGGAACAAAGGGGAGGCCGAAACGGAGATCGTTACCTGACGAGCTTCATCTTGGCGACGGCCGGGGGGAGGAGGAGCGGAGGCGGTGCTGAGCGACGGACGGAATCGGAGGAGGCCGAGCTGTTCGCTACCTCGGAGCGGGAGGAGTAAAAACCCTAGTTTGAAGGCTGATCTGGCAGGTGAATCGGCGGATATGGGCCGTTCTTGGGCTTTCCATGTTGGGCTCGGTGGGACTTGGGATAGCATATTGCAGTAAGGTTTTGGCCTCTAAAAAAAAGGAAGTTCCAACAAAAGATTTATTAATCTGTGCACCAAAAAATAGGATCTTAAAAGGTTCCCATGCAGTCTTCTGTCTGCACGAAATTATTTGAGTTGTAACGCTGAACACAGGGTAAGTTTTTTGCTAGAAGTTTTGCACAAAGTGCATATTTTGCATAGAAAACACACTTCTTGTGCACCAAAAAAAGAATCCAATTATCCTAGCCACATGTTGCTGGAAAAAAGCAGAAATGTAAAAATTAATTACTGAGAAAGTTTACTTTTAAATACATTAAATGCCATTATATGCATCAAATCTTTGTATGTTTTGTATGAGAATGCCACACAGTTTAGCATAAATGATAAGAAAAAAATGTTAAAACAAATGCTTATTATTATCTTGCATGTGTAGTGGCTGTGGATTGCAATGACCTATCAGCTATTGGTGTCAATAAGTATCCACTTCAATATGACATTGTGCAGCCTGCTACTGCAACTACAAGTGCTAGCCTTGGAGGTAATTTGTCACACAATTTTGGGGTTTCTAAGGGAACAACAGCAATATGAACAACAATTGGTGATTCATGTGATGAGGATAACACTGGTGATGATGAAGATGAAGGAGATATTTTCGAGGTTTTGTCAACAACTCAAGAACAATTCAAGTTAATGACATTCAATTCTTTTGAGGTTGCTAAAGAACATTACAAAGTCTATTCCAAGTAATTTGGATTTGATATCAGGATTGGTAGTTCACACATTTCGCCCAGGAATAAAAAGCTTGACAAGGTGCACTTGTTGTGTTAGAAGGTTGGTGTAAACAAAAAAGAGAAGGAAGACCCTCAAAACCCAAAGCCAACAGTTAAGAAGCAAAATAGAAACAAGACAGACAAAACTCATTATCTAGCTCGCATGGTTGTAAAACACAAGGGTCAAGTGTGAGAAGTTACTAACTTTGTGCATGGTCATAACCATCCTCTCGTTAGTAAACCATCCCTCAGCAAGTTTCTACGCTACCATCGGCACATACCGAAGGAGGAAAGGGAATTTGTACACCTCCTTCATGGTTGCAATGTCTCGACAAGCCAACAAATGCAACTTATGGCTGATTTGTATGGATCAGTTCACAATGTGCCTTACACAGTTAAGGACGTCGCTAACTGCAGGGCTTTTGTACGTGCTGAACATGGAAATACTTACATGTAGGACACACTTGCATATTTCCAGAAGATGAAGGAGGATGATCCAGACTTGTTTTATAAAGTTCAGCTTGATGAAGATGATAGAGTACAAAATATCTTTTGGACAGATAATGCTGCCAAGAAGGCCTACAGGTTGTATAATGATTGTTTGTCATTTGACATGACTTATATGACCAAACTGTACAAGGTACATTGTGCCCCATTTATTGGAATAAACAACCATGGGCAGTCCATATAGTTTGACTGTAGTTTCATGAGATGTGAGAAGACTGGAATCACACCGTATAGTGATTTCACACATGAAGACTATGCAGTCTGAGCTTGTTTCTCTCAAGAAAAAAAGAGGGAAAAAGGGCTAAAACAAAACCTACGAATATCACTGACAGTATTGGCGCTGATCAATCTTCTAGTATTTGTCAGGTAGAAAATCTCCTAAGATCTAAAACTAAAGGGAGAGCCAAAGAGAAGAGAGAATACGTGCAGCAATTGACATTGTGACAACAAATAAAAAGAGGAGTCATAGCTTGTGTGGTGGCACAGATCATGATACTCGCACATGCTAAAAAAGGCTTGTCGGCCCTCCACAACAAGAGCTTAGCCTTTTCCATTAAATCCACGAGCTATTTAGTTTACTTAGTTGTGGTGATTATATATGATATTGCTAGTTTTAGCGATTACAGAAAAAAGAGTTTCCTGTGTATTAATATGATATGAACTTGTCACTTTTAAGTTATCAGCATGGATGTAATATATTGCTATCGCATAATGTGATTAAAGAAAAAAACCTTCCATTTTCTGTGGATCCTTTTGTACTGTTATATTATTGTGTTGTGAGACAAACCAAACCCACTCCTCTATGTTATGAAAATGGATGGTTAAAAGACAAAAGCATGTACTTATCCTTTTTATTTGAGATTACAGAAAAAAGATACAAATTACCTCCAACCCTTGTTAGTTTTACTTGATGCCTAGGATGGGCTTCCAATCGATGTTGTTGTACTTGCAAGTCATCCATTTGTGCAATAATAGATTTTACATGTTTGGCATATCCTGTTGTTTGAATGACAGCACAGTACGTCCATCCCATAGTTATCGTGTAAATGTCTTAAAATGTACTGCCCAGTTGCATAAAAAAGTTATATTGATGGCACAAAAAAGTTATTGTGCAGGTACATGAAAGTAATTGTTGAGATGTATAAGAGTTATTGTGCAGATACGTGAAATTTCAAAAATTGTGCACATACGTGAAAATTATCCAAGATCTAATTTTACTTCTTCCCTTACTTCCCCTCCATGGCCTCCAAGCTCCAGTTACTCCATGGTCTCCATGCTGCATCCATTTTGGGATATATAGAGCATGTGTGCAGTTGCTTTGTATGAAAAAACTAAAGGCGAATTTGAATAATGTTGAAAACAATGAACGCAGGGTGGAATTCTTGAAAGTTAGAATGGTAATTTGCCAATAGTATAGATCATAACTTAGGCTACAATTGATGGTGAATTTCGTAATCTCTTGCAGACAGTGAAGGTATGATGTTTTTTTGGGGAAAAAATAGGATGGTAATTTGCTAATAGTATGAATGATAATCTAGGCTGCAATTGATGGAAACTTAGGCATGAAATTGTATATAACCTAGTCATGATACTAATGGTAAACCTAAGAATGAAAAAATATGATGATAATTTGCTAAAAGTATGGATGATAATTTAGGACGCGATTGATGATAACTTAGGCATGAAATTGTATATAACTTAGGCATGATACTGATGATAAGCCTAGGAATGAAAAACTAATGACCTCAAGACAATTCAACAAAAATTGATTTCTAGAAAGCTTGAGAGAATGTATGTCAAGCAGCCAATGTAATCTGATTGAAGCTAAATAGTACCTTTATGTACATCAATTATTCAGCTCAAAAAGATACGAGATGCTTTTATATGTTATTGTAGCGTGATTCTATATATAATTGTATCTACATACACAACTTGCTAAGTACTCCATGTGCTCACTCTTGCTATAAAATAATGCTACTCAGTTGTTGGAAGGCAAGGTTACACCACCACAAATGAGCTATTTCCTGAGAAGTATTTGAAGATAGTGAAAACTAGGTCGCACTACCCTAGTCGATTATATGTGGGCATATGGATAGGCTACATTTGAAATTATCTTTATTATTTTGCTGCAGTTATTTTTCTTAATTAAGCTCGCGAGGCCAATAAATGTAGACCTTGACCATAAAGGTTGCAACCCAGCTCTTCAATAATGGTTGCTATTATGTTATTTGTGTGTATGGATAATATTATATCGATGTTGTCACTGTATGTACTATCACAATTCTATACTAGTGCGGTATACAAAGATGGTCCAAATTAGCAAATTCGGATCCCGTCACGTAGTGAGGGAGGAGAAGCACTAGATGAGGGGCTCTAGAAAAGTAAAATAGATAATTTTAGAACAATCGTAGCTTCCTAAAAGAATACTTTTAACTAAGGATGTATTTGAATAATATCTTTCTATTACTCTAAGAATGTACTACGGTGGATGAAAAATTTTACAACAAAACTTCAATTAAGTTCTCTTGAGTATACTAATTAAATAACAAAACTTCAGTGAATGTACTACAGTTGTACATAATACTAATAAATCTCGCCGCGTGTGGGGCACCCTGCTAGATATCACCGAAGCAAATGAGTGGAAAAAATATCACGGCCTCCGGCTAACTACCTCCCGGTAGAGCTATGAAACATGACATTTTCTGTTTTCAATGCAAAAAAAAAAACACACACACACACGCATTTTTATTTCCCCCTTTATTCTAGCTTTTCTCTGGCACTCTTGAAATCTTGTTATTTCTAGCAATATTTCGCTCTACCATTTCTTTTCGCCTGCAACTGCTGTTCTTTGATCATGGTAAGTTTCGCCGTGTTAATTTATGCTCGTTTAGTTACACCATGTGATTCGTCAGCTCATCGGGCAAGTCCCAGAGTACACAGTCGGAGCCGAACAGGCCCAACATGTCGGAGGCTCCCTTCCCGCTGTCCTTGCTGTCGTCCGCCTCGTCGTCGCCGCCGCTGCTGCCGACGCTGTCGTTGCCTTTCTCCGGCAATGCCGGCCTGGCCGCCTCGGTGCCGGAGATCCCGCTGTACATGCTCTGGTGTTTCCACATTGACGTGCCCTGGCCCGCGTCGCCGGCAAGGACGAAGCCCGACGCCGTTCCCTCGTACCGGAACTCCTGCGTGTGAGCGGGGCTGTACGTGGCGTACATCCCGGCCAACCCCTCGGACATGTCGCCCGGTGGCCACGGCTTGTCGGCGGCGGCGGCGGGCTCGCTCATGATGGCGCGGGACAGGCCCAGCTTTATGCGCTTGATGGTGTCGTCGGCCTGCGGCGGCGCGGGGAAGCAGGGCGCGGCGAGCGCGCCCATGCCAGCGCTGGCGACCGCCGCCATGTCGGGCACGGCGGGCGAGGGGAAGTCGCAGGGGCGCTTCTTGGTGAGGAGGTGGAGCATCTCGTCCTTGAAGCACCCCAGGGCAGCCTCGGCGAGGTGCGCGACCTGCGGCGGCGCCAGCGTGGTGGCGATCTCGACCATGAGGTGCGAGAAGGACTTGTGCGTGACGGGGTCGATGCCCATCCCGGACAGCTTCTTCTTGAGCTTCGTGTTCCAGTGGTTCTTGACGTCGTTGTCCGTCCGCCCCGGCAGCTGCGCCGCTATCACCGACCACCTGCACGCCGGCGACACATCGCACATTGTTCAACGCAATTCTCTGACATGTCATAACAGAGAAGACGAGAAGAAGCTCCAAAACACCGTGGAGGAAGTCAATCCCTACCTGTTGCCGACGACGGAGTGCAGCTTGATGATGGTCTGCTCCTCGGCGTCGGTGAACTCGCCGTGCTTGAGATCGGGCCGCAGGTAGTTCGTCCACCGCAGCCGGCAGCTCTTCCCGCACCGCTGCAATCCTGCGACGTTGCAGCAACACCCGGTCAGACCCACCACCAACAACTACAAGCAGCCGCCATTTACACACACGTTGCACTTGACCAGCGTCTGCGCGCGCCGTGGACGCACGTACCGGCATTCTTGGGGATGAGGCGCCAGTTGCGCGTGCCGTACTGCGTGATGTAGGAGAGCAGCTTGTTGTCCTCCTCGGGCGTCCACTGCCCGCGCTTCACGCTGTCCTTCTCGCAGCACGGGATCCGGCCCATGTCAGCGCACGTCTCAGACCACTCGGCTTCGACCCGCACTTACGAAACGAACTCACGATCGACTGTCGATGTGTGGCGCTTGCATCAGGCGCCGCCGCTGGACGTATAAATAGGCGCGGCCGCGCGTGCTGCTGCCGGCGGCACGGCAAGGGCGCTGGGCGCGCACGGGCGAAGGAGGCATGGGAAGCGTAAAGAATTCAACGCCCGCCCAACGCGTGAGCTCCGGGGGCCGGGACAGGTTGCTCATCCACACAGCACTGGGTCAGTCAACCCGGCCTCCAAGCGATCGCGGCGTCCGTCGCGTTTTCGCCAATCTGATTGATGCTCTGCTCTCCTCGTGACGCTATGATCGATGCTGCGCGTGCCATCAACGGGTTGGGACGTTCTTTCTGACGGTGCGAACTGCCGTGCCGAATGCATGCATGGAGGAATGGAACTTCACTTCTCTAAGTCAAATCAGACTGTCAATTCGGCCAAAAAAATAAGTGTCTATACAACAGCGTATATTTTTTAGATAAAAACAGTCACATTTTGAGCAGTTAGATGGAGATCCAACGTCCTAGATCATTTTTTTTGGAGGGGATCATTTTTTTCGGATGAGGGCTTGTATGAGTGGATCCGTTGGATGGAGATCTAACGCTCCAGATCAATCTGACTGTTTTTATCCTTAAAAACAGTCGAATGTTGTATAGCAAAACTCAAAAAATAATAAGAGAATTTTTATACACATTAATCGTCGGGTAGTGTAAAAGAACTCAAAAATAAAGGATCACGGCAATAGTAATACTATCATCTGCTCGAGCTCACTCACGTTAACTGTGAGATTGAAATGAACGAATGGTCTAGTTGGCAAGGACTTTCGCAATGTAGTAAGATTTCCAAGATTAATTATAGTGTTATTTTTTCCACTTTGATTACACTCCTGAGATGCTGCTGCTATTTTATTCTCCTATACTCGTCAGCAAGAACACCAAGGCCAGGGACTGCAGTTTCAAGAACCACCGAATCATGTTCTTTTCCACTATTTCAGTAAAGTCAGTCATGCAGGGACATGGATTACGCATGCTCAACAGCCATGCAATCTGAACCAATTTCGAGATGCAAATTGAAGGCGAGGAAGTCGAAAGGAAAAACAGTACTGAGCAGTCTATGTACTGATGTATGGAACTGCATATGCAGCACAGTACGGGATTCCTCACATTCTTCTCAAGTAGTAGCTTGGCAATCTAACAAGTGTACATACTAGTCCACTCCAATGCAGAAGGAAGGCACTGAAAAACAGTGTACCACTCTCTGATCCATCCAGCAGACAGTATACCACTATGCTGTTCATCACCAGGGAGCAAGACGCATGCTCCCCAATAGCTAGAATACACCAGTGCATTCTCCATTACACAAGAAAGCAATCCAAAAGCAGTGTGACTAGCCTAGCTTAGCTTCTGGTTGATGACTCCCTGGATCGCCCCGACGAGCGCGAACGCGCTGATGAGCAGGCAGACGACGCTGAACCCCTGCAGGACGACCCACCTGGCCGACCACCTGGGGACCTTCCTCTGGATGAAGTACATCTCCACGGGGAAGTAGATGGCGAGCGGCCAGAAGCTGAGGGCGCCGAGCAGGGCCAGCACCTCGTTGAAGTAAGGGAAGAAGAGGGCCACCCCTGTCGTGGTCACCACGTACAGCGTCCGGAAGCACACCCGCAGGAGGTTCACCCCACACGACGGCAGGAGCGGCAGCTTGACGGTGTGGAAGTCGTTCACGAACCTGCTGTCAGGGAACCTCTCCGCGAAGAACCTGTCCGCGAATTGGTATATCGGCTGGCTGTACACCTGCAAAATTTAGAAATGTATTAACGTTTTTTCGACGTCACAGGTGCTATGAGTGAGTTACTAGCTGTGTTTCAGTTCTGTAACTCCTGAAGTTTCAGGCTTTCCGTACCTGATAGACACCCAGTAGGTGGAGAATAATGCAGGCGTTGGCGAAGTCGATGAGCCAGTACGGCTCGTAAAAGCCGAAGCCGGTGAGGAGGTTGCCCGGCGCGTCGTCCCCGAAGGCGGAGTAGCCGAAGCAGCCGCAGCAGAGGTAGAAGAAGGTGGTGACGAGGATCGACATGATCGACGCCTTCTTCATCGTCTTATTCTCGGCTGGTGGCGACTTCAGGGTGTCCTACATTGACAGAGGTGAAACAGAAGAAATTGTCATTTGTGCTTAGTGGTTACTGGTACTAAATGAGTAACCAATTTCAATTGAGTGGAAATTATGAATGGATGGAATGCTACTGCGTGTACCTGAATTTCCAGGAGGATTAAGGAATATGGGTAAGCGAATGCGATGTCGCCGATGGCTTGTGAGACGCGCCATATCTTCTGCATGGGGGTTCTCATTGGAACACCAGCCAGGCTTCCTTTGATCGTTCCATTTGCTGAGGAGCAGTAACAAGTTTGTCAGCTTATATATGATCTTAACGTTCATACTACCCTCTCAGCTTGGTGATCGGTTCGGCTGAAAAGCTCGTGGCTTATGGCTGAAAACACTGTAGCTGACTGAAAAAAGTACTGTGGCTGACAGAGGCTTATTTAGCATAATTAAATTTAAAAAATTTAATTATAAAAAAAATATGTTAGCTCATTACGTATAATACAAACAAATACGGGAAAAAAAAGAACCGGCAAAAAAGCTCAACAAAAAGCCAAAAGTTCAAAAAAAGATGAAACTTATAAATAGTGAAAAATAAGCCAGAAGCCAGAAACCGAAGCCGAGTTGATCGGGACCATATGAGCTTAATAGCAGTAGCGCGTTGTTCCGAGTCTGACCAACTAGTATCAGTGATTCAGTTATCTGAACAAGTAGTACTCAACTGAAAACGATGTACAGATTTGTATTCTCGAAATAACCAGGCATGCGTACCAATGGTGTTGCCGAGTCCGAGTCCGAGTCCGATGAAGGAGTAGGAGAAGGACATGACGGCGGCGAGGACCGAGAGCCACGCCATGTCGTGGAAGTCCGGTATGAAGGAGAGGAGGAGCTGCGTCGCGCCGAACATGAGCATGTAGTAGCCTCCCCCGTAGCTGCAGGGCGCGTCGTGCCCGTGCGCGTGGTAGCAGTTGGCCCGCAGGATTGCCCTGCAACATCAAACAACGGTACAACACAAACATACACAGTTACAACCAAATTAATCAGCGAAATGATGTAAGCGGTATCCTATACCAGTATCAGGGCCAAAGCAAATATAATGTATCAATAATCCGCATCACATGGTTCCTGCTCGATAGACAGTACGATTACACGTTGAGTTGTAATGAACTGTGTAAGTTGTGACCGACGACTACCTCATGCTAGTGGCCGTGGTGATGGTACAGGCGACGCCGCAGCCGTACAGGCTCAGGTGCTGCAGCCACCCGCAGGCCCAGGTCTGCTTTTTTTTCCCCCTGAGTTCGTTGACACAGTAAAGTACAGTGCCTATTAAGCCGTAAAACCATAGCACAATCTAGTTGAACTTCTCGTTAAGTTTGTCCGTTAAAAAAAATTTCGTTAGGTTCGTGGACTACTGCTTGAGCTGCTAAGTACGGTCCAGTGTGCTGTACCGAGGTAGAAGCGGACGGCGTCCACGTAGGACTTGTTCCTGGGCCCTTTCTCGGCGGCGTCGCACCGGTAGCAGTACGGTGCCTATTAGGCCATTCTCAGTGGAGAGTTTCATAACGTTGTTTCCAAGACTGCCACATCATGTAAAATGAAATGAAACATGGATGAAACATTCATCCTCAATGCATAGTTTCATTCTATTGTTTCATAGACATTTAATTTCATGACTCATATAGAGTTGGTAATCGTGTCAAGAGAGTTTCATCTAGATGAAACTCACTTCTTCTCTCTCTTCTTAGAGCAAGTACAATGGTGCTGACTAGGTTGCCTCTAGTGAAATCCACATCAGCACAATCCTAAGTGGAAGAGAGAGAAAAAAAGAGAGAGAAGCAAGCTGCCCCTCATGCAAGAGGTGACCTCTAGCACATTATACGAGGAGAGAGAGATAAACTACCCCTCATGCAAGAGGTGACCCCTGATATATTTATGTAAGTATTAAATGTTTGAGTGCTTTAGTAGAGGTAACCTCTACACTACTCATTGTATTAGCTACCTCCACATGAGCCACATGTAGTCTTTTTGCTTATGTGGCTAGTCCTAGAGGTGGCAGCCACCTCTTCTATTGTACTTACCCTTAAAAATGTTGCCATATCATCAAAAATACCTATGTGGCAGTCTATTAAATACAGATGAAACTCCCACTGAGACTGGCCTTAAGCCGATTGCTGTTTCCAAGACAAGTCGTGCATCGAGTAGCGTAGCCACTAGAACTTGTACATGCAAATTTGTGTGGCCCAATCACACCTTACACACAGACCTGGAGCAAGTACTTCTTACTGCTCATTGACGACTTCAACCAAATGATGTGGTTGTACACACTGAAGTCGAAGAGTGAAGCAGTCAAATCCTTTAGAAAGTTTAAGGTGATGGTCGAAAAGGAGTCTAGATATGATCTGAAAACTCTTAGAACTGACCAGGGGAGGGGGTGAGTTCATGTCGAACCAGTGTACCCAGTTGTGTGATGAAGCAGGAGTCTGCCAGCACCTCACCGCATACTACTCACCACAGCAGAATGGGGTGGTGGAGTGGCGGAACCGAACCGTGCTGGCGACGACCAGAAATCTCTTGAAAACCATGGGAGTGCTAAGCATAATGTGGGGAGAAGCAGCACACCATGCCATCTACCTGCTAAACCGAATTCCGACCAAGGCCCTGGTCGGGGTCACTCCACATGAAGCCTAGACAGGGAGGAAGCCAAACTTGGCACATGTGAGGATCTTTGGGTGTACTGCACATACGAAAATACCAGCCGTCCACTTGAAGAAACTAGACAACAGAAGCAAGGCCTTGGTTCATCTTGGTGTTGAAGAAGGAAGCAAGGCGTACCATCTCTATGATCCTCAAAGCAAGAAGTGTAGCACCCTGGAATTGGGAAAGCGATCATAATATTTCAATTTGCATTGACTGTCCTAGTTAGCTTAATATGGGTGAGTAATTACCTTGTAAGCCGGGCATGAGGGGCTAATTTTTTAGATAATGGAACTAGGTTCCAGCCTCTACCATCCGGGATGGTACACAGCTGGAGAGGGGCTAATTAAAGGCATATCTCTTTCCACCTTTTTCTATGTGTTGGCTTCTATTCTCTCAACAGCATCCCCTATCTCTATCTCTATCCCATCTCCCCTGTCTCCATCTCTCTCTCTCCCTCAGGTTCCCTGCCCGGTAGCAGCCTGGGCATGGCGGGGCCCGGAGGTGGTGGTGGCGACGGCGTCGATGGTTGGCGTGCGGGTGAGGAGCAGTAGCCACGGCCCTGGCTGGCGTGGCGGGACACTGGTGTGAGCTGCAGGCAGCGGCACGGCGGCGCTAGCGCCAGCGACGGCGCCAGCTACCGTGGCGCCTTCGACATGCGCTAGCGCCCGGCCGTGCCGCTGCCTGCAGCTCACACCAGTGTCCCGCCACGCCAGCCAGGGCCGTGGCTACTGCTCCTCACCCGCACGCCAACCATCGACGCCGTCGCCACCACCACCTCCGGGCCCCGCCATGCCCAGGCTGCTACCGGGCAGGGAACCTGAGGGAGAGAGAGAGATGGAGACAGGGGAGATGGGATAGAGATAGAGATAGGGGATGCTGTTGAGAGAATAGAAGCCAACACATAGAAAAAGGTGGAAAGAGATATGCCTTTAATTAGCCCCTCTCCAGCTGTGTACCATCCCGGATGGTAGAGGCTGGAACCTAGTTCCATTATCTAAAAAATTAGCCCCTCATGCCCGGCTTACAAGGTAATTACTCACCCATATTAAGCTAACTAGGACAGTCAATGCAAATTGAAATATTATGATCGCTTTCCCAATTCCAGGGTGCTACACTTCTTGCTTTGAGGATCATAGAGATGGTACGCCTTGCTTCCTTCTTCAACACCAAGATGAACCAAGGCCTTGCTTCTGTTGTCTAGTTTCTTCAAGTGGACGGCTGGTATTTTCGTATGTGCAGTACACCCAAAGATCCTCACATGTGCCAAGTTTGGCTTCCTCCCTGTCTAGGCTTCATGTGGAGTGACCCCGACCAGGGCCTTGGTCGGAATTCGGTTTAGCAGGTAGATGGCATGGTGTGCTGCTTCTCCCCACATTATGCTTAGCACTCCCATGGTTTTCAAGAGATTTCTGGTCGTCGCCAGCACGGTTCGGTTCCGCCACTCCACCACCCCATTCTGCTGTGGTGAGTAGTATGCGGTGAGGTGCTGGCAGACTCCTGCTTCATCACACAACTGGGTACACTGGTTCGACATGAACTCACCCCCTCCCCTGGTCAGTTCTAAGAGTTTTCAGATCATATCTAGACTCCTTTTCGACCATCACCTTAAACTTTCTAAAGGATTTGACTGCTTCACTCTTCGACTTCAGTGTGTACAACCACATCATTTGGTTGAAGTCGTCAATGAGCAGTAAGAAGTACTTGCTCCAGGTCTGTGTGTAAGGTGTGATTGGGCCACACAAATTTGCATGTACAAGTTCTAGTGGCTACGCTACTCGATGCACGACTTGTCTTGGAAACAGCAATCGGCTTAAGGCCAGTCTCAGTGGGAGTTTCATCTGTATTTAATAGACTGCCACATAGGTATTTTTGATGATATGGCAACATTTTTAAGGGTAAGTACAATAGAAGAGGTGGCTGCCACCTCTAGGACTAGCCACATAAGCAAAAAGACTACATGTGGCTCATGTGGAGGTAGCTAATACAATGAGTAGTGTAGAGGTTACCTCTACTAAAGCACTCAAACATTTAATACTTACATAAATATATCAGGGGTCACCTCTTGCATGAGGGGTAGTTTATCTCTCTCTCCTCGTATAATGTGCTAGAGGTCACCTCTTGCATGAGGGGCAGCTTGCTTCTCTCTCTTTTTTTCTCTCTCTTCCACTTAGGATTGTGCTGATGTGGATTTCACTAGAGGCAACCTAGTCAGCACCATTGTACTTGCTCTAAGAAGAGAGAGAAGAAGTGAGTTTCATCTAGATGAAACTCTCTTGACACGATTACCAACTCTATATGAGTCATGAAATTAAATGTCTATGAAACAATAGAATGAAACTATGCATTGAGGATGAATGTTTCATCCATGTTTCATTTCATTTTACATGATGTGGCAGTCTTGGAAACAACGTTATGAAACTCTCCACTGAGAATGGCCTAATAGGCACCGTACTGCTACCGGTGCGACGCCGCCGAGAAAGGGCCCAGGAACAAGTCCTACGTGGACGCCGTCCGCTTCTACCTCGGTACAGCACACTGGACCGTACTTAGCAGCTCAAGCAGTAGTCCACGAACCTAACGAAATTTTTTTTAACGGACAAACTTAACGAGAAGTTCAACTAGATTGTGCTATGGTTTTACGGCTTAATAGGCACTGTACTTTACTGTGTCAACGAACTCAGGGGGAAAAAAAAGCAGACCTGGGCCTGCGGGTGGCTGCAGCACCTGAGCCTGTACGGCTGCGGCGTCGCCTGTACCATCACCACGGCCACTAGCATGAGGTAGTCGTCGGTCACAACTTACACAGTTCATTACAACTCAACGTGTAATCGTACTGTCTATCGAGCAGGAACCATGTGATGCGGATTATTGATACATTATATTTGCTTTGGCCCTGATACTGGTATAGGATACCGCTTACATCATTTCGCTGATTAATTTGGTTGTAACTGTGTATGTTTGTGTTGTACCGTTGTTTGATGTTGCAGGGCAATCCTGCGGGCCAACTGCTACCACGCGCACGGGCACGACGCGCCCTGCAGCTACGGGGGAGGCTACTACATGCTCATGTTCGGCGCGACGCAGCTCCTCCTCTCCTTCATACCGGACTTCCACGACATGGCGTGGCTCTCGGTCCTCGCCGCCGTCATGTCCTTCTCCTACTCCTTCATCGGACTCGGACTCGGACTCGGCAACACCATTGGTACGCATGCCTGGTTATTTCGAGAATACAAATCTGTACATCGTTTTCAGTTGAGTACTACTTGTTCAGATAACTGAATCACTGATACTAGTTGGTCAGACTCGGAACAACGCGCTACTGCTATTAAGCTCATATGGTCCCGATCAACTCGGCTTCGGTTTCTGGCTTCTGGCTTATTTTTCACTATTTATAAGTTTCATCTTTTTTTGAACTTTTGGCTTTTTGTTGAGCTTTTTTGCCGGTTCTTTTTTTTCCCGTATTTGTTTGTATTATACGTAATGAGCTAACATATTTTTTTTATAATTAAATTTTTTAAATTTAATTATGCTAAATAAGCCTCTGTCAGCCACAGTACTTTTTTCAGTCAGCTACAGTGTTTTCAGCCATAAGCCACGAGCTTTTCAGCCGAACCGATCACCAAGCTGAGAGGGTAGTATGAACGTTAAGATCATATATAAGCTGACAAACTTGTTACTGCTCCTCAGCAAATGGAACGATCAAAGGAAGCCTGGCTGGTGTTCCAATGAGAACCCCCATGCAGAAGATATGGCGCGTCTCACAAGCCATCGGCGACATCGCATTCGCTTACCCATATTCCTTAATCCTCCTGGAAATTCAGGTACACGCAGTAGCATTCCATCCATTCATAATTTCCACTCAATTGAAATTGGTTACTCATTTAGTACCAGTAACCACTAAGCACAAATGACAATTTCTTCTGTTTCACCTCTGTCAATGTAGGACACCCTGAAGTCGCCACCAGCCGAGAATAAGACGATGAAGAAGGCGTCGATCATGTCGATCCTCGTCACCACCTTCTTCTACCTCTGCTGCGGCTGCTTCGGCTACTCCGCCTTCGGGGACGACGCGCCGGGCAACCTCCTCACCGGCTTCGGCTTTTACGAGCCGTACTGGCTCATCGACTTCGCCAACGCCTGCATTATTCTCCACCTACTGGGTGTCTATCAGGTACGGAAAGCCTGAAACTTCAGGAGTTACAGAACTGAAACACAGCTAGTAACTCACTCATAGCACCTGTGACGTCGAAAAAACGTTAATACATTTCTAAATTTTGCAGGTGTACAGCCAGCCGATATACCAATTCGCGGACAGGTTCTTCGCGGAGAGGTTCCCTGACAGCAGGTTCGTGAACGACTTCCACACCGTCAAGCTGCCGCTCCTGCCGTCGTGTGGGGTGAACCTCCTGCGGGTGTGCTTCCGGACGCTGTACGTGGTGACCACGACAGGGGTGGCCCTCTTCTTCCCTTACTTCAACGAGGTGCTGGCCCTGCTCGGCGCCCTCAGCTTCTGGCCGCTCGCCATCTACTTCCCCGTGGAGATGTACTTCATCCAGAGGAAGGTCCCCAGGTGGTCGGCCAGGTGGGTCGTCCTGCAGGGGTTCAGCGTCGTCTGCCTGCTCATCAGCGCGTTCGCGCTCGTCGGGGCGATCCAGGGAGTCATCAACCAGAAGCTAAGCTAGGCTAGTCACACTGCTTTTGGATTGCTTTCTTGTGTAATGGAGAATGCACTGGTGTATTCTAGCTATTGGGGAGCATGCGTCTTGCTCCCTGGTGATGAACAGCATAGTGGTATACTGTCTGCTGGATGGATCAGAGAGTGGTACACTGTTTTTCAGTGCCTTCCTTCTGCATTGGAGTGGACTAGTATGTACACTTGTTAGATTGCCAAGCTACTACTTGAGAAGAATGTGAGGAATCCCGTACTGTGCTGCATATGCAGTTCCATACATCAGTACATAGACTGCTCAGTACTGTTTTTCCTTTCGACTTCCTCGCCTTCAATTTGCATCTCGAAATTGGTTCAGATTGCATGGCTGTTGAGCATGCGTAATCCATGTCCCTGCATGACTGACTTTACTGAAATAGTGGAAAAGAACATGATTCGGTGGTTCTTGAAACTGCAGTCCCTGGCCTTGGTGTTCTTGCTGACGAGTATAGGAGAATAAAATAGCAGCAGCATCTCAGGAGTGTAATCAAAGTGGAAAAAATAACACTATAATTAATCTTGGAAATCTTACTACATTGCGAAAGTCCTTGCCAACTAGACCATTCGTTCATTTCAATCTCACAGTTAACGTGAGTGAGCTCGAGCAGATGATAGTATTACTATTGCCGTGATCCTTTATTTTTGAGTTCTTTTACACTACCCGACGATTAATGTGTATAAAAATTCTCTTATTATTTTTTGAGTTTTGCTATACAACATTCGACTGTTTTTAAGGATAAAAACAGTCAGATTGATCTGGAGCGTTAGATCTCCATCCAACGGATCCACTCATACAAGCCCTCATCCGAAAAAAATGATCCCCTCCAAAAAAAATGATCTAGGACGTTGGATCTCCATCTAACTGCTCAAAATGTGACTGTTTTTATCTAAAAAATATACGCTGTTGTATAGACACTTATTTTTTTGGCCGAATTGACAGTCTGATTTGACTTAGAGAAGTGAAGTTCCATTCCTCCATGCATGCATTCGGCACGGCAGTTCGCACCGTCAGAAAGAACGTCCCAACCCGTTGATGGCACGCGCAGCATCGATCATAGCGTCACGAGGAGAGCAGAGCATCAATCAGATTGGCGAAAACGCGACGGACGCCGCGATCGCTTGGAGGCCGGGTTGACTGACCCAGTGCTGTGTGGATGAGCAACCTGTCCCGGCCCCCGGAGCTCACGCGTTGGGCGGGCGTTGAATTCTTTACGCTTCCCATGCCTCCTTCGCCCGTGCGCGCCCAGCGCCCTTGCCGTGCCGCCGGCAGCAGCACGCGCGGCCGCGCCTATTTATACGTCCAGCGGCGGCGCCTGATGCAAGCGCCACACATCGACAGTCGATCGTGAGTTCGTTTCGTAAGTGCGGGTCGAAGCCGAGTGGTCTGAGACGTGCGCTGACATGGGCCGGATCCCGTGCTGCGAGAAGGACAGCGTGAAGCGCGGGCAGTGGACGCCCGAGGAGGACAACAAGCTGCTCTCCTACATCACGCAGTACGGCACGCGCAACTGGCGCCTCATCCCCAAGAATGCCGGTACGTGCGTCCACGGCGCGCGCAGACGCTGGTCAAGTGCAACGTGTGTGTAAATGGCGGCTGCTTGTAGTTGTTGGTGGTGGGTCTGACCGGGTGTTGCTGCAACGTCGCAGGATTGCAGCGGTGCGGGAAGAGCTGCCGGCTGCGGTGGACGAACTACCTGCGGCCCGATCTCAAGCACGGCGAGTTCACCGACGCCGAGGAGCAGACCATCATCAAGCTGCACTCCGTCGTCGGCAACAGGTAGGGATTGACTTCCTCCACGGTGTTTTGGAGCTTCTTCTCGTCTTCTCTGTTATGACATGTCAGAGAATTGCGTTGAACAATGTGCGATGTGTCGCCGGCGTGCAGGTGGTCGGTGATAGCGGCGCAGCTGCCGGGGCGGACGGACAACGACGTCAAGAACCACTGGAACACGAAGCTCAAGAAGAAGCTGTCCGGGATGGGCATCGACCCCGTCACGCACAAGTCCTTCTCGCACCTCATGGTCGAGATCGCCACCACGCTGGCGCCGCCGCAGGTCGCGCACCTCGCCGAGGCTGCCCTGGGGTGCTTCAAGGACGAGATGCTCCACCTCCTCACCAAGAAGCGCCCCTGCGACTTCCCCTCGCCCGCCGTGCCCGACATGGCGGCGGTCGCCAGCGCTGGCATGGGCGCGCTCGCCGCGCCCTGCTTCCCCGCGCCGCCGCAGGCCGACGACACCATCAAGCGCATAAAGCTGGGCCTGTCCCGCGCCATCATGAGCGAGCCCGCCGCCGCCGCCGACAAGCCGTGGCCACCGGGCGACATGTCCGAGGGGTTGGCCGGGATGTACGCCACGTACAGCCCCGCTCACACGCAGGAGTTCCGGTACGAGGGAACGGCGTCGGGCTTCGTCCTTGCCGGCGACGCGGGCCAGGGCACGTCAATGTGGAAACACCAGAGCATGTACAGCGGGATCTCCGGCACCGAGGCGGCCAGGCCGGCATTGCCGGAGAAAGGCAACGACAGCGTCGGCAGCAGCGGCGGCGACGACGAGGCGGACGACAGCAAGGACAGCGGGAAGGGAGCCTCCGACATGTTGGGCCTGTTCGGCTCCGACTGTGTACTCTGGGACTTGCCCGATGAGCTGACGAATCACATGGTGTAACTAAACGAGCATAAATTAACACGGCGAAACTTACCATGATCAAAGAACAGCAGTTGCAGGCGAAAAGAAATGGTAGAGCGAAATATTGCTAGAAATAACAAGATTTCAAGAGTGCCAGAGAAAAGCTAGAATAAAGGGGGAAATAAAAATGCGTGTGTGTGTGTGTTTTTTTTTTTGCATTGAAAACAGAAAATGTCATGTTTCATAGCTCTACCGGGAGGTAGTTAGCCGGAGGCCGTGATATTTTTTCCACTCATTTGCTTCGGTGATATCTAGCAGGGTGCCCCACACGCGGCGAGATTTATTAGTATTATGTACAACTGTAGTACATTCACTGAAGTTTTGTTATTTAATTAGTATACTCAAGAGAACTTAATTGAAGTTTTGTTGTAAAATTTTTCATCCACCGTAGTACATTCTTAGAGTAATAGAAAGATATTATTCAAATACATCCTTAGTTAAAAGTATTCTTTTAGGAAGCTACGATTGTTCTAAAATTATCTATTTTACTTTTCTAGAGCCCCTCATCTAGTGCTTCTCCTCCCTCACTACGTGACGGGATCCGAATTTGCTAATTTGGACCATCTTTGTATACCGCACTAGTATAGAATTGTGATAGTACATACAGTGACAACATCGATATAATATTATCCATACACACAAATAACATAATAGCAACCATTATTGAAGAGCTGGGTTGCAACCTTTATGGTCAAGGTCTACATTTATTGGCCTCGCGAGCTTAATTAAGAAAAATAACTGCAGCAAAATAATAAAGATAATTTCAAATGTAGCCTATCCATATGCCCACATATAATCGACTAGGGTAGTGCGACCTAGTTTTCACTATCTTCAAATACTTCTCAGGAAATAGCTCATTTGTGGTGGTGTAACCTTGCCTTCCAACAACTGAGTAGCATTATTTTATAGCAAGAGTGAGCACATGGAGTACTTAGCAAGTTGTGTATGTAGATACAATTATATATAGAATCACGCTACAATAACATATAAAAGCATCTCGTATCTTTTTGAGCTGAATAATTGATGTACATAAAGGTACTATTTAGCTTCAATCAGATTACATTGGCTGCTTGACATACATTCTCTCAAGCTTTCTAGAAATCAATTTTTGTTGAATTGTCTTGAGGTCATTAGTTTTTCATTCCTAGGCTTATCATCAGTATCATGCCTAAGTTATATACAATTTCATGCCTAAGTTATCATCAATCGCGTCCTAAATTATCATCCATACTTTTAGCAAATTATCATCATATTTTTTCATTCTTAGGTTTACCATTAGTATCATGACTAGGTTATATACAATTTCATGCCTAAGTTTCCATCAATTGCAGCCTAGATTATCATTCATACTATTAGCAAATTACCATCCTATTTTTTCCCCAAAAAAACATCATACCTTCACTGTCTGCAAGAGATTACGAAATTCACCATCAATTGTAGCCTAAGTTATGATCTATACTATTGGCAAATTACCATTCTAACTTTCAAGAATTCCACCCTGCGTTCATTGTTTTCAACATTATTCAAATTCGCCTTTAGTTTTTTCATACAAAGCAACTGCACACATGCTCTATATATCCCAAAATGGATGCAGCATGGAGACCATGGAGTAACTGGAGCTTGGAGGCCATGGAGGGGAAGTAAGGGAAGAAGTAAAATTAGATCTTGGATAATTTTCACGTATGTGCACAATTTTTGAAATTTCACGTATCTGCACAATAACTCTTATACATCTCAACAATTACTTTCATGTACCTGCACAATAACTTTTTTGTGCCATCAATATAACTTTTTTATGCAACTGGGCAGTACATTTTAAGACATTTACACGATAACTATGGGATGGACGTACTGTGCTGTCATTCAAACAACAGGATATGCCAAACATGTAAAATCTATTATTGCACAAATGGATGACTTGCAAGTACAACAACATCGATTGGAAGCCCATCCTAGGCATCAAGTAAAACTAACAAGGGTTGGAGGTAATTTGTATCTTTTTTCTGTAATCTCAAATAAAAAGGATAAGTACATGCTTTTGTCTTTTAACCATCCATTTTCATAACATAGAGGAGTGGGTTTGGTTTGTCTCACAACACAATAATATAACAGTACAAAAGGATCCACAGAAAATGGAAGGTTTTTTTCTTTAATCACATTATGCGATAGCAATATATTACATCCATGCTGATAACTTAAAAGTGACAAGTTCATATCATATTAATACACAGGAAACTCTTTTTTCTGTAATCGCTAAAACTAGCAATATCATATATAATCACCACAACTAAGTAAACTAAATAGCTCGTGGATTTAATGGAAAAGGCTAAGCTCTTGTTGTGGAGGGCCGACAAGCCTTTTTTAGCATGTGCGAGTATCATGATCTGTGCCACCACACAAGCTATGACTCCTCTTTTTATTTGTTGTCACAATGTCAATTGCTGCACGTATTCTCTCTTCTCTTTGGCTCTCCCTTTAGTTTTAGATCTTAGGAGATTTTCTACCTGACAAATACTAGAAGATTGATCAGCGCCAATACTGTCAGTGATATTCGTAGGTTTTGTTTTAGCCCTTTTTCCCTCTTTTTTTCTTGAGAGAAACAAGCTCAGACTGCATAGTCTTCATGTGTGAAATCACTATACGGTGTGATTCCAGTCTTCTCACATCTCATGAAACTACAGTCAAACTATATGGACTGCCCATGGTTGTTTATTCCAATAAATGGGGCACAATGTACCTTGTACAGTTTGGTCATATAAGTCATGTCAAATGACAAACAATCATTATACAACCTGTAGGCCTTCTTGGCAGCATTATCTGTCCAAAAGATATTTTGTACTCTATCATCTTCATCAAGCTGAACTTTATAAAACAAGTCTGGATCATCCTCCTTCATCTTCTGGAAATATGCAAGTGTGTCCTACATGTAAGTATTTCCATGTTCAGCACGTACAAAAGCCCTGCAGTTAGCGACGTCCTTAACTGTGTAAGGCACATTGTGAACTGATCCATACAAATCAGCCATAAGTTGCATTTGTTGGCTTGTCGAGACATTGCAACCATGAAGGAGGTGTACAAATTCCCTTTCCTCCTTCGGTATGTGCCGATGGTAGCGTAGAAACTTGCTGAGGGATGGTTTACTAACGAGAGGATGGTTATGACCATGCACAAAGTTAGTAACTTCTCACACTTGACCCTTGTGTTTTACAACCATGCGAGCTAGATAATGAGTTTTGTCTGTCTTGTTTCTATTTTGCTTCTTAACTGTTGGCTTTGGGTTTTGAGGGTCTTCCTTCTCTTTTTTGTTTACACCAACCTTCTAACACAACAAGTGCACCTTGTCAAGCTTTTTATTCCTGGGCGAAATGTGTGAACTACCAATCCTGATATCAAATCCAAATTACTTGGAATAGACTTTGTAATGTTCTTTAGCAACCTCAAAAGAATTGAATGTCATTAACTTGAATTGTTCTTGAGTTGTTGACAAAACCTCGAAAATATCTCCTTCATCTTCATCATCACCAGTGTTATCCTCATCACATGAATCACCAATTGTTGTTCATATTGCTGTTGTTCCCTTAGAAACCCCAAAATTGTGTGACAAATTACCTCCAAGGCTAGCACTTGTAGTTGCAGTAGCAGGCTGCACAATGTCATATTGAAGTGGATACTTATTGACACCAATAGCTGATAGGTCATTGCAATCCACAGCCACTACACATGCAAGATAATAATAAGCATTTGTTTTAACATTTTTTTCTTATCATTTATGCTAAACTGTGTGGCATTCTCATACAAAACATACAAAGATTTGATGCATATAATGGCATTTAATGTATTTAAAAGTAAACTTTCTCAGTAATTAATTTTTACATTTCTGCTTTTTTCCAGCAACATGTGGCTAGGATAATTGGATTCTTTTTTTGGTGCACAAGAAGTGTGTTTTCTATGCAAAATATGCACTTTGTGCAAAACTTCTAGCAAAAAACTTACCCTGTGTTCAGCGTTACAACTCAAATAATTTCGTGCAGACAGAAGACTGCATGGGAACCTTTTAAGATCCTATTTTTTGGTGCACAGATTAATAAATCTTTTGTTGGAACTTCCTTTTTTTTAGAGGCCAAAACCTTACTGCAATATGCTATCCCAAGTCCCACCGAGCCCAACATGGAAAGCCCAAGAACGGCCCATATCCGCCGATTCACCTGCCAGATCAGCCTTCAAACTAGGGTTTTTACTCCTCCCGCTCCGAGGTAGCGAACAGCTCGGCCTCCTCCGATTCCGTCCGTCGCTCAGCACCGCCTCCGCTCCTCCTCCCCCCGGCCGTCGCCAAGATGAAGCTCGTCAGGTAACGATCTCCGTTTCGGCCTCCCCTTTGTTCCGATTGGTTTCGATTTGCCGCTCGTCGCTGATTCGTTTGGTGCAAACCTCCGCCGAATTTGGTGCTGACCTGGGTGCGCGCGTTTTCCCGCAGGTTCTTGATGAAGATGAACAACGAGACGGTCACTATGGAGCTCAAGAACGGCACCGTCGTCCATGGCACCATCACCGGTACGCTTCGACCTCACCCCCAAGTGGGGAATACTTCGAAATTTTACGGCTTTTCCTGGTGCGTGCCTCTCAGGATTTATTAGCTTTGTGCTCGGTATTTTTGGAGTGCTAGCGGGATGTGTTTGTGCGTTCATGTTGTTTGTCTGAGAGCGCAGCGTTGTTTCGTTAGGTTTTGGAGCTTGTAGAACTGAACATGCCTTTTGTGCTCAGTTCGTTCTTGTGATGCACAGCTGGTTATGTTTTTTTGCAGCTGAAGCCATTTGTAGCTATTGCACTGTGCCATTGAGATGATGTTGTTTAGGTTCAGTTAGGATTGGGTTTTTAGAGCCTGTTTGGTTGATGTGCCCAACGAACCAAGCCAAAATTTTGGCAAAAACAACATTGTTTGGATTGTGGCCAAGCCAAAATTTTGGTGAGCAATTTCCTCGCCCTTGGATTGCCCTCATGTGACATTATATTTTGTTGGCATGACCAGAATTTTGTGGTCGTTACCAACTATTTGTAGCAAACCAAATGATTGCCGATTTTTATTGGCATTACCAAAATTACGTTTTGTTTTGGTTCGTGACTGTAACACACCAAACAGGCCAGTCTTTTGTCCTGCATTGTTGTATATGATTTGATTCATGGGGATTGCATGGAGTTTGTTCACATTTGGTCAATCTTCTGCTTTTGTGATCAATAAAGCTCATTCCTGACGACCAATTTGGGGAGATAGTTTGTATGTTGAAATCTTTAAGTCTTAGATCTAGTAATGCTACGAAAATGGTGGGACGCATATCTTTATGAAATTGTAGTGTACACATCAGTTGGTGCTGAGAATTCAAAAATGCATTGGGATGTTCCACTAAGCCTCTGGCTGAATGTGCAACATTTCTAGTCTCTCCTGAACTTCCTTTTGTTGATCCCTTGATGTATTTTATACCTGTGGGGGTGTGGGGCCTAGAAGAGATAGCATGCTTCTTTGCATACTGAAAGATAACAAATACAAATAATTTAAGAACATTTGATGGCATTTAGTTGCAAGTGGATAAGTCTGTTGTCATTTGTCAAATTACACTTTGTTGGTAGATGGCACGAGACTGGATTGCATTAACAAAAACAAAAAAAAAAGCATCAGCCATTATAGAAGGCTTATTCTGCTCAACTTTTTAGTACAATTTGGAAAATCATTGTTTGAACACAGTTTGGCTCTTCAGTCATGTACTCTCACAATATTGCATTGTCGCAACTTATTTTGCTAGCAATTGTGGGACTGCGATAATGATTACTGTGTACTGCGGATCCTCTGATTCATTCACATTTTGTAGGTGTTGACATAAGCATGAACACACATTTAAAGACTGTGAAGCTTACACTGAAAGGGAAGAATCATGTAACCCTCGATCATCTCAGTGTGAGAGGAAACAACATTCGATATTACATCCTCCCTGACAGCTTAAATCTGGAAACTTTGCTGGTTGAGGATACCCCCAGGGTCAAGCCTAAGAAGCCAACTGCAGGTTTGATTTCCCCCCAGTCTTCTAGTTTTGAGTTTAACCACAACAAAAATTATCAACTGACCGACCAATCTTTGTTTGAAATCAGGGAAGCCTATGGGGCGGGGGCGTGGACGTGGTCGTGGCCGGGGCCGGGGCCGGGGGCGCTGAGCTTTATCATTCCCTGCTTTGGAAGCTCTTGTACTGCAAGTTCCCCAACAATGTAACCTGCTTTCTCTGCAAGCTATGTGGAAGAATATTTCCCTTCGGTTAGAGGATGTCAATCTAAGTACTTATTGATGTGGAATCATCTCGACAATTTGACCCAATGTTCATGTCTATGTTAGGTTACATCATTCGTAATTAATGCGTGATGCCATTCGTCAGGAATTCTACACGAGAGACTCCATAGACTTCTGAAATTCCAAGTGATATGCTTGTGTTGTTAGTTGTTATCCTGGATTGTTTGCCCATGGGCTATGCCTAGAAGTTGTCTATTCAAGCTGCTCCTCTTTGTTAATGCAGCACTGCTTGAGATTAAGTTGGGGATGGAAACACTGGTCTTGCAGATCACGTATCGGCATATTCAGCTGAATCACCTTCCATCTAAAATTTCCTCTGGTATGTTTTGATGTTTTGTCTTATAGCTCTTTGCTGCTATACTGAATAAATGCTTGGCTTATCTTGAGCTGTTGAGCATGTCTGGTAGGAATCTGAGTGATGGATCACGCTTTGGTCGTGTGGTAGTATTACCTTGGACTTTTCTGGGCTGGCCTAAGTATGGCGGCAGTTTTTGGGCCGAGCCGGCACGACACGAATGTGGCATGGTGTGTTGGGTGGCATGGAAGTATGGCGATGGCACAGAGGCACAGAGGATGTAGCGTCCTGTGCAATTATCCCAAGGATAATCACATAAAAGCATATGGATTTTTATTTGCTTAACCAGTAGAACATTGTTTCGATGAATAATAAGTCTTTATCAAAGTCATGCAGCAAAACAATAATGTAGAAACTGTACTATTATTATACCACTTACCACGAGGGTTATGGTCTTAATTACAAATACATAAGGGGCAAAAGATACAAAATGATACCTTAGGACTCCTGCTCGGCTCAGCAGGACGTTTACTCTCACAACCGTAGTATAGGGGGTCCACCTTCCTTGGCACCTCGTAATCGTTGTTCTCCTCTTATGTGAACTCAGTAGTGCCTGCTACCCGTTCATTCGGCTCGAAGTATTCCTCGGTCGGGGTGGGGTCTAATAAAGGAGAGTAATAGCAATGGTGAGTACTAACATACCCAGCAAGCATAATAGTAGTAAAATGCACTGTATGCTTATCTTTGTCCTTAAGTCCAGTTTTAGTCATCTGAATTCAGAAATTAGCTTTACCAATTAAATGGCATCTTTTAATTATGAAATTCTACTATTCACTCGGGTGAAGAAAGATCCCTAGTGATCACCGTAGTCTCCAATCCAAGAGACTGGCATGAATTCATGATTTTATTTAGCACTGCGCAGGTTTGTG
>CM029638.1:11750196-12090958 GCA_017311315.1 Dendrocalamus latiflorus | reverse complement strand
GTGTGAACGAATCGAATACTGATAAGCTAAATAACGATAAAAAAATCCCATCCTATTTATTTATTTCAAGGAAACCATAGACTATATGCTATCTTTTACAATTCGCTTTTGTAGATCTGTATCTAGGAATGAGTTCATTCGAAGCAACAAATTTTTTGTGCGTTTTGTTTTGTTTTCAATTTTGAGCTAGATAGCTAAAATTTAATATATGTATTGCTATATGCTACACAACATTGGCATTACAGTCGATAAATTCCCTTTGTTCGCTACATCGTCTTTGGGTTGTCCATGTGGCAAATGGCACACTTTTCGCCATGCAACCAGCCGCCTAGGGTACTCCCTAAGTGTAACATAATAAAAAATTGAGCTCATTCTCAGTTTACTACTGATTGCATAATTTGATCCTTGAGTTAGAACTTGTAAAATTGTTT
Source organism: Dendrocalamus latiflorus (assembly GCA_017311315.1). Lineage (NCBI taxonomy): Eukaryota > Viridiplantae > Streptophyta > Magnoliopsida > Poales > Poaceae > Dendrocalamus > Dendrocalamus latiflorus. The sequence goes on along the minus strand of CM029638.1, from coordinate 12,090,527 downwards.
GATCTGTTTTTTTTAAAGAGATGATGGATTTTTTGAACAATGTGTGATATTGACCGTGTTGCAAAACTCGACCTCGTTACGATTTACGACGGGATCTGAGTATGATTTTGCATCCTTTGGAATCCTGGTTAGAGAAGCAAAGAGTGCACTGATCCTAGGGTTTTAATCTTATCGAGTGGATTTTTCTCCGCATAATTGTAATTCATTAGCTCATGTTCTAGGTACTAAGGGTGCTCTTCGGATTATGTGATTCTGTAGGAATCATGGCCGTGTGCTGTGGAATTCTGATGCCCCTTCTGAAAAAACCACCTAGGGCATCTTCCCTGAATGGACAAACATCACACCAAGTAAAATAATCTTCACGCATGACGCAGTCGCCTCGAGAAAATGACATCGACTGCTTATGTTTCTCATGGTTGGTGTTGGCCATTCAAAGGAAAACATGATCGGGTCGTCGCGATCCTATCGATGCTTATCGAGCTCTCTCCTCCTAAGAAAATGCGGCTTCTCCAAGCGTTAGATCCAAGGCCGTTCCTGTAATTTAGGAAGCTCTAGGACATAATAAAAGTAGAGACCAATCATACCAACAGGAATCGCACATTAGAATGCAGATTGCAGAATGACTGAATGAGAACATGTGTGGTGGGAAATCGAAAATCGTGTCACCTTGAGCTCGTTGATGAACTAGTCGGGTCGAAGAGATGAAGAGCCGAAGACTCGAAGTGGAGGCGGACGCCGCGGAGGAGCGGAGCAACTCCTCTGCTCTTGGACAAACTCGTTACTCTGGCACTGGTAGTAGGGGAATGGGGGATGCGAATGACCTCAGACTTCTGACCTTCATCCGCCCACGGCCCACACCGGCGTATGCAATGGCTCTATGATGGGATTTCGAGTAGAGCCGTTGCAAAGCGAAGAAATAAAAGACGAATTGGTTGGGAATCGAAGAAATCGGGCTCTTCCTCTTCTCCTCCATTAATGGCGCCACAGCGACAATGGTGGCGTTTTTTGTGGGGAAGAGATCGGAAGAGTCAAGAGTGGTGAAGCCACGGAGAGGAATAGGATACGAGCAGGCGGCGTGCGATTGGGGAATGGGGATCTAGTGAATGGATGCATCTCTCTGTGAGGGAGCTCATTAACTCAGCGCTAGATAATGCCATTATGGATTGGGCTGTTACTTGACTAGTTGTCTTCAGCTGGCCCAATCAAAGATACATAATCCCATGCGGCCATGCCCACGAGAGTATTTAATGACTGAATGACTGTAGTATAAAACGTAGACTAATCAATGATTCATGTATTGATGTATATATACATGCGCTTGGGCTAGAGGCCCCTAGTTTTCATGGGCCCTAGGCGGTTGCCCCTGCTGCCCAGGCCCAGGGCTGCCCTGGTTAGATCTGTTAGATTATATCATGTGTGGCATACACGCGTGGCCCATCCGGCATTCATATCAACTCCAACTGGCGCGTTATCTTCGGGATTCTTTCAACTAACATGTAATCTTCATGTAATCTTTGTGGATTATGTGAAGGCTTTTCTGTAATTTCTCAATTAAGAAAAAAGAGAAATAGGGTCCACCTAGCCCCCATGACTCATGTACTCCAGGCCTCCTCGACAATCGTCCTACCTCGGCACCATTGCAGCAGGCCTACATCACCTCCCTACCATTGGTTGCCAGGCAACCTGCCGCACCCACATCATGGCTACTGTGGTAGCGTACTGCGCTAGGTGGTGGCACATCGTCATCTTCCTTTATCGCGTCGTCTTGGGATCAACGGTCCTTGGTGAACGTGTTCAACACCATGATGTTGATGCCCTCACCAAACACGGAGAAGTACATGGACTCGGGCACATCCACTGACATGACGTCAGACTCCGATAACCCGTTCTCTACCTATCCTCCCTTTTCCTCCACTCAGCCAATGTCTTCGTTGATAACGGGTCACTGCTACCTATTACCTCCACCGGCCGCACTATTTTCTAACTCTGGTTCGTGCCTTTCATCTTAACAATGTCCTAGTCACTCCAAACCTTGTTAAAAATCCTATCTATGTCCGTCAGTTCACCACAGATAATCATTGTTCTATTGAGTTTGATCCATATGGTCTTTTTGTGAGGGATCTTCACACCAAGAACGAGATCATCAAGTACAATAGCTCTGGCCAGCTCTACCCATCCAACTCTTGCCATCACCTCCCACTATCCTGGTGGCCGACACATCCTCCACCATCATTTGGCACCGGCGCCTCGGCTACCTCGGACATCACGGGCTCTCTCGGTTGGCTAATTCTCACTTTCTTCCATGTAATAAACTAGTACTGAATTCCTCTATTTGTCAATGATATCAACTTGGTCGCCATGTTCATCTTCCTTTTGCAGCTTCAACTTCCCACACAAATAAAGATTTTGACTTAATTCACTACGACATATGGATGTCCCTTGTGTATAGTGTGTATGGCTATAAATACTATCTTATCATTCTTCACTACGACATATGGACGTCCCTTGTGTCTAGTGTGTATGGCTATAAATACTATCTTATCATTCTTGATGATTTTAGCCACTACCTCTGGACATTTCCTCTGTGCCTTAAGTCCGATGCCTTTTCCACGCTGACCGCATTTTTTGTGTATGCCCAAACACAATTCAACTCCCCAGTCAAAAGCATTCAGTGCGACAATGGGCATGAGTTTGATAATGCCACTACTAGCACCTTATTTCTCACCAGTGGCACTATCCTCTGTCTCTCATGTCCCCACATCTCTCAGCAAAATGATTAGACCAAACGTGTCATTCATTCCATGAACGAGATCATACGCTCTCTTCTTTTCCAAGCCAGCATGCCTCCCTCCTACTAGTTTGAGTCCATCCATGCAGCCACCTACTTGCTTAATCGGTATCCCACCAAAAGCCTTGAGTTTGGCACCCCTTTCTTGGTCTCCTTGGCGCACCTCCCTCTTATACACACTTTCATGTTTTTGGTTACCGGTGCTATTCTTGAGCATGTTGGCATGTCCAACTGCAAACCATGCACCACTCCCGTCGACACCAGCTCTAAATTATCATCCAATTATGGCACTCTAGTGTCTTGTTTGACCAAAATGAGTAATCTAAGTGCTTGAGCTATTCCACTTTCAAGATCTTATGATCTATGTGAACTCTAGCCCATATATACTCATTGCTCTCTTAGCGGCTAGCTTCTAGACATCTTGTACTTATTGGATCTTATGGTACAAACAACGATGGCTTCTAACTTCCAATTTTTAGAAGAAAAAAGTCGTTTGAAACATGTTATCTTTTTGACATGGCCTTTGTTTCTCTTATTTTAATTAAATATTTCAGAAAAAGCAAATGCCCATACTATCATTATCAAAGCCTCACATGACACGTCTAAAAAAAGCCTCACGCAACGACGCGGCTCGCACCCGCACCAAACACTAGGGGTGACGGAGTGGATATTTTCCGACCGACTGTCTGTTTTAATTCGGATACAATTTGAAGCATATTCACGGATATCCGAAGGTTTTACCGTATACGAAAACGTAGTCAGATATTTTTTTGTCTGATACGAAAACGGATTCAAATAAGACATTATCCGATGGATACGGGGCTATCTGAGTATATTTCCGGATAGTTACCGGATTATTATTCGGTTACTATCCGATAAAAACGCCGAGAAATGCAATCGCTAGTGGCCTGGCACTGTTGTGCTGCTACGTAAGCATAACCCATTAAGGCATTAACCTAACCCTAGTGGCCAGCGGGAGCAGCGCAGCACCCAGCCCATCTAGACCCACAGCCACATAGAGCAATAGCGGCCCAATCGCCGCCCGCCTCTCCTCCCCCACAAACCAGCTGTGTCGCCGCCCGCCTCTCCGCCCCCACAGACCTGCGATCTCCTTGGCATCCAAGCTCTTCTCCAAATCCCAACGCAAAAGCTGCACCGGCATGGCTACCACCGGTGGCGCCACGCCGCTGGCAATGAATGATAAGGCGCGACACACACGTGACCTCCTCGCTAGTTTCTACAACACTGACCCCTTCGTTGTCGGCCCCGACGCAGCCCTCGCCTCCCCAGTGTGGCCCTTCCCCACAGCTGCCTCCATGTCGCCACTTGACTCCATCAACTCCACCTTCTTCAATCTCGACATCTACATGGATGTCCTGGTTCGCGCATCTGATCCCCTCTCCCTCTCTACATGGTATCTCAGATCCAGCTGTCTATCTCGATCGGATCTTATAGTTGGGCATATTTTGGATATGATTTGAACGAATATGGTGAACCGTGACCTGTAATGACCCCTAACTGTTATGCTCTGGTTAGAATTTACCTGATTGATGCACATTGCATTGTTGCATTTTGTCTGGAGGAATCAACTGAGCTCAAAAGGCGGTTGCTTTTAACGTATATAGGGCCTTAGTAGTAGAGTTGGTTGTGTAGTATGTGTATATACTTATAAACTAGTTATGTTAGACGTAGGCCAAGTAGTTGATTTTTGAATGAAATTGGTTCTGGATTATGCTATCATGATTAGAATTGTCCTTACGATATGGAGCTCTGGAGAGATGAAACCTGAGATGGAGGGTTATGTAGATGAATAATGGTAATTTCACCCATTCAGCTGAAATTAGAATTTCAAATTAGAGTGCTTCTATCAGTATGGACTCCTTAAATAGAGTGCCTTTTGTATAACTATTTTGTCGAATGTTGCATGTGAATGGAGAATGTATACTCCATTTCACAAAAAAATCAATTGAATTCATCTCGAAGCTTATTCTCAAGTCTAGGATCTAGGTACATGGATGGTGTTTATTGTTCAACACAAAGATCAAATGAATTTATCTATAGAGGAATGTGAAGATGGTTGCCGAGATCAAGAACCTGGACATAGACTTACAGATGCTAGTATATGAGAATTATAACAAGTTTATCAGTGCAACTGACACTATAAAAAGGTGATGCTATTTCCTTGACTGTGATAGATCATAGTTTTCCTTCCTTCTATAATGAGTTTGAGGTGCTAGTGCTATTGTTTGCTATAATTGTGATGTATATATCTATGTATCTATGTTTTTGCCATAGGATGAAGACTAATATTGTTGGTATGGAAGCAAACATGGAGCAGCTACTTGCAAAGGTATGCATGATTTCGTTATTGTCTTATTGCTGTATTGTCAACTCTTTTTGACATAATTGAACCATTATGTGTTTGCTTTTTGCCAGATAACATTAATGAAATCAAGAAGTGACACAATGAATACATCTCTCTTTGACAAATTATGCTATGCAGATTCCAGCAATAGCAATTTAGTTAAACCTAAGTGGTATTGGCAACTTAGACTCAAGAGTTGCTCAGCAGAACTCGGAACCAAAAGTTGCTACCCCTAAGTGATTTGTTGGCAAGAGCAATTAAGATTCACCCACATTCTAGTCTTTTTAAGAGAAAACTTAAATCCTAGTTGTATATGGTGTTTTCAAAATCTGTTATGCATTTCTACATTCTCTTTCCATCTAACTTGTAGTGAAGCTCAGGTGGAGTTGTGTCAGACCCCAGATTTTACCATCCGGAATCCACTGTGATTTTGCTGCACTATTCCCTGGATCAGTAGATAGTGCTCACAGTTACAGTAATGAATATCAAAATACATATCATGCGAAAGCGTAATTATAATAGTAGATTTACTCATGGGCCGATTAAGCCGAAATCAATAAATTGCAGCAGCGGAAGAACGAGCACATAGGTGGGACCTTCAGGACATGCCCACAGGCAGCCAACTGGAGGTTCGCGACCTAGCCCTTGACATCTTCATCTTCTTTGCCAGCATGTTCAGTCGTGTTGTTGAGGCAAGGTGATCTGATTCCTGATCCTAAATTTTGTCGCAAAAGCGAGCGTGAGCACTCCGACCCCGTGCTCCGCGAGCCAATACACAGAATACAAATAAATAGTATGCATGACTTAACAAAGGAGGGGCTCGGTTTATTTTATTTCGCAAGGAGTGCTTTTGAATACAGTCAATTAAAAAGCCCTATGACTTAGCAATTTTGGAACAAATCATAATGTACAAGGAAATGCATTATTACTATTGATTCAGATTCCATCCACCGTTACATGGCATCTGCACCATATAGCAATTTCTTCAGCGTTATAGCCGCTTAACTTACCACTGGGACGACACCCAGGACAATTCCAAACTAGGGCAGTCCTTCGCCCTTCACGTTTCCCTTCTCCCAAGTTCCAATATTTTGTAAACAGAACTATATCTAGTTAAGTTCCCATGTCCGCCCTTGACCGTGGGCACGGCTATTCGAATAGTTTTGACTCTGCAGAGTTTGTACACTTTCACCACAAGAGATAATCAACTCGTTGCCCCACACGATTCCTTAGTCATGTGGTTGAGCAGACCATCACAGTGACCGTTCAAAGTACCTCGCCCCTTCCGTCATTTCACCCTATGGGGCGCTCCCACTTGCGGTGGGTCCCATACGTTGTGCGGGGTGTTCTCCTTCTGAACGTCTAGCAGCTGGCTACTCCCCTGCTAGCCCGCCACAGCAGAACTTCACTCTCTACGAGTGCCCCATTCAAGCCGTCTCACAGACCGCCGCTTGCACTACTCCAACACCCACTCCTGGAAGGATGACTTTCAGGGTCCGGCACATCTACTAAGCCAAGCTATATTTTACAGACTTGTGGTTGTACTGTTTTACACGGGTTGACATGACAAGATTCAGTCCTTAGTGGTATCTGGGCGGTCTATCACAAACCACTTTGTGCTTCCACTGCACCACACTCTCACACCATCGAACCAATCCGCCCAGATATTTAAGCAAGTTGGGGATTTTGGAAGCATAAAATAATCATGTCCAAAATATACCAGTCATTCCCACCATGACTGCCCAAACCAATTTCTCATTATTCAAGGTGATGCTTTGGGGCATTTTGGTGCCCCTCGATTATCTAAGCAGTACTAAGCATGGCGTATAATTAGAGACTTATTTCCGAAATGTTACTATTATAATTTTGCTAGGGCGACAAAGTTCACACATTCAAATATTCCAAAGGAGGTGTAATATTATTCAAAGTAAACAGTAGGCATGTAACTAGAATCTTAAATTAACATGTATTTGCATATAACATAACAGCATGCACTTTGATAATTTAAACCAAAATAATTTGCAGGAAATGTAGGTTCAATATGATCAAAGTATTGACTCGCCTTGGTCACATGGGTGTTTTCGGGGTTGTCTGAAGCTTCTAGCGCTGCTACCTCTGCCTCCTCCTCTTGAGCCTCGTAAGCTATTTCTAACGCGCGCGATAATTTGGATAAAAGAAAGAAAAAGTCAATCAGCAAGCCAGTAAACATTTACCCAAAGACCCAAATAGCCCCAACACCAAGTTTCTAGTTTCATTTGTTTTGGTGTTATAGTAATCCCATTTTGAGTGGCCTAAATTTAACCATACTCATTTTGATATACTGCATTCCGTAACTATATTTGGATGTCATGACCTGGGTTATTGATAATATCTTATAGCCTATCTTGCTAGTGGTTGATTTCTATACCCTTCCATTAATGGGTCATTATTTCATGTGACAACCTCTCCTAATCCATCTATTACTAAATCCTTTCATTTGATAAAGCTACATGGTGTATTCGTTATTACATATGCCATGCTAACTTATATTCAATTACTCATTGAATTTTTATTTGCTAAAGGTTTAAAATGGGTTATCCATTATATACTTATATGGATAGGTGTGTGTATATATACTCATACATAACACATTTTTTTTTTCATGTACTAATATGTGAACCCTTAGCTACCAAGTTCTCATTTTATGGACACAAACTCCTAATCACTATCTCTATTAGGCTTTTATTTACTAAGGATGTAAGGAAAATTTTCATGTCATATTACTTACTAACATATGATAATTAACCATGGTCAAATGCTCTAAAAGCTCACTACTTCCCTAATTAAATTCTTGCATCACTTGTGGATTATTTCCTAATTTTTCTGGATTTTTATTTGATTAAAACGCATGGCAAAAATTTAATCCAAAGACCTATTCATTTCCACGCGGCCCGGAGGGATCGAATCCGGACCGACGCAGTGAACACTAGCGCTGCTAGTCAGGGGAGACGCGCTGATGTTGCTCATTAGTGTACAGCGCTTTTACCTCTTAAGGCAGGCGATAGCAGAGGCCGGGACAGAGAGCTGAAGCAGAGGAAGGTCGAGGCGGAGGGGGCGGCGGTGCTGTCGGCGGCGGGCTACCGGAGGCTCGGAGGTGACGGCCAAAATGGCTTGTCGGCGTCTCGGTGAAGCGGACGGTGGGGTCGGCGGCGGATGGGGGTCACCGGAATAGGGCCGGCGGCATGCGGCGGCGGCGGTCCAGGAAGGTGATCGACGCCGGCGAGCTACAGGGCCGGGGAGGCTCGGCCGACCTCTCGGTTGATTTCACGACGCCACGGAGAGGGTGTAGATGTTAGGAATCGAGAATTTGCGGTGCGGTTAGGGAGATGGCTCGGCGGCCGGACTTGGGGAAGAGAGGGGGGTTCCGGCGAGGAGAAGGGAAGAGAGGCCGATTGCTCTGGGGAGGAGTGAAAGGGGAGTGCGGGAAAGACGAGGGCGCGCTCAGGGACTCTTATGAACGCGCCAGAAGGGCTGCCCTCGGGAGGTTTGCCCGTGCGGTCCCATCGGCGAGCGGCGCTTGCAGGCGGCGGGCAGAGAGGATCTCGCCAAGATCCGGCCTGATGTCCTTGAGCCGCGCGTGGGTGGCAGAGGGCGCTGGTGCCGCGCGAGATGGGACTGAGCAGGGAGGGGGCGAGAAAAAGAGGCGGCGGCAGAGGATAAGGGAGGGCGTGGTGGCAGAGCCAGGGTGGCGCGGACAGGGATGGCGGCGACCTTTGGTCCGGACGGCGTTGTCTGCTGGTCCGAGCGCGGGGAGGCGAGCACGGGCCGGGCCGCGGAGGTGGGCGAGCGCGAAGCCAGGATGCAGCCCGCGCGGGGGAGAGGAAGGAAGAGATCGGGGAGAAGAAAAACAGTGGCGTGGGGTGTCGCTCGGGCAGGAGAAACGAGAGAGCGGCCGGCCGGTGGGAGGAGCGGGGTTGGGCTGGGCCAACTGGCCTGGTCTGACCCCCTTTTATTTTATATTTTTATTTAGTTATTTATTTATGTTTACACTTATATATATGTACATATATATATATGTATATATATTTCCTCTTTAATTGTTGATGTACATATGTATATTTCCTTTTATGGCCATTTTTTTGTGCATACATCTTTTTATGTTTTTGCTCCTTTATTAAACCTTTTGTATATGATTTAGGTATATAAATTTTACTGCCCATTGTAATTATTTGTCATTATCCAAAATTTTGTATTTCAATTCAAATTTCTCCATCCTTTTATGGATCATCTTTTCAAATTCGTATTTTAAATTCTTATTCTCTATTATTTTAACATGTTTGTTTCTTTCTTGAGCTTCTTAAATTTTTGGAACCTCAACCAAATTTTAGAAAATACCATAAACTCCAAATTAAAATAAAATGTATTGCAAAAATAATTCAAAAGCTTAACATTTTCAAATTTCAAATTTTCGGGATGTTACAAGTTGTTTTTTAAATCTTGATTAACCTTTTGGACAGTTTAATATTGCTTTGATTTAATTATGTGAAACTTCCACAGGTCCAAAGCTTTTGTTGTTATCATTTAATTATTCTTGGGCTCTATCTACAGAATTTAAATATCATGTGGATGGATCATATCTAATAGCTAACTACAAATCATATGTTTCTTTTACAGGATCACTTAAGAAGGATTCTCAAGGGCCAAGTCTCATTATTTGATTGGTCAATGTCAACATCACTTGCTAGGTCCTTTTCTGTTTTCTCCCCATGTGCTGGAGAGCCAAATTGATACTAGAAAGGTAAGTAACTTGAACTGATAGATTTTGCTTTTTAGCCTAAAAGTTTATGGGAAATGTTTATGTTACTAGTCATGTGATGTAATAAAGTTAAATGAACTAGTGATATACTTGGCTATGGGTAGTTCTTGCTTTTGGACCGTGTAACATGCAGCTACTACTTGCTTAATTAGTCTCTATCATCTACTTGCTATAGTTAGAACTTACTATTTAGTAATAACTACTTACTAGTTACTACTTGCTTAACTAGTCTCTGTCATCGTGTGATATAGTTAAATTTGCTTATTAAGCTACTAATATAGTTCCGTTTTGGATATGTAGTATGGTTGATTGATCTTTGTACGTGCGATATATATTGATTTTGTTTTCGCGCATTATCTGGCTAAATATTCGTGACCGATAATATCCACATTTGTATTTATATATGATACTATCCGTATCTGACTCCGATTCCAAGAATAAATATGAAAAAGGATACGTTCACGGCGGTGAGGGCCACGGACATGCGCCGCAGGCCGTGGAGCCGGAACGACGACCTCATGGTCAAGCGGGAGGAGGCGATGCGCGTGCGCATGAGCACAAATGGCCGTTGCGGCAGCTTGCCATCTTGCGCGTGCACTTCGCCCAACGCTTTTGTGCCGACGCACGTGGGTGCGAGGCGTGCCAGTAGCATGGGCGGATCTATATAAGGTCATGGGTGTTCAGCTGAACACCCAAATTTTTTGACAAAAAATCTAGTATATACATGGTATAATACATATGTATATATTTAATTGGGCCAAAATAACTATTTCGTAGCCATGAGTCTATCACTATTCACTGATCAGCCCAACCCGGCAACACAGCAGCGGCCCAGGCCCATTTTTTGTGCGCGGTGCGCCGATCAACTCGTCTCGCCGTCTCCCCATCCCCCGATTCCCCATCCGTGCTCCCCCGATTCTCCTAACCCTAGCGACCTATCTCGGCGTCTCCAGTCTCCCCATCCCTCGATTCCCCATCCGACTCCTCCCCAATCCACTAACCCTAGCAGCCCGCATCCGCGCGTCACCTCCAGGCTCTGGCTCCACGCCGCAGGATCGACCGACCGTGCCTTTGGCCCTCCGCTCTGCGCCTTCGTTGGCACCGCACCACCGCCTGGAGGCTAGAGCTAGTCACCACCGGCGACCAGTGGCTGCACCGTCGTAGGCTACATCACCTCCGGCCCTATGGGCTCTAGCTCCGCACCACACGATCGGCTGACCGGACCACCGCCTGGTCGGCCTGCTGCCGGGCTATCGTCTCATCGTCTCAGCGTCTCCACTCTACCTGTGGGGGACCGGGCTCCAGCAAGCAGTAGTCTAGCTCGGCAGCTCCGGCGACCGGTGGCCGCACCGTCGCAGGCCGCGTCACCTTCGGCCCTCTGGGCTCCAGCTCCGCACCGCACAACCGGCTGACTGGACCGCGCCTCCGCTCTGTGGCACCGCGCCACCGCCTGGAGCCAGGTTGTCGTCTCACCATCTCGGCATCTCCACTCCACTTGCAGGGACCGTCGGACCAAGCTCCAGCAGGCAGCGCCGCAGCAGTCTAGCTCCGTCGCTCCGGCGACCTGTGAGCACCTCTGTGCCTGACTAAGTCACAATTTATGGTTCCCTCTGAACTGTGAAAAACTGAAAATAACAATGGTTAGTGATGTGTGTCATGTGAGTGTGTGACTATGGTCTGAAAATATCAACATATCCAGATGACTAGATTCAACTATACTGCGGTTACTACCAATCTACCATAGATTCAACCATACTGTGGTGACTATGGTCTGAAATTATTCCTAGTACGAACAATTGTATGTTGACTGTTACTACTGTAGACCTTCATGTTTTGTACTGAAAAATATTTTTATAATTTTGAACACCAAATCCCTACGTCCTTCACCGGCCAGTAGGATGGTTCTTTGCTTGGCGCAGCCTCCGAGGTAGAACAGAATCACGTTGTTTTCCCCGGCCTATTGGCTTTGCGGACAAGGAGTGCCAATAGGATGCTGCGTTGCTTGCAGCGCATGGCCAGGTGGTGCAGTGGACATGCAGGCATGCAGTGCACGCTTGCCATGGTACGTACTACGTAGAGAGATGGGGAGGGTGCTGTTCGATCGTGCATGGTAGCTGACAAGTGGGGCATTTGCGCAAAATGTGAAGCGTATGAGAGGATGGAGCTCGTGGGTAGGGATGTTTATTCGATTATTTCGGTAAATACGATACAATAAATACGATATTATTAGTTCAGTAAATATGATATCTTTTTAAAATACGGTTAAGTATCAGTAAATCTCAATTTATTTTGGTATGGTGTCGATAAATACTGTATTTACCAAAGTTGACATGAATAATATGTATTATCATAACTATTGGCTTCTCTAATCTCTACGACTCTATGACTTACTATTGACTAATGAAAAAGAGAGCAGTAGAGCACCACAAGCCGGTAGCCACCAGGTCCAGCGGCAGCCCATCTACACATTAGGCATGAGCACTGTGCTCCCATCTAGTTTCACTTTCTAGTAACTAGCCACGTAGGCGTGGCGCCACGCCACGCCAGCCACCGTGTGGACCGAAGTAAAAGAGACGAAAATTCGCAGAAAAAAGAAAGCGTAGGTTTTTTCGCAAAAAATCGAGTGCCTTTTCGCAATAAAAGGAGAGTGGAGGGGCTTTTTCGCAAAAAATCGAGGGCCTTTTCGGAAGAAATAAGGACCTGTTCATAATTATAGGAAACCGGGGGGTCACTACCGAGCAAACAAAGTGTGTAGGGGCTTTTCGCAAGAATCCAAGGACCTTTTTGTGAAAACCGGGGACCTAAACGTAATTACCAAATCTTTGCGGGCTTTTTCGCGGAGGATGACACGTGGACATCCTCTCCAGCCGGAGAGTCCGCGGGGTGTAATCAGTGGCGGACCCAGGCTTAAAATTTAGGAAGGGCTGATAGAATTTACTTATCAGTTTACTGATACATGGCTACCAATCTACGATAGCCTGCCTCATTGCCTCCTTTTCGTTGCACATAAGAATCTGAACGAACAGCAACGCTCTAATAATCTCCGTAGGAAGGGTGTCCCTTATCCCCCCATCCTTCTGAAGACACATTAGATCATCGACACTGGGAACAGGTCTACCAGGTTAAACTCAAACATGAGCTTCAGCGTCGCCTTGTCCATCTCCTCGATGAACGCCTTTCGCTGGGGCATCTGACCCTAACCACAACCCTCATGATGATGTTGTCATGATGAGCCTCATGAAGGTGGAAACTATTCATGCACTTAATTGATTCTATGAGTAGCCTCACAGATAAAAAAAGTACAGGAGAGCAATCAGCTTTAAAGCCAAGAAGGAAAGCAGAATTACATGCCTAATTGGCCAAGACTAAATACGGCAAGAGCCAAGCTAAAGTTAGACATGGCAAGAGCTAATAATCATAAGAAGCTAAACATGCATGGTAGTAATTACGTGATGCTAAACACGGTGCTGGACGCATGCATGCAACTGGATCGTATGCATGCACTTGGGCCGTATCCTGCTTGGCGATGTATACGGCCAGTATACGTCTAACACCTCACCCTGTCGCCAACGTTCACGAGCGGCTTCGGCGAGGAGACGCGATGGACCAGACCAAACTCACCACCTCCACCTCCCGGATGGAGAGAAAGGAGAGGACACCCTACATGGAGCTGAGCAACTTCGTGGTGCAGATCCTGCGGATCTTCTCGTCATCGGCTGGGGAGGGGGTGGCCGCCGGCGGTAGGGGGGCGCCAGCCCCACCTGACCCCCGGTGGGTCCGCTCCTGGGTGTAATATATATAGTATTCGTTTGTATTTCTGTTGCTCCCATCTAGTTGTATTACAAGTTTGACTCTCATCTAGTTGTATTGCAGGACTAGAGATGGCAACGGGCATAAACCCGCTGGGTTTTGCTATCCCAAATCCGTGCCCATGAAAGTTGGACGTGCCCGCTAAAAACCCATGCCCGTGACGGGTGCAGATTTTTGCCCAGACCCATGCCCACTGGGTTAACGGGTACCCATGGGTCGCCCGTCGGGTCAATAATGCAAGCTGCAACAATAGTTAATGGAGAGGAGGAAGAAATTCACCGGCCATCTTCGTTGGAGCCGGAGGGCAGCGCCATGGCCAAGGGCCTACTACTGTGATGCGCGCCGCTGCGGTGGCTATTGAATCAGGGTGGGGACTGGGGAGGAGTGAGTATTGACCGTGGCGAGTGCTTGCTAGGGTTAGTCGTATGGGTAATGGGGCATTGCCGCATTGGATTTGGGGGCTTGGGGCTAAATGGCTAATGGGCTGGGCTGGTTTGCCTGGGAGGCTGGGAGCCTGGGTTTATAACTCCTATGGATCGGGTTTATATTACCCATGGGTTTACGGGTTTGGGTACTATAGGAACGTACCCGAACCCGGCAAACCCGATGGGTTGGGCTTTTGCCCATTAAGAGACCCATGGGTTAGGAAATTGGTTCAGACCCATGCCCTAATAGAGTAAAAACCCACCGTGTATCGGGTTTCGGGTACCCATTGCCATCTCTATGCAGGACACAGTAGCTAGTCAAGCTAACTAGCTAATGCAGCCACACGGCCCACACCACCACCAGGCAACAGCCAGGAGCCAACAGTGAACAGGCCGGCACCGGTAGCCAAAGCCCATGTCCAGGCCGCACAGTAGCAGGCTAGCACCAGCAGCCAAAGCCCAAAGGGAATGAGGATATATTGGGCTTCTCGGTTTTTCCGTTTTTCAGTCGGTTTTTACCAAAAAAAAACCGAACGTAATAAACCCAAAATCTGAATCCATACCGAATACCGGTCAAACCGAGTTGACCGGTTCAGTTTTTTCGGTCGGCTTAAATGTGAACAACCCTACTCGTGGGAAGGGAAGTATCTAGCGCAGCCTCTGCGTAGACTAGAGACGGAAGTGTGTATTGTTTCGGCAGGGGCTGGGACGCTGACATGGTTTGGATGAATTGAGCAAACTGCAAACGCCGTTGTAGAAAAGCCCCAACTATCATGGGCTGGCCCGTCTAGTCCTTATACATGTACGAGGCTAAGCACAAGATCTACAAAACTAACCCTTGCTCCTTCCGGAGTGGCCCAACCATCTACATGCAAACTTCTTTATAGGACCGTGTAATGTTACTAACGTAGCACACTATCCCACCGAGGGGGAATGATTTGCACGGATCACCTGAACTCAATTTGATGTGGCAAGAACAGTGTATTTGTAGGATCGAAGATGGCGACTATAAGAGGTGAATAGAAACTACACCAACAGTGGTTTCTCTAGAAACTTTTGCCTTAAGATTGTTAGTCTTTTACTCTAATAGCTATGATAAGCTATGAAGCTTAGAGCCTAAACACCCTCAGAGAAATCTTTAAGGAAAACCGAGCCAAATGAGATTTGATACCTCAGAGCAGTACTACCATCATGTAAGGTGCGGTACTATCGCTATGTAATAGGTTGTACATAACACGGGTTTTACTTACACACTACACTTATATACACTTTTCAAAATGCATAAACCCAAATCTGCCAAGTCCTTAGCCTTTGGTCCAACTTGATCTTCTCAGCTTCTTGACCTAAACTGCTTTCCCAAGAGCCGCTTAAGCACCACGGTTCGATAGTTTTCAGTATTTTTGTCAATTTACCAAAATACTCTTCTTGACCCAATCTTCATCTTCCCTTGTAAACAATCGCCATGCTTACCACGTGTAGATGTATCATAGCTTGCTACGTATCGGCAAGTCTCTCTTGTTCCGGTTCCATCAGACCACGCCTCACTTGGACTGACCAAGTCACATGGTGCAACCCGTCGCTTGAACTTTCCTTCAATATTTTTTGTCTTTCTCGTGTTATACTTGAGCTCAGCCATCTCACCCGGCATCCTTGATCGTTCTGGACCTCGGCTCCTCCATGAGCATAGCCCCGATTCTCACTGTTGACCATAGGTGACTCTAAACATCCCTGCACATCTAAAGACCAAGAAATCATTTTCAAGCATAAGTTCTTCACAACTTGACCCATGTTAGTCAAAAGATGCTTTATGCAACACATATGCACTGGTTTAGGTCAAGCCAAATCAATCCATAAAACAATTTCCCAAAATCTCAAGAATTTTTCATCTGGGCCTCCCTAAAAAATTACAACCGGCAAGTAATCTACGGTACTACCAACCGGTAGTCTAACCGGTGCTATACCAGTGGTTTGACAGACAGCATGACAACAAAACCGATAAAAAGCAAACTTTGCAGAATTCAAAATATCCATTCTACAAACTTAGCAGTGGTTCATCACAATACTATTATAGACCTTCTCATATGGTCCTTCAGTATTAGTAAACATAAGTGTGACACCCCATGTCATTATCCTTAGAACATAACACTAAGCAATAGATTACTATTTCCTAAGCCAAATGTCTTAGGGAATATAAGCTTTACCATATTTACGTAGCAAAACAATAACTAAAGAGTGTACTTTATTACAACAGTTAGCCACGCAGGGCTATAGTTTTTAGTATAAATACTAGGTACGAAAGGGATATACATGTTTTTTATATACACTATCTTTGAACAACGAGGCATTATATGTCCTTTTGCTCCACAATGCCTACAAGCTATTAGGTTAGTGAGGCAGTCATCTGGGTAGTGATATTTCTTACAGTATAAGCAGTAGGGGACTGGGCAATTGTAGCAGTAATGACCAGTTTGCCCACAGGTGAAGCATGCCCCTCGTTTATCTTGGCGTAATGGAGGACAGGATTGTGCGACATGTCCGGTTTTACCGCACTCGAGACATGTAGCACTTAACGAAGCTTCTTGGTCTGGTGATAGAACTATGGTAGGTGTACCCCGTTCTTCTTTGGAGCTGCTAGGGTTTTCTTCGTTGGGGTTGAAGCCGGTGTTGGCAGCACCATCTCCTTGTTCTTCTGGCTTTTGAAGTGGGCAATTCCTCGCGTAATGTCCTGGGTGGCCACAGTTGAAACATTTGTCTTGCTTCTTCTGAGGACACTTTCGGGAACGATGCTCAGTAGTCTTGCAATAGATACAAGGGGCCTTCTTTCGAGGTTTACTTGGCGCAAGGCTACTATTATCTTCATGATGATGGCTTCTCTCTGACTTTCCCCGTAGGGTGAGGGCAGGTGACGGCCTATACGTATGGTTGGGGTTATTGCGAGCATCAATTATTATTCTTCCCCTCTTGCGTCTGGTTGTAGTAGTTGTCTTGTATCCATCCATGGCCTGGTAGGGTTTTCCAGAAAAGATGAGAGGAAACAGCATGAGATGAATGTTACATCGTAGAGATAAGATACTTCTAAACCCATACAAAAATTTTAAAAGAGCACTCCCAGGGAGCTGGAGTGATACTGAGCCACACAAATTTTTAAAAGTAAGCTTTTCCTGTGCCTGCGAAATAGGACGCCCGATGGCAAGAAGGCAGTGCACAGAGCCAAATAAAGTCTTACAACAATACAACGTCTACCTGGGAAAGGCACACATAATGGGGCACCGGGTTTATCTGCGTAGTCCGTTTTAGAACGAAACCACCTTATCTTCACGAATATCTTCAGCGTTCCTAACCTTAAATTTTTGGAATAAGGGTATGAGAAGAGGATCAAATTTTTTTTTCCTTTTTAATTGATAGACAGAATCGTATTTGGGGGCAAATTGATATTAGCACTCATTCCTGTGGTATCGTTTTGAAGTTGGGGTAAGAGAGCTTTAGAAGCACAAATGGCTAGGGCAGCATATAGGTGAGAGGGAATCATCTAAGAGAGAGGAGATTGAGCAATACCACGTATATGTTTCGAAATAGATTTTGAAGAAATAATTCTAGTCACGAAACTAACGACCAGGCTAACTAGGTCACGACCTGCAGTCGATATGCTCTGATACCAGCTCTGTCAGACCCGGATTTTTCAATCCGAATCTTACTGTGTTTCCACCGCACTAATCCCTGGATCAGTAGTTAGTGCACACAGATTACAGTTCTGATTACCAAAGTTCATATCATGCGGAAGCGTAAATGTAATAGTAAACTTACTCATGGGCCGATTAGGCCGAAATCATTAAATTGCAGCAGCGGAAGAAGGAAGCACACAGGTGGGACCTTCAAGACATGCCCACAGGCAGCCAACTGGAGGTTCGCGACCTAGCCCTTGACATCTTCATCTTCTTGGCCAGCTTGTCCAATCTTGTTGCTGAGGCGAGGTGATTTGATTTCCTGATTCTGAATTTTGTCGCAAAGCGAGCGTGAGCACTCCGACCCCGTGCTCCGCGAGCCAATACACAGAATGCAAATAAATAGTATGCATGGCTTAACAAAGGAGAGACTCGGGTTGTTTTATTTTGCGAAAAGTGCTTTTGAATACAATTACTTAAAATTTCCTGAGACCTAGCAGTTTGAACCAAATCATAATGTACAAGGAAATGCATTATTAATATCGATTCAGATTCCATCCACCGTTACATGGCATCTGCATCATATAGCGATTTCTTCAGCGTTATAGCCGCTTAACTTACCACTGGGACGACACCCAGGACAATTCCAAACCAGGGCAGTCCTTCGCCCTTCAAGTTTTCCCATTCCCAGTTTCCAATGTTTTTAAAGCAGAACTATATCCAGTTAAGTTCCCATGTCTGCCCATGACCGTGGGCACGGCTATTCGAATAGTTTTAACTCTGCAGAGTTTGTACACTTTCACCACAAGAGATGAACTATCCTTTTTGCCAACATGCTTCCTTAGGCATGAGACCCAGATAATTTATCACAAAGCCTTTACCTTACTCCGATCTAGCTAGACACCACCCACGCTGAGGTTTCACCGCTGAAGGGTTACACCACCACAGTCAGAAGCCCCCTCTGGCGCCGTGCGAGTACAGTACACCCTGTGCCTCGCTGTGAGTAACCAGTACACCCTGGCACCCACTTCCCTCGGTGATGTCTGAACTAAACCCTTGCAAGTTATTCAGCTAGGTCGTACCCATTATAGACTTGTGGTTGTACTGTTTTACACGGGTTGACATGACAAGATTCGGTCCTTAGTATTATCTGAGCGGTTCTACCACACTCCATAATTTGTGCTCCCACCGCACCACATACCAGCCCCCAAGCCATCCGCTCAGATATTTAAGCAAGTTGGGATTTTTGAGAGCATAAAATAACCATATCAAAGGATATCAGTCATTCCCACCATGACTGCCCAACCAATTTTTCTCAGGATTAAAAGTGATGCTTGGGCGCTCTCGCGCCCATGAGTACCTAAGCAAAACTAAGCATGGCATATAATTAGGGACTTATTTTCAAAAGTTACCATTATAATTTTGCTAGGGCGACAATGTTCGCACATTCAAATATTCCAAAGGAGGGGTAATATTATCCAAGGTAAACAATAGGCACATAACTAGATTATTGAATTAAACATGTATTTTCATAAACATAACAGCATGCATGTTGATATTTAAAGGAAATTACTTTGCAAAATCGTAGGTTCAAAATGATCAAGGTGTTAACTCGCCTTGCGCGGTTTACCGCGATCTTGAGCTCACACAATGCTTTCTTGAGCTTCGGTCTCTATCTTCCCTTTGAGCTTGACCTCGTTTGATCCGCTGGATCTTCAGGACTCCGCTATCTAATTACGTGCTAAATAACTGAATACAAATAAAGGCAAATAACTCAAAAAGATCCAAATCAATCCAAATACTTTTAATGGTCAATTTACTTTAAATTATGCATTTATTATGGTTTGAGAATAGGAGGATGATTCGGCTTAGTGTGTTGCAAACACAGCAGTAGCTGGGTTTGAGTGAGAAAACGAGTTATTTGAATAGCTTTACCGTGAGGGAAAATTTTAGGATAATAAGGGATCATAAGTGAGGAAGTATCTACAGGGATTATTTACTTTGGAAAAGAAGTGGCCAAACATAGCCGATTGGAGAAAGACGAGGTTCGATCTTTTTATTAATAACCTCTTTTATTATTTTCGTATTTATCAAGGAAGTTCCATGAGTTAGGGTAGACCTATGTATCGAAGTACGGTTCCGGCTGAATATGCATTCCTTGCAACTTAGGTTATAGTAAAGGCAACCTGGATTGATGGATGAGATCTGTACTTATTCTATAAATCTTTAATAATCCCATTATCATATTTATATATCTTCATTTATCGCTAGCTTAAGTTTAATTTTAATTAGGATCCATTTGCATGGGCCTTCGCTGGCTACATCTAGTCACGCTTAATGTTATTACTTACTAAATCTAATATTACGATTTAATCACTGACACTATTATTATTTTATCTATCCTTCGGTCATCATTAGGCTTAGTTGTAGATTTTTAACTTTAAATTATTCATCTGGGCAAGGCTTGCTTTACAGGGTCACATATTAATATGTGCTATTGGGCAAAATTTACTACTAAGGTTTATTCCATGTGTCGGTTTAGACTGGTGTAAGAGTTTAGTGCATTAGATTTATCTTTGGCGTGTATTTCTCGTAACTTAGGGTGTGGTAATTTATGGGGTTCTATTTACTAACTATTTGAATTATTCATTGAGTGATTAATTCAATAATTCATGGAAGTACGAAAGTATTTAATTATCTTATTGATGTTTAATAGTAAATTTTAGCATATTTAATTACCACTCATCTGCGGCTTTTGGTCATAATATTACATTTGTCCTTTAGATTATTTATTGAAGGGATTAATCCAATGTCCGATGTTCCAAGGCTATTATATTTTAATATCCAAGTATGATCTCTTTAATCGAAGGCACTTTGAATGTCAACTGTCATTGATGTTTTATCGTTTTCTTAGCATCGGGCAAAATTTTATCTTAATTGTATTTCTATTTACCTAAGGCCGATCTGGCTATACACGGTCATAACACAATATTGCTATTTAATTAAATCCACCACTGAGATTAATGGTGGTACGTTAAATGTTAGGGCCTAGGGTTAATATTATGTTTAAACCATGTAGTGGCTAGCTCTACCACTTTTACTAACAGGCCAGGTTGTATGATTTATTATTTAGGAGCTCGTCACTTACTAATTTATTGTTTCATGAGAGTATGTTTCTAAACAAGATTTCTACTAAGCCCTTAGTCAACAAATATTCAAGACACATTATTTACTAGCATGTGGTAATTATTCCAATATGAAATCTTAATAATCCTTGTAAGATTTTATTATCTTCTAGGGATTAGTTTCAACCTTTTTCCTGGATTTCTCTTAATTGAAACGAATTAATAAAATGAAAATGTAAATGAGAAAGGAATGCACCGGCAGGGAATCGAACATGGGACCTGGGGTCTGAAAAGCAACTGCACTCGGGTAACCGACTGGGCGGCTTGTCACCTGCAACTAGGAAGGGGGATTTGTTTTAGAAGGGTAATGAGCATGCAGGGAAAATAGAGGAAGACCGGCAGCGCACGGGCTGGGCGGCGCCGCCGGCGGGGAGCGGCCGGAGAGACGCCGACGACCTGCAGAATGCGTCCCCACTGGTATGAGGGAGCTCCTGGCGCGGTCTACACGGGTAGTGGGGGTGTCGGGAGCGGCCGGCGTCGGCGCAAGCGGTCGGAGAAGATGGTGGAGCGGGGCGGCGGCACCGGCGTGGAGGGGAGGGGGATCGGGGCATGCGTGAGCTGGAGGGAGGCAGGGGAAACTCACCAGAGGTGTCGGCGGGGGCTGAGGAGACCCGAGGTGGGCTGGCATCGGGAGTCGGCGTCGGCGCAGGCAGGAGCACGGTGCCGGCGACGTGCAAGCGATGAGGATCCCAGCCGGCGGTCGGCGGAGCTTCGGGGAGGTGAGAGGGTGCTCCACCGGCGAGTAATCAAAAGGGGATGGACCGGGGAGGCGGCGGTGATGGTAAGGGCGGTGGCTGCCGGCGTTGGGGAGGATGGGCGGTGCGGCGAGCACAGAGCGACGCCCTCCAATTGAACCAAGGGGGAAGTAGCTGTGGGGGAAAGGCACCTCGTGACGCGGGTGGATTGGGCAGAGCTCGCCGGAGGCGGCCGGGGCGGGGTGGAAGCGCGGCGGGTGCGCTCGGGCGAAGCCGGCAAAATGGGAGGAGAGGAGGGAGAATGGCGCGGAGGGCTTCTTATGGTCTCGGGGGAGGTTGTGGAGACCGTGGGCGCGCGGGGGAAACCGTGGGCGGCAGTGGCGTGCATGGCTGCCACGCGGAGGAAGAATGCTGCGCGCGGAAGGAGGTGGCGAGAGAGCGTGTCCGTCGGCAGAGGAAAAAGGAGGGAGGAGGAAGGCTGTCTCGCGCGGGGAGAGAGAGAAGAGGCGGGCGTGGGAAGGGCCCGCGGGCAGGGAGAGCGCGGCGGATCCGTGGCGACGCGTGGCGAGATCGGGGACACGCTAGGCGGGAGGCGCGGCGAATCCGGGCCGTCCATGTGGCGGCCGGATGGAAGGGGAGGAAGTTTTTGTTTTTATTTTTATTTTCTGAAAAGCATAGGAAATTCAATTAAGCTCTGAAAAATATGAAATAAGCTCCAAAAATTCAAGAAAAATACACAGAAGTTCCTGATGACATTTTGGACTTAATACAAATATTTCCAACTAATGTTGGTATTTAATTTACTTGCTTCCTTTGTTTGCGCATTCCTTTTTAGGGCATTATTAATCCACGTCTTTGTCTTTTATGAAGTCTTCAAATTATTATTATTATTATTATTATTATTTTTTTGAACCTCAACCAAATTCAGAAGAACATCGTAAAATCCAAATTCAAATCGAACATATTGCAAAAATAATTCAAGAAATTCCTATTTTCAAATTTTAAATTTTTGGGATGTTACAAACCTACCCCCCTTAAATAGAATCTCGACCCCGAGATTCCAGTAGAGTAGGAAGGAAAGGAGGCGGGGTTCTATTGGCTAGTAATGGGTTTCTGGGTGAGGCTCGGCGTATAGTCCCTTAGCTTCACAGGGAGATGAAGATCTGCACAATAGGTGTTAACACTTGGAGAAGTCAAAAGGGAAAAGAGAAACCTTGTTCTCCGGATAGGTCGTAGACTTTCAGATGCTTCGCTTTGACATCGTCGTCTTCACATCATCGTAGAATGGAGTAGTTGTGTCGCCTATTGGTCATACGGTCGTAGAATTTCATATTGATAGGTGGGTAGCAATGGTCTGTGCCGTAGGGGTAAACAGAAGGGGAGAGGACTTTAGGATTGCAGGGGTGACGACACACATTTCTATATGGCGGTCTTTTGTCCTCATCACTATAAGGCTCCCGGTGTCTGCAAATCTTCTCGGTCGGATTCATCTAGATCTACTAAAGTATTATTACACCTTCAAAGTAGCCATACATCATATTAGTACTTCCAAAAGTAATTATACATCATAGTAGTTCTCCAACATACTCATCTACTCTTGCTACCCCCCCTAAATAAATGGTAGCAGTCATCAGTCATTCTTTCTAACTCCAGGCATGACAAGTCCTATGGCGATTTGGAGACTCATCCGTTGTATCTCAGCTGCTTTGGTCAGCAGCGGGCTCAGGTAGCAATCCTTGGGGCAGTGGTCTTGTCCTTCACAGAGAAAACATGTCATCTTCCTTGTTGGACATTCTGCGGGCGGGTGGTCTCCTCCACAGTTGGGGCAGTTAACAGTACATTGGCTTTTCTCATGTCCTTTTGCTCCACAATGCCTACAAGCTATTAGGTTAGTGAGGCAGTCATCTGGGTAGTGATATTTCTTACAGTATAAGCAGTAGGGGACTGGGCAATTGTAGCAGTAATGACCAGTTTGCCCACAGGTGAAGCATGCCCCTCGTTTATCTTGGCGTAATGGAGGACAGGATTGTGCGACATGTCCGGTTTTACCGCACTCGAGACATGTAGCACTTAACGAAGCTTCTTGGTCTGGTGATAGAACTATGGTAGGTGTACCCCGTTCTTCTTTGGAGCTGCTAGGGTTTTCTTCGTTGGGGTTGAAGCCGGTGTTGGCAGCACCATCTCCTTGTTCTTCTGGCTTTTGAAGTGGGCAATTCCTCGCGTAATGTCCTGGGTGGCCACAGTTGAAACATTTGTCTTGCTTCTTCTGAGGACACTTTCGGGAACGATGCTCAGTAGTCTTGCAATAGATACAAGGGGCCTTCTTTCGAGGTTTACTTGGCGCAAGGCTACTATTATCTTCATGATGATGGCTTCTCTCTGACTTTCCCCGTAGGGTGAGGGCAGGTGACGGCCTATACGTATGGTTGGGGTTATTGCGAGCATCAATTATTATTCTTCCCCTCTTGCGTCTGGTTGTAGTAGTTGTCTTGTATCCATCCATGGCCTGGTAGGGTTTTCCAGAAAAGATGAGAGGAAACAGCATGAGATGAATGTTACATCGTAGAGATAAGATACTTCTAAACCCATACAAAAATTTTAAAAGAGCACTCCCAGGGAGCTGGAGTGATACTGAGCCACACAAATTTTTAAAAGTAAGCTTTTCCTGTGCCTGCGAAATAGGACGCCCGATGGCAAGAAGGCAGTGCACAGAGCCAAATAAAGTCTTACAACAATACAACGTCTACCTGGGAAAGGCACACATAATGGGGCACCGGGTTTATCTGCGTAGTCCGTTTTAGAACGAAACCACCTTATCTTCACGAATATCTTCAGCGTTCCTAACCTTAAATTTTTGGAATAAGGGTATGAGAAGAGGATCAAATTTTTTTTTCCTTTTTAATTGATAGACAGAATCGTATTTGGGGGCAAATTGATATTAGCACTCATTCCTGTGGTATCGTTTTGAAGTTGGGGTAAGAGAGCTTTAGAAGCACAAATGGCTAGGGCAGCATATAGGTGAGAGGGAATCATCTAAGAGAGAGGAGATTGAGCAATACCACGTATATGTTTCGAAATAGATTTTGAAGAAATAATTCTAGTCACGAAACTAACGACCAGGCTAACTAGGTCACGACCTGCAGTCGATATGCTCTGATACCAGCTCTGTCAGACCCGGATTTTTCAATCCGAATCTTACTGTGTTTCCACCGCACTAATCCCTGGATCAGTAGTTAGTGCACACAGATTACAGTTCTGATTACCAAAGTTCATATCATGCGGAAGCGTAAATGTAATAGTAAACTTACTCATGGGCCGATTAGGCCGAAATCATTAAATTGCAGCAGCGGAAGAAGGAAGCACACAGGTGGGACCTTCAAGACATGCCCACAGGCAGCCAACTGGAGGTTCGCGACCTAGCCCTTGACATCTTCATCTTCTTGGCCAGCTTGTCCAATCTTGTTGCTGAGGCGAGGTGATTTGATTTCCTGATTCTGAATTTTGTCGCAAAGCGAGCGTGAGCACTCCGACCCCGTGCTCCGCGAGCCAATACACAGAATGCAAATAAATAGTATGCATGGCTTAACAAAGGAGAGACTCGGGTTGTTTTATTTTGCGAAAAGTGCTTTTGAATACAATTACTTAAAATTTCCTGAGACCTAGCAGTTTGAACCAAATCATAATGTACAAGGAAATGCATTATTAATATCGATTCAGATTCCATCCACCGTTACATGGCATCTGCATCATATAGCGATTTCTTCAGCGTTATAGCCGCTTAACTTACCACTGGGACGACACCCAGGACAATTCCAAACCAGGGCAGTCCTTCGCCCTTCAAGTTTTCCCATTCCCAGTTTCCAATGTTTTTAAAGCAGAACTATATCCAGTTAAGTTCCCATGTCTGCCCATGACCGTGGGCACGGCTATTCGAATAGTTTTAACTCTGCAGAGTTTGTACACTTTCACCACAAGAGATGAACTATCCTTTTTGCCAACATGCTTCCTTAGGCATGAGACCCAGATAATTTATCACAAAGCCTTTACCTTACTCCGATCTAGCTAGACACCACCCACGCTGAGGTTTCACCGCTGAAGGGTTACACCACCACAGTCAGAAGCCCCCTCTGGCGCCGTGCGAGTACAGTACACCCTGTGCCTCGCTGTGAGTAACCAGTACACCCTGGCACCCACTTCCCTCGGTGATGTCTGAACTAAACCCTTGCAAGTTATTCAGCTAGGTCGTACCCATTATAGACTTGTGGTTGTACTGTTTTACACGGGTTGACATGACAAGATTCGGTCCTTAGTATTATCTGAGCGGTTCTACCACACTCCATAATTTGTGCTCCCACCGCACCACATACCAGCCCCCAAGCCATCCGCTCAGATATTTAAGCAAGTTGGGATTTTTGAGAGCATAAAATAACCATATCAAAGGATATCAGTCATTCCCACCATGACTGCCCAACCAATTTTTCTCAGGATTAAAAGTGATGCTTGGGCGCTCTCGCGCCCATGAGTACCTAAGCAAAACTAAGCATGGCATATAATTAGGGACTTATTTTCAAAAGTTACCATTATAATTTTGCTAGGGCGACAATGTTCGCACATTCAAATATTCCAAAGGAGGGGTAATATTATCCAAGGTAAACAATAGGCACATAACTAGATTATTGAATTAAACATGTATTTTCATAAACATAACAGCATGCATGTTGATATTTAAAGGAAATTACTTTGCAAAATCGTAGGTTCAAAATGATCAAGGTGTTAACTCGCCTTGCGCGGTTTACCGCGATCTTGAGCTCACACAATGCTTTCTTGAGCTTCGGTCTCTATCTTCCCTTTGAGCTTGACCTCGTTTGATCCGCTGGATCTTCAGGACTCCGCTATCTAATTACGTGCTAAATAACTGAATACAAATAAAGGCAAATAACTCAAAAAGATCCAAATCAATCCAAATACTTTTAATGGTCAATTTACTTTAAATTATGCATTTATTATGGTTTGAGAATAGGAGGATGATTCGGCTTAGTGTGTTGCAAACACAGCAGTAGCTGGGTTTGAGTGAGAAAACGAGTTATTTGAATAGCTTTACCGTGAGGGAAAATTTTAGGATAATAAGGGATCATAAGTGAGGAAGTATCTACAGGGATTATTTACTTTGGAAAAGAAGTGGCCAAACATAGCCGATTGGAGAAAGACGAGGTTCGATCTTTTTATTAATAACCTCTTTTATTATTTTCGTATTTATCAAGGAAGTTCCATGAGTTAGGGTAGACCTATGTATCGAAGTACGGTTCCGGCTGAATATGCATTCCTTGCAACTTAGGTTATAGTAAAGGCAACCTGGATTGATGGATGAGATCTGTACTTATTCTATAAATCTTTAATAATCCCATTATCATATTTATATATCTTCATTTATCGCTAGCTTAAGTTTAATTTTAATTAGGATCCATTTGCATGGGCCTTCGCTGGCTACATCTAGTCACGCTTAATGTTATTACTTACTAAATCTAATATTACGATTTAATCACTGACACTATTATTATTTTATCTATCCTTCGGTCATCATTAGGCTTAGTTGTAGATTTTTAACTTTAAATTATTCATCTGGGCAAGGCTTGCTTTACAGGGTCACATATTAATATGTGCTATTGGGCAAAATTTACTACTAAGGTTTATTCCATGTGTCGGTTTAGACTGGTGTAAGAGTTTAGTGCATTAGATTTATCTTTGGCGTGTATTTCTCGTAACTTAGGGTGTGGTAATTTATGGGGTTCTATTTACTAACTATTTGAATTATTCATTGAGTGATTAATTCAATAATTCATGGAAGTACGAAAGTATTTAATTATCTTATTGATGTTTAATAGTAAATTTTAGCATATTTAATTACCACTCATCTGCGGCTTTTGGTCATAATATTACATTTGTCCTTTAGATTATTTATTGAAGGGATTAATCCAATGTCCGATGTTCCAAGGCTATTATATTTTAATATCCAAGTATGATCTCTTTAATCGAAGGCACTTTGAATGTCAACTGTCATTGATGTTTTATCGTTTTCTTAGCATCGGGCAAAATTTTATCTTAATTGTATTTCTATTTACCTAAGGCCGATCTGGCTATACACGGTCATAACACAATATTGCTATTTAATTAAATCCACCACTGAGATTAATGGTGGTACGTTAAATGTTAGGGCCTAGGGTTAATATTATGTTTAAACCATGTAGTGGCTAGCTCTACCACTTTTACTAACAGGCCAGGTTGTATGATTTATTATTTAGGAGCTCGTCACTTACTAATTTATTGTTTCATGAGAGTATGTTTCTAAACAAGATTTCTACTAAGCCCTTAGTCAACAAATATTCAAGACACATTATTTACTAGCATGTGGTAATTATTCCAATATGAAATCTTAATAATCCTTGTAAGATTTTATTATCTTCTAGGGATTAGTTTCAACCTTTTTCCTGGATTTCTCTTAATTGAAACGAATTAATAAAATGAAAATGTAAATGAGAAAGGAATGCACCGGCAGGGAATCGAACATGGGACCTGGGGTCTGAAAAGCAACTGCACTCGGGTAACCGACTGGGCGGCTTGTCACCTGCAACTAGGAAGGGGGATTTGTTTTAGAAGGGTAATGAGCATGCAGGGAAAATAGAGGAAGACCGGCAGCGCACGGGCTGGGCGGCGCCGCCGGCGGGGAGCGGCCGGAGAGACGCCGACGACCTGCAGAATGCGTCCCCACTGGTATGAGGGAGCTCCTGGCGCGGTCTACACGGGTAGTGGGGGTGTCGGGAGCGGCCGGCGTCGGCGCAAGCGGTCGGAGAAGATGGTGGAGCGGGGCGGCGGCACCGGCGTGGAGGGGAGGGGGATCGGGGCATGCGTGAGCTGGAGGGAGGCAGGGGAAACTCACCAGAGGTGTCGGCGGGGGCTGAGGAGACCCGAGGTGGGCTGGCATCGGGAGTCGGCGTCGGCGCAGGCAGGAGCACGGTGCCGGCGACGTGCAAGCGATGAGGATCCCAGCCGGCGGTCGGCGGAGCTTCGGGGAGGTGAGAGGGTGCTCCACCGGCGAGTAATCAAAAGGGGATGGACCGGGGAGGCGGCGGTGATGGTAAGGGCGGTGGCTGCCGGCGTTGGGGAGGATGGGCGGTGCGGCGAGCACAGAGCGACGCCCTCCAATTGAACCAAGGGGGAAGTAGCTGTGGGGGAAAGGCACCTCGTGACGCGGGTGGATTGGGCAGAGCTCGCCGGAGGCGGCCGGGGCGGGGTGGAAGCGCGGCGGGTGCGCTCGGGCGAAGCCGGCAAAATGGGAGGAGAGGAGGGAGAATGGCGCGGAGGGCTTCTTATGGTCTCGGGGGAGGTTGTGGAGACCGTGGGCGCGCGGGGGAAACCGTGGGCGGCAGTGGCGTGCATGGCTGCCACGCGGAGGAAGAATGCTGCGCGCGGAAGGAGGTGGCGAGAGAGCGTGTCCGTCGGCAGAGGAAAAAGGAGGGAGGAGGAAGGCTGTCTCGCGCGGGGAGAGAGAGAAGAGGCGGGCGTGGGAAGGGCCCGCGGGCAGGGAGAGCGCGGCGGATCCGTGGCGACGCGTGGCGAGATCGGGGACACGCTAGGCGGGAGGCGCGGCGAATCCGGGCCGTCCATGTGGCGGCCGGATGGAAGGGGAGGAAGTTTTTGTTTTTATTTTTATGAAAAGCATAGGAAATTCAATTAAGCTCTGAAAAATATGAAATAAGCTCCAAAAATTCAAGAAAAATACACAGAAGTTCCTGATGACATTTTGGACTTAATACAAATATTTCCAACTAATGTTGGTATTTAATTTACTTGCTTCCTTTGTTTGCGCATTCCTTTTTAGGGCATTATTAATCCACGTCTTTGTCTTTTATGAAGTCTTCAAATTATTATTATTATTATTATTATTATTTTTTTGAACCTCAACCAAATTCAGAAGAACATCGTAAAATCCAAATTCAAATCGAACATATTGCAAAAATAATTCAAGAAATTCCTATTTTCAAATTTTAAATTTTTGGGATGTTACACCCTCATCCCACGCGGTATTCTAAGAACCGATACCCCATGTCCCACTCGAGGTATTCTCTGGCTAGACTGAGATCTAACAAAGAAATTTAACAGCAAGGGTAAGTACAACATACTCAGTAAGCATTAATAGCAACATATGCAACTGTATGACTCATCTCTTTACCACTAATACATTTAGTATATCTTCTTTCTTCATAAAATAGATTATCAAATTAAAGTAGAATTCTGCAAGTTTTAGTATTTCAAATACTACTAGTCACTCCGGTGAGAAGAAAGACCACAGTGGTCTTTGTAGCCAATCTGGGAGACAGACATGATTTATTTAGTACTGTGCAGGCATATGTCACTATACACATAGCTACTATGAGCTCTTTAAAATTAGGTCATCCACATTTCCTTAGATGTGGTGCCAAGTTCAGAGTATAGAATATTTTTTCTAGTTCTGTTATTATATCTCCACCCAACTAATCATAGTCGGTAGCCCAGGGTAGTTTCTTACCCTCACCCGATTATGATGTAGTTGTTGGTTGGGGTGGTCTAACCCTCACCCAACAGTCCACTTGCGCTAATATATGCGATGAAGCTCACCACTTCCGGGTTCTATACCTGTCCTAGCTCTGCCTGCTTTGGATCCACCACTTTTAGATAGGCTCTATACTAGTTTTAATTTTCTCCATCTAGTTATACTACTTACTCATGTGGAGATAATAATAATGTAGCAAGGTAGCATTTTCTACCCATCACAAGATGAGATAATGGTTGACACTAGAAGTACAGCTCCCTACCCAATGAAAGTTTTTTAGTCCCTACCCAACTTGCCCAACTGCTCCTTTTAGCTGGAACCGCTCTTTTCTCTTATCTCTTTTCTTTCCTCATTTATCCACATCTCTTTAAAATGATTTTAATACAATAGGTGATAATATATACTGTAAAAAATTTTGTTTTCTTAAGTAATTTAACTAATTAAAGTGATCAAGGGTAAGCTTGCCTTGGTATGCGCAGAATACCCCGATATCAACCGTGGCCGGATCAGTTCCCTCTTTCTGCCCCGGTTTGTCCTCTGCATTGTAGAGTAGACCTTGTGGTTTAAGAAATCTAATGAATGGGCAGTTATTGAGTCTTATGGTAATTACCTCCTTTTTAGGTGTGGCATTTACCGGGATTCGTCTAATTTGGTGATTTCAATCATGCTCAGTTAATTTCTTAACATCCCAGTCTATTTTTACTCTCACCCCACTCCTGCTCTCTCTCTCTGGCTAGCTCACTACACACCAGCCCAATCCGCGGCATGCCGACCCAACCCATAGCCCACACGCATGCATGCCAGTCCATTGCCACGCTAGCCTGCCCACGGCCCACACATGCACACGGCCACCACATGCATGAACGCCACATAGCACGCACACACGCCAAACACCTCCCTCTAATTTTCTCACCCTCTCGGTTGCCTCTCTCCCAGTTCCCCTCTCGGCTCTCCTCTTTGCCCACTCGACACCCTGTCGATTTGCTCGGCTCTGGCCACTACTTGCTGCTAGCTCCTTCTTTGTTGGGTTCCCCACACTGCCTCCCCGCCACCGTGGCCCTACGGCTCTAGCAGTGATGGATTCGGGCATGGCACCAATGGTTTGGCGCCGTTTTTTGTGGGACAACGGTGACTTCTCTCGTGCGGCTCCGTTGCGGTCCCCATGCCTTCTCTCCTCCTCCTCCAGCTAGACCAGGTGCCAGTGGGGGTGGATCTGGTGTGGCTCCATCGAAACAAAGATTTCCCCTTTTTACCTCGAGCTAACATCAATCTACTCGGTTTCCAAGCTCTTTTTATGGTTTATTTATTTTGATTTGCTTTATGCATGGTGTATGTGGTGGTGGTGATGATGACCAACGATTAAGCCGCTGTGATAAGACTTGGGAGCTCGCATGCGCTGGAGAGCATGCTGGCTCGCCAAGGGTGCACCGGTGGCCATCCATGACTCCCACTGTCGTGAGCCGATGATGTTGACTGTCACGGCTCTACCCAGCCAAGGTAAGAGCTAACTCCCCCTCTACTATTCTCTTGTGCTGCTACTTTATTCGGTTGGTGAGACTTCTGTGATGTGTTGTGCTGATGTGTGCACTGTGGGGGGAAAGAAAGGGATGGGTGGGGGTGACCTACTTGGTTTGGTCGGGTTGGAAATGGGATGGTGCCGATGATGGCAATGGTGTTCCCCACATGCTCTCCCAGCTGGTCAACCTTCCTCTTCTCTAGTCCCTTCTGGTCCTGGCTGGTTCGTGTTGGTTTCTTGTCCCCTGAGCAGCCATGGTTGCAGTTCCCTCCTCTTTGGTCTTCCTTGACTCCTCTAGAATGCCTCCACCTCCTCCATGACTCTCCTCTGTGGTGCTAATTCCCGGCTTTCTCTATGTCTCTCGCTTTCGCCTCCGGCGGGGAAAGTGTTGGGGGAGGAGAGGGGAACTGGGGGTTGAGTGGGAATGGCGAGTGAGTGAGCTCTCCCTCTATTTTGGTGGCTTGGTTAAGCAAAGAGGGGGCACGATCTCTCTCTCTTGGCTCGATTTTAGCTCTGGCCTCTTCTCAGGCTTCTGTGTGATGGGTGAAAAATGGTGACCCTTATGGACCGAAGGTCCTTGGGGTGGTTTCAATACTTTGGTTTTGTTTTTCTACTATTTAAGGTAAGGTCAGTGAAATTTGAAGTAGGTGTTGACTAAATTTTTTTGTCGAATGATGAGCCCCACTAAAGCGAAGGTATCTGCTGGCCCTGGACGGTTCTGGTATCCCGATGAACACTAAGTTTGGGCATTTTAAGACTGAATGGGTTCTGATGGCAACTCTTTACTTCCTCTTTATTCTCTCTTGGATTATTGCAACCTTGGATTTTGGACTATCTCAACTAAGGTTGAATGGGCTCTGACAGCAAGACTTTTCTTCTTCTTTTCTTCTCTCTTGGATTGTTATAACCCTAGATTTTGGACTATCTCAACAATACAGGGTTTTTCGGCGGCGACTCATTCGCGACAACTACGACTCTTTTAGACAACAGGAGATATAACTACATGTGTATGAACTGGAGATATAACTACATGTGTATGCATGTAAATGAAAATGTATGACGATGAATGATGCAATCTTGTAATTTTAATTTCTACGATTATGCACTGATGTAATTAATTAATATTTGGTCGTATTACTTTGTGCTCTGTATAAATTCAAATGTTGTTATACTTCTCTTCGCTTGAACAGTGATCTACACTATTAATTCACCAGTTAAAACTATCCTATATCCACCCAACAATTACCTGCTCCACAGTCATGATCTTAACTACGTCCACACCATAATATGCACCCAGAATTGCACCATCCTAAAAACGTCCGCACCAGATTAAATCTCCTCTATTCTCTCTCCTTACTCAACCATATCCAACGGCCATGGTTCAATGTATCTGCAGTAACCCCTCCCTCCGCCTCCCCCCATCCTCCCCGATCTCCGCCTCCCCCGCGCCTCCGCTCCCACCGCTCCCCCGTTCTCCGCGCTGCCTCCTCCCCTCCCGCTACGTCTCCCTCCGCCTCCCCCTCCTCCCCCGCGCCTCCCCTCCCTCCGCCTCCCCCATCCTACCCCGCGCCTCCCCCTCCCCTCCCTCCGCCTCCTGCGGCGCGGGATTGGCCGGCGACGTCGGGAGTCCTCCCGGCCTCCGCCATCCGCTCCGAGCGCGGCGAGGGCGGCGCCGCGATCCGATCTCCCACTCCTGCGGCGCGGGATTGGCCGGCGACGTCGGGAGTCCTCCCGGCCTCCGCCATCCGCTCCGAGCGCGGCGAGGGCGGCGCCGCGATCCGATCTCCCACTCCTGCGGCGCGGGATTGGCCGGCGACGTCGGGAGTCCTCCCGGCCTCCGCCATCCGCGCTGAGGGCGGCGAGGGCGGCGCCGCCGTCAACTGGGTTGCGTGCCAGCGGGGCGTTGTCGGCGTGAGAAATCCGAGCATCGCGTCCGCGACCTCCGCCATCAGTTGGGCGTCGTCGGCCTCCGCCATCCGCACCGCGCACCACCGTGCAGCATCTCCCTTAGATCGGTAAGTCGCAACTTTTGTTCTACTTTTGTTTATCCATAAGAAAGAACATGAACTTGTTGACCATTGTTTCTTGTCCAACTGAGCAAGAACATATGCAATGCTTTTATGCCCAATGCTACTTTTGTAAAATTTGCTTAACTAATGCGTATTTTTTTTGCTGATTGAAATCTGCGGAATTTTGACCTTGAGGAGGTTTTATTCTCTTTATTTATGCTTGTTCCTTCTATTGGGTGGAATATCATTGTGAAGAAAAACGCTCCTAAATCCTGACCTAAGTCAAAATTTGTTTGAACCAGCCATTAGTATTAACAACTGCTCATTATGTTTCAAGTGAATTTAGACTCATTGGACTTGTTTGTAATAATATCATTACTATTTCTGCTTGTTTATTGTGCAACAATATAAAAGTAAGTTCATCTACTTCTTAGCTGATTTTGATTGAATGTTTACTCATTTGAAGTACTTCAGATTGGCACTTCTATTATCTGAGTCGAGAGAGCAGCAATTGTTTCATAATGATATTATTGTTATGCTTATATGTTGGGTAGCTTACCATTTGGATGTTTTATTGCCCTTTTTTTACTTATTGCAACAGTTTCTGTTCTTGCTTGTTTGATCCCATCCCCTGTAACTTTGGAAGTGAACTGTCGTCTCAGATAACCTGAAGTGTCTCAGATTACCAGATTTGAGTTACTGTGGGGGAAAGTTATTGGATGTTTTTGATTATTTAACCTGTTGTTTTACTTTACATCATTGTCTTCGTTATTCTCTAGCAGATGAAATGCAATATGAGATCTGGGCAATCCAATACCGTCTTGTGTATTCCTTAACTGGTTCTAGGATTTTGTCAGATTGTATGGGCTATCGATATGCTAATAGATTATGGTTGGACTGAGGAAAATGAATTGATTCATGATGGACTTACAATTATCAATTTTGCATGTTGATATGTTAATAGCTACATGGTTCTTAGTTCCAACCGTAGAATCTGCAGTGGATAAAAAAAGTGTTTAGTGGTTCCATATGGAGGAGAATATAAAGTTTCATGACCATGTAAAAAGTGTTTAGCTTGAAATAAAACTTCTGAAGATCAAAAAGATGAGAGTCTTGAAATAAAACTTACAACAAGTATATGTATATGTATGTGTGTGTGTGTTCACAGGACCATCTATATGCTTTATTACCTTTACAATATTAGCTAAACTGTGAAGTAGTAGTCTTGATTCGTTAAGTTGATCTGCACATAACGTCACTACAATCAATCATATTGACACTAAAATTGTTTTTCTATTTATCTCAAATAATCATTTCTGTTCATTCATTATTCATCACTCTACATGAAATTACTCTTTTCTCGTCCATGTCAGCAAATGGCAATACCTGCATGATCTTCTGTATTTTTGGTACCTTGCAGCAAGGAATCTTGTGGTTTTCCACTGATTCAATTCTTTTTGCAAAGCTTTATGTTTTCCTTCCCTTTGCATCTATTTAATGTACCTTAATGTGTTGATGCATACCTAGAACTGTGTTGATGGAACTTACATAATAGCTGTGGCTGATACAGGACATGGAGATATTGTCTGCACAGTAGCTTTCAGTTCAGATGGGAATTTGGTGGCTTGAGGAAGTTTTGATGGGCAGCTAAATGTATGGAATACAGCTACACGAACTCTTCAGGGAACCCTTGAGGGTTCTGGATCAGGCTTTGAGGTGAGATGATTCTGGTCTCTTTCATCCATTTAGCTGAACTTATTTCCATTGCTAAGCTTAGTTCACGTTTTCCTTCAATGGAGTTCACGTTTCCCAACACCCCGTCAATGAGTAAGATCATGTCCAAGTTAAATAAAATTCAAACGATCAAGTATAAAGTAATCCGTCATATCATAAACACATTTATCTGAAACTGCTCTACCATTGCAATCAAATTTGCAGAACGCTATGCCATCAGAAGAGAGCAAGGAATGCAGCTGGGTTCCGATTTTTGTGAGGCAATCAAACTTCAAACTGCCTGCTGATCCTTCAGTGCCGATTATCATGATTGGTCCAGGAACTGGTCTTGCACCTTTCCGCGGCTTCTTGCAGGTTTGTCGTAATTCGATGATAGTTTTGCATCTCTACTTATTGTTCTGTCAAATTACTAATGTATAAATTGCATTCATGATATCAGGAGAGGTTGGCTAAAAAAGAATCTGGAGCTGAGCTTGGTCAGTCAGTGTTCTTCTTTGGATGCAGAAACAGCAAGATGGTACACACCAGGCAGAAACCCTCGTATCAGCAAAGATCTTTTAACACCAGAAGGTTCTTTATTGTAGCTGACATAATTGTGACCTTGCAGGACTTCATCTATGAGGACGAGCTAAACAACTTCCTTGAGCAAGGAACATTGTCTGAGCTGGTTCTCGCCTTCTCCCGTCAGGGCCCTACTAAGGAATATGTGCAACATAAAATGGCACAGAAAGTAATTGAACTGCTGCCTTTCTGATACATTTCTGCTAGCCTTTAGTCCTAACCCTGTATAGGCTCATCTTTCTTACGTTTGACCATTTTCCAGGCATCCGAAATCTGGGATATGATCTCCCAGGGCGGTTACATTTACGTCTGCGGTGATGCCAAAGGCATGGCCAGAGACGTACATAAAGTTCTTCACACCATTGTTGAGGAGCAGGTACTTCTCCCAGGCCTCATGTTCTTGGGATAAAAAATACTTCGGTACTGTAAATGCTTCATTATGTGGCAATCTGTTCACTCTCATGGAAATTTCGATGGTTTTGCCGTTACAGGGATCGCTTGACAGCTCTAAGGCCGAGAGTGTCTGGTTTTAGTGCATGGAAATATCCTCATTTGGTTGTTTTCATGTGCATCCCTGAAATGCTCCTTTCTTGATGCTCTTTAAGAACTGCATGCGTTGTATTGTCATATTTTTTTTTCGTTTTGGTGATGCTTGGTTTTTAGGTTGTGATGCTTGGGCTCGATGCCGCGGGCAAGACCACCATCCTCTACAAGCTGCACATCGGGGAGGTCCTGTCCACTGTTCCTACGATTGGTAGGCTATCGATTATTCTTAGGTTTTTTTGTTTTAGCGATTGTTTGTATATGTGCATATCAGTAAAATCATTATGGATGATTGCCTGCTGTTATACATTTTTTCCCATTGCTTCTTGTATGTTCAATGATTGATTGTCGTCATTGATTGTTTTATTTGCAGTTGATATTATCTCAGCAATAGAGTTCAATAAATCAGGACATCATCTTGCCACCGGGGACAAAGGGGGCCGAGTTGTTTTGTTTGAAAGGACAGATGCCAAAGATGTATGTATACAGAACTGATTGTCACGTTTTCAATTCTTCTTTGAAACTATGAACCTACTTCTCGGATTTCATTGCTGTGCTCTGATGGCTAAATATATTTCCTTTCTATTTTCTTCAGAATGCCTGTAGAAAAGAGGCTGAGAAAGCTAATTATTCTGTCAGCAGGCATCCTGAATTTCGCTACAAAACCGAATTTCAAAGCCATGAGCCAGAGGTATACTTGTATGTGAATTGCTAAGTGAGTTTCTTTTTTTCTGAATTACCATTAATTTGACCAAGTGGTATTGCTTTGGAAATAGTTTGATTATCTTGTTCATTTCTGCCAAGACCTCCAATAATGTTGAGATGGTTTCTAGCTTGTTGCTTATCTGTTCATGAACCGCCTCTCTCAGTTTGGATATGAGCGAGAAATTATTGATTCAGCTCTGCTTTGGCTATTGAGAAGAAATGGCACCCTACTGCATTTACACCGAGCATAGTATCAAACTGTATGGTTTGAGGCTTTGAGCTTTTAGTTTCTTTGACTACAATAGCTTTATTTGTCTGATGCGCTTGCTATGGATCATTTATTTTTTGTCACACCTGAGTATGCTGTACCTTATCATGTGTTTAGAGGCTGTTTCAGATAGAATTATGTTGTTGTGCTAGGAGTCCAATGATTTATTTCTGTTTTTCAAGCCTCACTAGATTTCTCTTGGCTTGTATGATTTGATTAAGAACTTATGCTGAACTGTAACTGGTGATTGATGCTTGCTGAGTTATATTTGTATTAGTTCTTAGTCTTACCCCTTAATGTCATTACGCACAAAAAGTTTCATTTGCTAACATTGAAATATAATTGTCTTCAGCAACCTGCAAGTAAATACTATATGCAGTCGTTTTTCGATTCTCTTTTCTTTTGCTAAAACCAGTGTCTTTGTTAAGGGTTTCTTTATGTAAATAACAAAAAGTATGCAAACGTTTTTTTCCCATAAATGTAGTCAGCCTCACCATAATGATGCTGCAAGGTTCCTACTCTTTTGGGTTAAATTGGATACAATTCCATACTATTGTTTACACTTGTTGATTTGCTGAACAAACACTACGTCTAGCACTTTCACATTCTTGTGATTATCCTCTAGATAGTTTCCAAGAATAGTATTATTTCTTTGTCTATATAACTCACAATTTACAGTCATTTAGGCCTTGGAGCGGTATGTAATACTGCAAAGGTTGAAGCGGGTTCCATTGTTGCTGTTTTTGGCCTTGGCACAGTTGGACTTGCAGTAAGTTAAATATGTTGACACCTGCTTGATGCTTATATACTGAGTCTGGAATGAGAGCTTTGGCATTTGAGCTTTCTTTTTTAGGTGGCTGAGGGGGCGAAATCTGCTGGTGCTTCTCGGATTATTGGCATTGACATTGATAGCAAAAAGTTTGATGTTGGTACGGTTTATAATTCCTGTAGTTATGTTTGCTGCACTTTTGGTTCCTTGAAAGCTTTGAAACTCGTATTCTGGTATTTTCCTTGTAAGTCATTATGAGGTATGAGTTTTATGAGGTATGAGTTTTGTGTGCGTATGTCCTCTCTCATCATATCATTGTTAAATTCATCTGTTTGACAGAAGAAATGGAAATTAGGGTGTGTACAATGCTCAATTCCCTAGCTCTGGTTATGTTATTATTAATCAAGAATCAAGATGCACGATGCACTGCGTCTGCCTTAATCCAATCCATTTTTTGTCCTCCGATGGCTGAGAAAAATACAATAGTTAGATGATGCCTTGATATAATGATTAGGAAATAGTGCACATGTGTAGGATGAGGTTTACCTGTTGTTCTGGGAACTGTGGGAGCTGAACCCGTTTTGAACCATCTGCTAGCCGCTTGCATGGAAGATGTGGTTCAGCTGCAGCGAACTCATTCAGAACCTGGCAAAAATTTTGGCAATACATTGGAAAACGAAAGATAGGGGTAATACTCTTCCAATTTTTTTATATAAAAAAGAGATAGCTCAAATGCAAGTTACTAAAACAAGTCGGCCAAGTTTCTGAACTGTATCAGTTAATTTGATGGGTGCAATAAACAAGAGTCCCACCCACTTTGTTTAGGAGCGTGTTGGGGTTATTAGCTACTCGATTTAGTTATTTTGGTTCTTTCTTTCGGTTTTGAAATTTCAAATCAAATTATAATCTGGTTCATGTTTGTGTAAATAAGCGGTAATGCATTTCAAGCTGGAACAAACCAATTGGCAACTGCCAATAACATTATGCTATCTCAAAAAGTAGTGCTGTCTAGCAGCATCATACTATGGGCTTCATTTCACAGTCTACTACAAAGTTTCTCCACCTGCAACTGCACAACTCTAAATTCCCAACGAGCAATTAATGGCAAAAGCAACCAAAGATGTCATTTTTGAATTTTAACAATTCAACGAAGTATATGATAGTCTGACACACCATCAGTCATGGCCGCACATGGATGGTGTGGATTCAAGCCATCACGTCCGTCGGTTCCACCTCTTGAAATGATATGGAATGTATGTTTCATGATAACATGCAATTGGATGGCGAAGTAAGTACAGGTGTATACTTTAAATTATTGATATTTAAACCTGCCTATATGATCTACTTATCTACTTACTGTATTCTTTTCTTATAACAGGTCTTAAGTGCATATATTCACTGTATCAGGGATGAAGAGCATCTACTTCATAGAGAAGGTGGAAAGGTTTTTTTGGAGAATACATTTATTTGTAGCCTGCTTAAGCGTGATGGTGACCCTGAGGTGACATTAAGTTATAAGACAGACACCATTGATCAAAGGGTGGACAAATGCTAAAAAATGTGAGGTACATGTACTCGATTCAATGGGACTACAACTATTGGACCGTAGAGACCTAAAAACTACAGTGAGTAATTATTTCCTTTTTAGAAATGTTTTCTTATTACATTATTATTAATCCTGAAATGATATATAATGATATGAGTGTTTTCCAGATTATATACATGGTGATATACAATTGCGTGAAACTTAAACTATGGAAAAAAATATCGTCATTTGGTTGTTTTCATGTGTATCCCTGAAATACCGCCGTGGCTTTAGCACAGGCACTATACTAGTGTAATTAAATGCGTTGTAATTATCCCATTTGTTTCTTAATCATTTCTTAATTAAGTTAATTATACTACTCAATTTAATTAGGAGCAAGGGCTGTTTCAATAAGTTACTAAAACCACTTACTATTGCAAGGGAGACCCATCGCATATTCAACTACGGGAAAGCACTGGCACAAAGGAGCAAAAAAAAGTTCTATAGCTACCAAAGTACTTGAGAAATTAAAACTTTAGACCTCATTTGTAATGCAAGAATTATAGCCGAGTCATGC
Source organism: Dendrocalamus latiflorus (assembly GCA_017311315.1). Taxonomy (NCBI): domain Eukaryota; kingdom Viridiplantae; phylum Streptophyta; class Magnoliopsida; order Poales; family Poaceae; genus Dendrocalamus; species Dendrocalamus latiflorus. The sequence continues at coordinate 12,050,008 of CM029638.1, read as the reverse complement.
GAGAATTAAACTGTTTTCCTATAAAATCCTTACGAAATTCCCAAAAAATTCATGCGAGTCCAAACGCAGTCTCACGTCCTCACATCTAAGCTGAGAGCAAAAATCGGAGTACAATATCAAGAACGTGCAGCCACACAAATTATTTTTCTTCGTGACGCGTCGATAACTTGCACATCTCAACTTACGAATCGCTGAAATATAATATAGTTGCGTCCCCTTCAAGATCTCGACAACCTAAGAGCAAAACGGTTCGAGTTTTGGTTTGCGTGCTATATCATGATATAATCATGCATTCCATCATAGAAAAGGGAGGAAATAGTTGATGTGTCGCACTCCATCAATTTCTCTTTCCGATGGCACACGAAGGTAGCTTTCACACGAGATGCTTTTGGAGCTGAATTCATATATATTTTAGTTTGCGTTCTGCGTTTGGTTGGTGTAAGCTTGGGTTACATGCATGCATTGCATGCCGGTGTCTTCTTCAATCTTCACCGTCTTTTGTTGTACCTTAATTTTCTCCCTCTCTCCTTTTTTTTTCTTTCGCTATGGCCTTTTCTGTGTTTTCAAAGGTCATCCTCCTCCGCAAGCAAAATATTCAGGGCTTGAGCTTTCATTTGCTTTCGCTTGGCTTAGGGTTTAAGGATTGCATCTTTTGGTTGAGTCATCATTTCGGCACCAATCGCATATCCTAGGACGATCGAGCTAGATGCCCTGCAGATGTTTAATATTGGATTACGCGATCAATCGATATATGCAAGTTTTGCACAAGCCGATCGATGGTGCACACATCAGCGAGGCGAGCGCACGTGCACCGTCTGAGCTAGCTCATGGGGCGTTTGAAACTACTTCGACTCCCAGAAGATCAAACTTTCAATTTTTGGAAGCTGAATTACAACAAACACAGGTAAAAAAAGAGGAGCAGGGGAGGCGGCAAGGGGAGGGCTCTGTGCAAGCTTGGTTGAGGGCTGAGAAGAGCACAAAGGTTTAGGTCATGGAGCCCACTTATAAGGCAAGGAGATGAGATGAGGAGGAGGCGATCCGTTTGGCTCATTTCCTCATATCTGGTTGATGCTCTCGCCTATCTCCTCTTTCTTTGGCACTCTCTTCAGATCTATTGGTTTGTGGGTGCCGCCTTCTCCCTCCCAGGGTTTTCGGTCCCTTGGGCGTTAAAAAATATGAGATGGGAAAGGCAGGTCGAAGAAGAGCAAGCAAGGGCCATCAGATCCATACTTTGGTTCCCTCTTTGGTTTTGGATAGAGTTCGACGGCAGCGACTTCTACAGTCGTCGGGCTGTGGTGCTCGTGCTCAGTGGCAAAGCTAGAGCAAATGGGTGGGGGGTGCACAGTGGGCTTGTTGGGCTGCCGGCCTGGTGGAGGGTGCCTCGTCTTGGGCCATGCAGGGTGCCTATAGGGCCGAATTTTTCCAATCCTTGAGAAATTCTGGAAGTGAGGGGGGTGCCTGGGCACCCACGGGCCTCTATTGGGCTTCGCCCCTGCTCGTGCTTCCTATCCTCCAGCCCCGTCTCTGGTCCGTGCGCCTGCATGCAGATATTCTCTGTTCTTTGGCTCGGCTTTGGCTGTGTGGTGCGCGACGAGACTTCACCTTCATGCGGCTTTGTGCAGCACCGACCTGTGCTTCGGCTTGTTGATTTGGTGAGTATTGAATTGAGAAGTATGGCTTTGTATCTCCGATTGCCTCTCCGTTGATTTTTGGGTATTCATCGGTGATTGGTTTTCTGGGACATTGTTTGCGACAAGCCTAGCCCCTGTTCATCTGTCACGGTAGCTTGGAGTGCTGCCGCCGTGTGAGATTGCTCTCTACTCCTTTCTTATATCTATTGCGCATTTATCAACCATGCTAGTTATTATTTCTGACATTTTGCAGTAAGATCTAGCACTGGGAGGTCATTTGCATAATAGATTATGGGCTTTTAGTTGCTCAATGAGGATCTCTGTCAAATTGAGATTACAGCAGCAACTTAGACTCTTTTGCTAGTGTGATCTTTTCGTATACCAATAGATTACCTTTGTTGTGAGTAGCTTCTAGCTTTATCAATTGCCTTGGTATTGTTTTGTTCAGTCTAGCATACTGTTGTTGATCATTTGCTGAAGGTATATATTTACATGTTGTTTCTGCAATTGTCGAATATACTTGTGATCTCTATTGTAGCATAACTCTATTATTAGTAATTGATTTTGGCTTAAATCTGTTGCCTTCTATGCTATTGGCCACTAGGTGGAGGTCAAGAACTTTAAGAGCAATGGGAAGAAGATCAATAACTATCCCCAGAACAAGCCTAAGACCCAGCCAATGAACAAGAAGAAGGTGGTCTTTACCTGTTACATATGCGGCAAGGAAGGCCATAAGGCCAACAAGTGTCGTGATCGTAAAGGCAAGGGAGCACGGTCATGCTTGTAAAACCATTTATGATAATTACAACACAGACAGTTGTCTATTATTCATCGTGATGTAATCATCCAGTATAGCCTCTTTTGTAATAGTGGGACCATCTCCTGATCAGCATAAGAGTAAGGCAGAAGTCAATGCGGCTATAGCCAGTCCCATCTCAGATGGGTATGTACCTCAGGCCTTTATGGCAAATTCATCGATTGACTAGTGGATTAATACAGGTGCAACTAGAAATATTTGTGATGATTGTTCATGTTTATCTTCATTTCAGGGTGACGCTAGTGGCTCTGTCCTAATGGGCAACCATGTCGCTACTACAATGTGTGGGATTGGCAAGGTCTGCCTGAAGCTCACTTTCGGCAAGACTCTCATCCCTAGAAACATTCTATTTGTGCCTACAATGTCCCCTAACCTAATCAGTGGGTCTATACTTTGTAGGCAAGGAATAAAGCTTGTTTTTGGGTCTAATAAGGTCGTGCTGACCAAATTTAGTACTTTTGTGGGAAAAGGCTATGAAAGCATATGCACGTTCCACTTATCCATTGTTGATTTTAATAATCCAAATATTTTTAATGTTATTCATGGCAATAAATCCTATGATATTTGGCACTCTCATTTATGTCATGTTAATTTTAAAGCCATAGAGCGGTTAACCAAAATGAGTTTAATTCTAAGTTATTAGCATGAGAAGGGCTCACAGTGTGAAGTGTGCGTGCAAGCAAAGCAGCCTCGGAAACCTTTCCATAGTGTTGAGAGATGAGACAGTTCTCCACTTGAGCTAATACATTCTAATCTTTGTGAAATGAATGGAATTTTAGCTAAAGGTAGCAAGCATTATATGTTTACTCTCATTGATGATGTGACTAAGTATTATTATGTTTACTTAATTCGAAAGATGAAGTACTAGAACATTTTAAAAAGTTATAAGACTGAGGTGGAAAATCAATTAGAAAAGAAAATCAAATTGTTGAGATAGGATCGAGGTAGTGAATATGTATCTAAGGAATTCTCCTAGTTCTATGAAGAAGGTAGAATAATTCATGAAGTTACTCCACCATATTCTCCCCAATCAAATGGAGTAGCCGAATGAAAAAACCAAACTCTTTGTGACTTGGTGAATGCCATGTTATAGAGTTCATGTATGTCAGACTCATGGTGGGGTGAGACAGTTCTCACAACTAACTATATCCTAAATAGGGTTCCTCTTTGCAATAGTGAAGAAACACATTATGAAGGATGAAAGGGAAGAAAACCTAACATGTCCGTTCTTCGCACTTGGGGCTATCTTGCAAAAGTGCATGTGCCTTTGCCGAAGAAGAGGAAACTTGGTCCTAAGACTGTTGATTGTGTCTTTCTAAGATATGCCCATCACAACACGACGTATAGATTTGTAGTGGTCAAATCGGAGGTTAGCAATATCTCTAATAATTTCCTTATGGAATCTTATGATGCGATTTTCTTTGAGAATGTATTTCCTATGAAAGCAAACGAAGTTATTGATCCTGTAGGTTCTAACGAACACTCTACCCCTCCTAGGATGACATAGCTCCTGAATTGGAGTTGAGGAGGAGTAAGAGACAGAGGATTGAAAAGTCCTTAGGCGATGACTTCGTCATCTATCTCGTGGATGATGAACCACGTACCCTTTCGGAGGCATATGCATCTCTAGATGTAGAGTACTAGAAGGATGCTATCCGTAACAAGATGGATTCCATCATAGCTAACAAAACTTAGGAGATTACTGATCTTCCAAATGGATACAAGCCAGTGCGCTGCAAATGGATCTTCAAAAGAAAGCGAAGACCCCATGGTACTGTTGAAAATTACAAGGCTCAGTTAGTGGCTAAGGGTTTTATGCAAAAGGAGGGTGAAGACTATTTTGATATATACTTGCCTGTGGCTCGACTACCCACAATCTGTGTGCTTCTAGCACTAGTTGCTGCATTTAAACTCCATGTACATCAAATGGATGTTAAGACCACTTTCCTAAATGGAGAGTTAGATGAGAAGATTTATATACAACAATTTGATAATTTTGTGGTTAAAGGGCAAGAGGGGAAAGTCTGTCGCTTGATTAAATCCTTGTATGATATACAACAAGTTCCCAAGTAATGGCATAAGAAATTTGATAATACATTAACTTCGATCGACTTTTTGTGTAAATAAGCCGATAAGTTCGTATATTATCGACTCAGCGGGAGTGAAGGTGTCATCCTCTGTCTTTACGTGGATGACATACTATTATTCGGGACCAACATGGATGTTATAAATAAAACCAAGTCGTTCCTCTCCCAGAACTTTGATATAAAAGATCTCAGTGAAGCTGATGTCATTCTAAACATCAAGCTATTAAAGGGTGAGAATGGGATTATCTTAATGCAATCTCATTATGTGGACAAGATCCTGAATCGCTTTGGACTCATGAATGCTAAGCCTGTAGCCACACCCTATGATCCAAATGCAAAGCTACATAAAATACTAGACATGGAAATGACCAACTTAAATATTCACAAATAATTAGATCCTTGATGTATTTAACTAGTGCAACAAGACCTAACATCTCATATGCTATAAGCAGATTAGGCTGATACACGGCCAATCTAGGAGATGATCATTGGACTACACTAGAAAGGGTACCTAGGTATTTAAAAGAAACCAAGAATTTGGGAATACATTATACTGGCCATCCGGTAGTCCTTGAAGGATTTAGTGATTCTAACTGGATCAGTAACTCAGATGATATGAAGGCTATGAGTGGTTATGTATTCACTCTAGTAGGTGGGGCTGTTGCATAGAAGTTTTTTAAACAGACTATCCTTACACGGTCCACCATGGAGGCTGAGCTAGTAGCACTTGACTCAGTAGTAGTAGAGGCAGAATGGTTCAAAGAGCTTCTTTCTAACCTACCAATATTGGAGAAGCCGATACCAGCTGTCTTAACCTACTACGATAACCAAACCGTTCTAGTTAAGGTGAAGAGTAGAAAAGACAACATGAAGTCCTCTAAACACATTAAGAGGTGACTTAAGTCAGTTCGACATGCCAGAGAGATTGGTGTAATCACTATGGAATACATCCAGTTCGAAAGGAATCTAGCATATCCTTTCACTAAAGGAATGACACGTAAGGTCGTTCTTGCAGGATCAAAGAGAATGGGGCTCATATCTGTTTGATAGTCTTGAATGGTGGTAACCTAACCTAGAAGAGTAAATATCCCGTGAACTAGACTCTAAGAAAACAAACTGCGAAAGACTGAGTTCTCGCGTCTGGGTCGACAAAGCACTCGACGTCGGTGCCGGTGCCTGTGCCAGCGCAGTCTACCGTGTCAACGGTGGGCTGGGCTGGGGGCGGCGGCATCTCGCGGCACACGGCCACGAGGCAGTGGCAGAGGATGCCACGTTGAATAGGAGCGGTGGAAGGGTGCTTGGGAGGGAGTGGTGGGTGAAGCGGGAGGAGGACGAGGAGGGCTATGGCGGTGGACATCTCGGCTGAAGTGGATTAGAATGATGGCGACCGGAGTGGAGCGGAGAGGTGAGTTCTTTCACCAAATTAGCTTGCCAAAAAACCAAAAAAGCCAAAAACTCTAATTAAATCGAACACTTCTACTTTCAACTACTACTATTCTAAAACAAAATATATATCTAAAAGCCCGAAGCTGCCGCCGTTCAAACGCTCTCAGAACAGCGACATGGACACGCGTTTCGGGAGAAATTATCAGCGACCGGGCCAGGTGAGTGCGCCGTACCCTACCCGGCAGGAGACACACGTCTTCCCGAAGTTGTGCGGCCACCATCGTCACATCATGCGCACACGCATGCATTGCAATGGTTGGCAGCTGAGATCTGCGAGCACGCGCCCCCTTGTCCTCGCCGGTTTGGCCGTTTGTTTATGGCAAAGTTTCGTACCAGTAGGGGGATAAAACTATCTGCCAACTTGGGGATAAAATAAGGCCAGTTGCGTGTGGGCGCCGGGAGAATCCGGCATCTTTCCGGCCGGGGGATGCATGGAGACAGCAAAAGAGCATCTTCTGCGCCCCGTCACGTCGTACACTCATCTAGCTAGGCTCGGACCGCGGCCGTCTTGAGTTCTGGCTGTGTGGATGTCTGGATGAGTTAGGGTTGAAGTTTTTCGTGTGCTTGCGTGTGTGTGTACGACTTCTGGTCCCTCTCGTTTTGAGCTCTTTGGCTGTGTGGATTAGTAGGCTACAATAGGCAGGTTGATCCTCGGTTGACGCATACTCAAACGGAGCATAGTTGCTCTGAATAAATTACCGAGCTATATCGTGCTGGTTCACATGTTTGCTCTCCGACCAGGCACGGTATAGAGAGAGGTTAAGTTATGTCGGGCTAGCCTAGGTACGTTTAGCTTAACTGCTATTCATAAGTAATTTTACTGTTGGCCGTTGAGTGGTAAGTATTTTTACTGCTAGCCACAGGTAATTTTACTATCAGTCACGAGTAATTTTACTGCCAAGTCACTTGTCCGTGTTCAGAAAATTTAGTAATCCTAATAGAAGTAATTTACTGCTAATCACAAAGCAATATTACTATACTATCACAGGAGAATTACTGTTTATGATGTGTCGAGGTGCTGGTCCAAGCACAACAGATCTAATGGGGCTGAACCGGTACGGCCTATTTATTATTAATTCATACTATGCCATGTCTTGGTCGGTCAACAGTACCATGCCTCAGGTCGGTACAATTGACCCAATCCATTTGGCCTGATATAATATATAGCAATTCTGTTTCTTTAGAAACACTCCACACCCATAGGAAAATTACATAGGAACCAATGAGTAGAGTAAGAATTTGAAGGGAATTGCTCCCATCATGCATATAGCGGTCAACCCCTCGATAAGTTTAGTTTGGTTCCGATACCAACGTTAGAATTCGATCTATACCCAAATTGGTGGTTGCCAGCAAAACCAGATCGATCAATCCTAGCTAGCTAGCTAAATGTTGAGTCACGTCTGGAGAAAGAACAATAATTTGATTGCTACAAGAAGCCTCTTACCACAACCATAATTAACACTTGACATATCACAGCCAAACTTGAACCGCGGCGGATGCAGTGAACCCTGCCGCTCCGAGCCCTTTGCACCGACTCGATCGGTCGCCCTCTCCTCAAACCGGAAGCGATGCAACGCTGCTGCCAATGCCGCGGCGCGCGAGTGGCTGGCCTTTCGACGCCGCGCGCCTCGGTTTACATCTCCCCCTCAGCTTCCGCGCCCTGCCGTGGTTTCCGAATGCTCCCGTCCCGTGGCCCGTGGGGACCGGAGCTTCGTTAACCAAAGCCCACCTTTCCCTCCTCCCCACACGGCCACTTGCCGCTCTGGCATATCCAATGCAAGAGACGGACGGATAGATGAGAGGGAATAACGTTACATCATAAAGCATTTATATAAGATCCATAATTTATGAGGGTATGTTTAGTGTATTGAGCCAACGTCGATTTAAAATAATGACATATAAGTATTTTAGGAACTTAAACTTATTTTTCTCTAATACATTGAACCGATTTCTATTAATAACTAGGACCCACGTTACATTAAAAAAAATACAAAATAATAAGGACGTGTCTACGTTTCGTGCGTGCGTGCATACGTGGTTTTGACCACGCGCCCACACTTATTTTACACCATGTGATTGCTGATATGTCCACCGCATAACTGGTTCAATATATTGCTGCATGCACTCTTTGTTATACGTATGTTATATTGCTATGATGAACACCCTAAATTCCGCTAGGGAACAAGTTGGTATAAATTCGAAAGCAAATTGATATACACATGAAAGCAAAATGAGTATAATTTTGAAGCAAGGTAATAAATTTGTAATCAAATTCATGATTTACCTAAATTAAATTTTGTACAAAAATTCAAATTAGTTTATATTTGGGAATAAAGTCAGTATGAATTTTAAATTTAGGAGCAAGTTGCTATAAATTTAAAAGCAACTTGGATATACATGGAAACAAAATGAATATAATTTGCAAGCAAGGTCACAAATTTGAATGCAAAGTCGTGATTTATCTAAAGAAAATTTTGTCCGAAAAATCAAATTAGTTTAAATTTCGGAACAAAATTAGCATAAATTTGGGGGGCAAATCGGTATAAATTCAAAAGCAAGTTGGAGGTACACATGGAAGTAAAATGAGTATAATTTTTAAGCAAGGTCATAAATTTGGAATCAAAAGTCATAATTTACCTAAAGCAAAAATTTGTACAAAAATTCAACTTGGTTTAAATAATAGGTAACTAAAACATTGGTACAAAAAATCAGTGAAGCTAGTAACAATAGGGGGCAGGCGACGCAGTCACTTTGCAATATGACAAAAATCAACGAAGCTGCGTAACAATAGGAGGTGTTATGTAAACCTTACTTTCTTGATGAGCAATCACATCTCACAATTCAAAAATTCAATAGGAGGTGCATAATAATAGGAGCTATGAACTTTTTGTGCTACAGTGACTTCGCTCGGACGAGTATGCGTGCTATAGTGACTTCGCTCAGACGGGTGTGCATACCGTCCAACGAACGCCCACATGTGCGGAAACAAGGATTTCCGAAATAATAATATCCTCTCTTAACCGTATTCTCTCATATGTAGTTGTTTAATGCTCATATAAATTGTTTAATGCTTTGAATTGACTCTTAAGAAGAGTCCGGTTTTTTGTTGGAATCAACCCCTCCAATGTATCGAATCAATTCAATGCCTTCTCTTTTCTCATTTGAACCGGTTAAGACACAACATTAGAGATGGTTAATGGGAACAGCTATTTTAGAGATGCTTTGATAATTTGAAAAACTTAAGAGCACATTTAAGTATCTACTTACTTCAATGTAAATTATCTGTGCATAGTCTGTCATAACACAATAATAATTGAATATGCAAAGTACCGTTGCTTCCGGAGAAACTTTCCTCCTCGCATATGGTGCCTTTTCTTTTCAGCTTCTAAACTCTACTTTTCGGTTTTTCTATAATAACTAGATTTCAAACAAATTATCTTTTTAAGACGAAGTCAACAAGTTAATTGTAGTACACAATATAGCGATTCCACTTATATCGACCAAAACCACATGTGAATTTCTGTTACTCCATACTCTCTCTCACAAACAGACTAAAAACCATAAGACATACCAAAAACCATAAACCAAAACCAAAAACCCCCCATCATCCGCTCCAAGCGGCGGACTCCTGTTCAAGCGGTATTACCTACGCTAACTCCTGGCCCTCGGTCCACGGTAACACAGTTGTGTATGGCCCACGTTGGACCTGGCCTCAGAAGAATCCCTCCCCTCCCTCGAGCGCATTTCCGAACCCCCTCGCTCCGCTCCACGGCCCCCGAGACCGAATCACGAGCGCCCAGCCCTTCTCGCCCTTCATTTCCCTCCTCCCCGGCCGCCACGCGAGCTCGCCAATCAGCTCGCTGTTCGCACGCTCGCTCATCACTCGCTGGTTGCTTACGCGGAAGAAAAAAAAACCCCCCCTCAAAAGCGGCACGAGTCCAGCTCACGACCGCGAGCGCACGGAGAAGCGCAGCCAACAGCGTCCGCGCCCTAACGCGCATGAACCGGCCACCGTCGAGCCCGCAGCCGCAGCGGGGGCCCTCGCGCTACGGCGGCGGCCCGGCGCAGGGCCAGCCGTTCGTTGACCGGGTGGAGGGGGCGGCGGCGGCCGCGAGGGCGTTCTTGCCCGCGCCGGGCGGAGGGGAGGCGTCCTCGGCGGTGCCGAGGCGGCAGCAGCAGCAATACGGCGGGGGTGCCGAGATCTCGCTGGGGCACGGCCACGGCCAACACCACCATTACCATCAGTTCGGCGTGGAGGCTAAGGACGACGGCGGGGGCAGCGGCGGTCCGCCGGGCGTGCTGCCGCGGCACAGCAGCTCGCCGCCGGGGTTCTTCTCGAGCCTCGTCGTGGATAACAACGGTAAGAAGCCTCGTCGTGGAATCGCACACTTTGTCATTGGCATTTCGATATCTTGTTGCTGCTGTTTGCTGTTAGCTAATTTCACTCCATTTTAGTGGCACAAAGGATGGCATTAGGGTCTGCCTTACGTGGGTTCGTTGGAGGACAAAAGATCGTCCTTACCTAATTTGGTAAAATAGAAGTTAAAGTTTACTATATGTAGTACATGTGTGTGTACACAGGCAAACCGGCATATACATGTATTTTCTATGCCATCATATTCCCTTTGTGAGTTACGCATTTTGGGTATCATAAACAGATCATATACGGTCTGTAAAATAACCAACAATTAACCAGTGGTTAGCCACAACACATATTATTTTGGGATTTTTCCTTTCATCGTATAAAATCGACCCTCTCATCTGTACTATACTTGACCAAATTTGATTTGGCAATCTGCTGGTCTCGCCCACTTATCCAAACTTTTAACTTTTGTTTTCAATTGATGTAGTTGCCATGTTGGGTTGCCTGAAACCGGATGGGAGGGAGGGAAAACTACGGGCTGCATAGTTACCTTTCATGGTGGGGTCCATAGGATTGTGGACGCCACATGCCTCTCATATGTACTTCTTTATTCAGATTTGCTTCCCATTACCTGTTTCAATTTTCAACACGTTATTAATATCTGCTCTACTTGCACCCACAAATTCGTATGTACTCTGCTACTTGCACCCACTATTTTTTTTGGCGTGGTCTGCTACTTGCACCCACAAATTCGTATGTGCTCTGCTACTTGCACCCACTATTTTTTTTGACGTGGTCTGCTACTTGCACTCACGAATTCGTATGTGCTCTGCTACTTGCACCCACTATTTTTTTTGGCGTGGTCTGCTACTTGCACCCATGAATTCGTATGTGCTCTACTACTTGCACCCACTATTTTTTTTGGTGTGGTCTGCTACTTGCACCCACGAATTCGTATGTGCTCTGCTACTTGCACCCACTATTTTTCTGGCGTGGTCTGCTACTTGCACCCATTTGCACCCATGAATTCGTATGTGCTCTGCTACTTGCACCCATTATTTTTTTTGACGTGGTCTGCTACTTGCACCCACGAATTCGTATGTGCTCTGCTACTTGTACCCACTATTTTTTTTGGCGTGGTCTGCTACTTACACTTACGAATTCGTATGTACTCTGCTACTTGCACCCACTATTTTTTACGTGGTCTGCTACTTGCATCCACGAATTCGTATGTATTTGCTTTGCTTGGTTGGTCTTGAGTTCTTTCTTTTTTTAAGGGTCCACTTAACACGTATTATCTGTCTATCACTAGATTTTATGACTAATACCATGGGTTGTCTCTAGGGACCACTAGATTGGGCCCCGCTAGCCTTCGTATACGAGTAGAGGGCCGTTGCTGCCGTCTCGTTTGTCCAGGTTCAGCTGATCTCTGCATGCTGATGTGAGCGCACGAAAAAAGTGATGAAGTAATCAACTCCGACGTACGACAATGTGGTAGAGTTTTGCAATATTTGGTTATGTTTCTTATAAGCAGGCAGCTTATAGTAACTAATGACAATTTGTGTGAAAGGGTTAGCTTTGCACCCTTAATTTGCTGTGAAGACATAAAAATGAAAGTTAACAAAAAAAAGGATCAAAAGCATTTTTTTCATATACTTTCTGTTTTTCTAAACTAGCAGGGTGCCCCGCACATTTACGCAGCTATATCTATTACATATCATGTATAACTATTTGATTTGCCTTCAACTATAAGTCAATTTTATTGGTAATTAAATTAGCTTTAAGATGTTTACATGCAATTATATAGACATTTTTTCAATTATACAAAAAAGCTTTTTATCTTGACGAAACTTAATTGAAGTTTTTCATATAGATTTTTTTCATCTAGTGTAGTGCATCCTTAGGGCAATAGAAACCGGTTATTCAAAAACATTGTTAGTTAAAAGTATTATTTTACAAAGCTACTATTGTTCTAATCTTATCTATTTTACTTTTTCATCTCCCCTCGTCTATTGCCCCTTCTCCCTTGCTACATATCCTTCAACCAAGATTTGAAGCAAGACACTAATGGTTCTTACTGGCTATTGCTAAACCCCGTGTCCTCTTCCTCGACCCGCCTAACCACTCACCACATTGTATCTACATTAATTTATTAGCATGATGTCATGCCTACAGAAACTGCCTTACTGTGCTTCCTTTGCATGCCCGCCCATCTCTTTGTTGTCATTAGTGAAGTGCCTTGGTTGTCCTCAAGTCCACCATTGACCACCCCAATCTCATCCTGTGGCATGTGCCCAGCTTATGCTCCTCTTAACCCAGCGTGCATCAACTTATGTTCCTCCTAACCAACAACGCAGTATTGCACAGAGATAGATGAACTGATGACAAACATGCATTCATGTGTGACTGTCTTATATCGTATTTGCATTTGGAACCAGGACACCATGTCTACCGTGCCCATGTCTACCTCGACCCACCATGGCTGCCCGTCGCCGCAGAGATGTTAATCTTGATGCTTGTTAGTAGGGTAGTCAAAAATGTAGTCCGCCGTGGTCGAACAGCATGGTCATGGCACCACGGTCGAAGGCGTCGTGGTCGAAGAGCGTGGTCATAGCACCACGGTCGAAGAGTGTGGTTGTGGCGCCACAGTCAAAGAACATGGTCCTGACACCGTGGATGAAGGTGCCGTGGTCGTGACACCATGGTCGTGACGCTACGTCAGAGGCGGCATGGTCACGATGCCGTGGTCGGAGGTGGCGTGGTTGTGACTCCGTGGTCGGAGGCACCGTGGTTGAAGAGCGTGGTCGTAGTACCGTGGTTGAAGAGCGTGGTCGTAGTACCGTGGTCGGAGACACCGTAGTCATGATGCTGTGGTCAGAGGCGGCGTGGTCGGAAGATCTCGGGGGTGGGAGGGAGGAGCTCGGGGAGGCCATATCTGGCTTTAAGGGGGTTGGGGAGGAGGGAGGAGCTCAGGGTGGGAAGAAGGAGCTGGGGGCGACGGGGTGGTCTGATCTGGCGCCAGGGGGTGGGAAGGAGGGAGGATCTCAGGGGCGGGAGGGAGAAGCTCAGTGGTAGTGGGGAGGTCAGATCTGGCTTCGAGGGGGTTGGGGAGGAGGGAAGAGCTCGGGGGCATGAGGGACGAGCTCGAGGGCAACGATGTGGTCAGATCTGGTGCCGAGGGTGGTCGGATATGCACACCCATAGCGGCATCGGGTCCACCATCTCAGCCACTAGCCACGCGTCCTCCTCGAATCTACCCCACCCTGCACCCAATGCACCACCTCCAGTACGGTCTCGTGCTCCCCGTTCCCAGACTGGTCTGTCATCGTCGACGGCGTCAAGAACGACGCCAATGTTGATGGTGACGTGTGGTCCGCCAGCCCCCTCCCTGTCAGCATATCCAGCAGGACCACGTTGAAGGAGAACAAGTCCCACTTCTGCACAACCCACTCCCCCGACACGCACACCTCCGGCGCGGTCCCGCACCAGCTTGGTGTAGGGGATGGCGCTGCCCTCTGAGGATATGTATTGGCCAAAACCCCGTATATTGCTCGATGGATAGCAAAACTCTTGAAAGATCTCGATTCATAGCAAAACTGACGGAAGATACTTGATGGCTGAGTGTTTAATAGTCTGAATTGGATCGGGTCGTGGCAATAACCCGTGAATTTCAGCTCCATTAGACTAAGTGAAGCACGAATCTCAAATAGTCAGCAACGGTGGATACACAGGGTAATTACCCCAGGAGTAATTAGTATTTTTCCTCTCTCTCTCTCACCCTATATATATATATATATTAATGTTGGAATCATATACAAATCTAGATGGTATTTATTTTATTTTATTCTGAATTTTAGTTTTAGGTTGGAATTTGTATACAATCCAACTACTAATTTCCATTTAATTTTTATTTGGAATTCCAATTTTACTTTAGTGTTCATATGGAAATCAATTGATTTGGATTTCATATAAAAATAAGATCAATAATCGTCCTTTGATTTTTATTCCAAATTTGCATATTGTACATGACATGGAGTTTTTTTATGCAGTTTTATATTGGAATCATATGTAAATCCAAATAGTATTTATTTTATTTTATTACGAATTTAAGCTCTTTAGGGATTTTACTTTAGAGTTCATATGGAAATCAAAATTCCTAATTTTGTTTTATTTTTTATTCCGAATTTCAGTTTTAGGTTGGAGTTTGTATACAAATCTGACTACTAATTTTTATTCCAAATTTCAGTTTTACTATGAAGACCATATGGAGATCAAATTGCTAACTTTCTTTTATTTTTGTTCCCAATTTCAGATATTTTTTTATTGCATTTGAAATGGACTCATTTTTTTAAATCTAAATTGTTATAACTTGGGTGCATCAAATGTACGGTTAGATCTTTTCTTTTTTTATCTGATTAACATGGAAATTTCTAGCCCTTGGAAGCGAACGTGATGGCTTCTTTTGCCTTTGCTTTGATAATATATAATAGATATTTTTTTACGCTGCGGATGATAGCTTTTGTCTATACTTTTCGATACAGCAGTGGATGACGACGTTGTTCATGCAGACGGCGTGCACGGTTTTGAGCTCGAGAAGCTATTTAGAGAATCCGCTTCAAGAAAGCATGGTGTTTTTCTCGACTTTCAGAGAAGTCAAAACTGAGCCATAAGTCACTTTTGACTTCTAATAGTCTGCAATGCAAAGCTTCAGCCGTGATTTTTCGTAAAACAAAAACAAATATAAACCTATGTTCACATGAACTCATGTTTTGGTTTTATGCATTTGTGCACTTCACAAATTCTCAAAATGTTCATAGGGAGTAGATGCAAAAGTTTGAGCAAAGAAATGATCATACGTGCACTGTGGAGAAAAGACGGAGCCTGTTAGTAAACTCCGTGGGCTTGTATGGTGAAGCTACTAGCTTATATTACTGCCAAACGAGCAAACTTATATATTGAAGAAGTTTTTGACCACGCTAAACATACCTAGTCTAGCATGCCTAGATAATTAAGAACACCAAATAAAGACATTTTTAAAACACAAACTGCATAAGACATTTGAATGTAGAGAATTCTATTGATCATGATGGGTAGCACATCCATATACAAGGCTTTCCATTTTTATGGGAGTTGCAATCTTTTAGGGCATGTACAATAGTACAAACAACTACTTATAACATGTTTTATGTCATCTATAGACAACACAAAAAATAGTTTCTACAATGTGTTGTCATTTTACATGTCTCTATATACAGTTTTTTATGTACAATATGTCTTATTTCTTGTGTTATAGTCAACTACTGTATGAAAGACGACCTAATTCTCTATGATTCCTCTCTCTCCTCTACATCATCTTGGTTCTACGTGACAAGACTTACAAATAACTAACGTCACACTATTGTGCATTGTCATTTTACATATCTATATATACAGCTTCTTTATGTACAATATGTCTTATTTCTTGTGTTATAGTCAACTACTGTATGAAAGACGATCTAATTATCTATGATTCCTCTCTCTCCTCCACATCATCTTGGTTCTACGTGACAAGACTTACAAATAACTAACGTCACACTATTGTGCATTAGACAATTAATGATATGATTATGGACAACATATTTAAAAATAACAATGATGGTGGTAACCACAACATTTTTAAAAAGACTCGGTTGTATATCTTCACTCAAGATATGTGATATTTTATGCAGTGAATTGCTAGGATTTTTACAACAGTAACATTTGGTGTGGTTCGGAACTATGCTATAACATTTATGTGAAATCAAAATTGTTTTAAGATAGTGAATTCTAGGATGTCACATGAATCGTTTGGCATGTCATTTATATAAAAAAAATATTTGTTTTACGTTACAACTCTTAATGCATGGCATATGATCGTACCAGCTACTTCAGAACTAGATTTTTAGGGGATGGATAAAATTTGGCTACTGGAATCTCAATTCTGACCGCTTTAGCTAGGCATGATCAGCAGTCACCGTGTCTGTCTTTTAATTTGTGGAATTGAAATAGCAGGGTTTTCAAGTGCTAGAGCAGGAGTTGGAGGAGGAGGTGAGGTTCGCCAGGCCATGAACAAGAAGATGAAATCTCCATTGAACTTTGCTGGACAGACCACTCTCTCCCAAATCTCTGAGGATGGCATCCCGGACCTCACTTACAACTTGCATGGTGCTGGCCCCTCTGAAGAGAACGTCGCGGGTGACCATGTGGTCCGCTCCCTCTCCGGTGGGTTCTCAATTGGATCATGGGAGGATTCAAACTCCATTGTGTTCTCCACACCAACAGGCAAACCGGGAATGCGCAACAACGACGACATCATTGCCACCCTTAGCAATTATGAATCCCAGGTATGGACAGTGTGGTTGCATAGAGTTCCCGTTTCTGCACCTTTTTCCTGTAGTGGTCATAAGTTTTTTTTTTAACATCTGATCTGAATGTCCTTATTGAAAAATGACTGTCCAAAAAGAAATCTGGCCAAATTTGTCACGTTATGACACATGTGCTTGAGAATCTTCATGCATATTTTCCTTTACATAGGTGTGAGCATGTAGCACCTCACTTGTGACATCTTACTGTTGTTTTGCCTAGTTTTGATCGAACCGATGCTCTATTGGCACAAGGAAATTGAAAATTTTTAAATAATTCATTTTTATTTGAAATTATAGTAATATACTCGCGCAACTTTTTTTTTACAAGAATGAGATCCAGTCGCCAACCGTTGAGCGACTGGAACCTATCGTCCAATGGCGACGCGACACGAATACAGTCGGTGAGCCGTTGGACAACAGGATTCAGTTGTCGAATAGTCGGGCGACCACACCAGTCACCGAATTATTCAGCGACTGCAGGTCTAGTCGCCATACTGGTCGGCGACTGCCACCTCAGCCCATTTTTTTTGCAATTGGCTCCCCGATAACGCATGTGGGTAAATGATAATTGTTGTACGTAGGTGATATTTACCAAATTTTGTGTCT
The DNA here is from genome assembly GCA_017311315.1 of Dendrocalamus latiflorus. Lineage (NCBI taxonomy): Eukaryota > Viridiplantae > Streptophyta > Magnoliopsida > Poales > Poaceae > Dendrocalamus > Dendrocalamus latiflorus. The sequence continues at coordinate 12,032,675 of CM029638.1, read as the reverse complement.
GATTTGTATTTTGTGGAAAAAATGGTAGACATTGTTGAATGATTCATTTGTGATTTTCATAAATTATGAATGATAGAAAATCTGTTAGATTCGCAATAATAATTTGTGATCATCGTATGTTGTTGTAGTGCAAGAAATTTTTAGAAATTTTTTCTAAGGACAATTGAGACAACAACGATTGGTAAGTACACAGGTAAGTGATATTGTGAAGACATGTGATGTTGCGAATTTAAATAGACTTCATAATTAGTTGGGAATACGAAAACACGGCGCACATGGTTTATTTGCGTGCGTAAGAAACAACATCCAGCACGATGCAACAAATTGAAGTACTCCTACAATGCATATGCGTCTTTCTAGAATAGAAATAAATTTGACATTCGGGGACTACTGCAGGACAGCCCGATCTACTGTGTTGGTCGAGACCATTTTTCCTTCCTTACGAGCTCAGCGTTGAACTCCTCGGCAACCTCTTTCGCCTTGTCCACCATTTCCCTCTTTTTCTAGCGCTCCCTGCGCGTGCACATATCGAGATGAGCTTTTGTCTCTCGATGTATATGCTCGGTTTGCTCATCGTTGCAGCGCTCCTCCTCCTGAATCTCGCAGGCTCTTTTGACATTTCGCTCCTCGAAGTCGAGAGTCCACTGGTCATGTGGGTGGATCTCTAGGTCGATCCACTTGTGGCAGCCACATAGCGGTTCCGGGGACTATGGGTAGACGGGATAGGTTGTTAATGCATATTTTGAAAGAGAAATAGTAGGAGAATACACTGGAACTGATTCTTACCAGTTGTTGATAGCTGCTCGTGTTCCGACGGTGGTTGGGATAGTCACATCGGTAGTTTGCACAACCCCAATAACGCATACTTAGGCTGAGCCGCTGCTTAAACTTGAAAAACTTGCACGAGTCCCTACACCAATAGAGGGGCGGCGTATCCCCCTCGGGGGGCTGTTGCGATGAACTCTCGGTTGGAACATTTAGAATGTGGTTGCTGCTACGAGGGGCATCATTGCGGGGAGGTCCCTCCTAGCACGCTTCGCTTGTTCGCCGTGGGCCACCGCAGCCCTTGCTTGTTCATCACTGTAAGATCGAGGAGGCCGACTAGAGGGGGGGTGAATAGGAGGTTTTAAAATTTTCGTCTAATTCTAATTAGCAATTTTAAACTTGATGGAATGATGAAGCAAGATAACACTAACACTAGCACAAGCAATCGACTAAGATCAATAACAAATGGTAGAGAACAACAATTGCTACTCTAACTAAGCAAGCAATCAAATAATATGAATGAAGAGCGTTGCTTGAATGAAAATGATCACAAGAGAGCAAACCACAATTGACACGATTACTTTTTACCGTGGTGATCGGAGACTTGCCGGTCTCCCCTAGTCCACGTTGAGGTAAGCCCGAACGAATCGGACCGGCTCAACGAATGAGCCTAAGCACCTCGATCACTATTGGATGCCCTTTCCCTCTCCGGGTAGGCGAGCTCCAAGCCTTCACAATCTTCCGGGCCTTCTCACAATCTTCTTGAGAAGATCACCGAAACTCCGCCAAGCCGTCTAGGTGCCGGCAAGCACCAAGAGAATAGACCACTGCGGCTTGATCTCACCCAAGTGCTCAAAGGATCAACTAGAATGCAATGCACTTGAATTTTGGGTCAACTACCTCAAATGAATGCACAAGTGAGTGAATGAGGTGTGAGAGGTTGCACTAGGCTCAAATGTATTCAATGGATGTTCAACAACATGTCCAAGTTCTGGTGGGGGTGTATTTATACCCTCACCAACCTCAAATAGCCGTTACAAAAAACAATCCTGAGAATTCAGGAAATCCGGTACTACCGCAGGCAAAACCACGGTACTACCGGACTCTAACTGACCGATCAGAACGGCTATGTCAGAGAGTCAGAAGTAACCGTTGGTCAATGAGTGCGGTACTACCGCCGTTAAAGACGCGGTACTTCCGGACATCCGGAAGTTCCGCTCCAAGACCCGGTACTTCCGATCTCAACGAGTCTAAGTCTTATTCTCGGCGCTCTCTGGAAATAACGTTCCGCACAGGTATCCGGAACTTCCGCACATGCGGTAGTTCCGCAGGTAAAACCGCGGTACTTCCGTTTTCCGAGAGGCTAAGTTAAAGTCCGGGCGCTCTCTGGAAATAAAGTTCCGCTCGGGTGCCCGGTACTACCGGCAGTCCGGTAGTTCCGCAGGTCAAACCGCGGTACTTCCGTTTTCCGAGAGACTAAGTCTTAGTCCGGGCGCTCTCTGGAAAAAACGTTCCGCCCGGGCGCCCGGTACTACCGGACCTGCGGTAGTTCCGCCCAACACACGCCGGAACTACCGGATTTTCTGACAATGCACAGATTTGGTTTAATTTTAATTTCTAAGTGCATGCATGATCCTAAATTGATCCAAAGGGCACATTTGAACATGATCAAGCAATCACCATGATCCCTCTTAATAGTACGGCGTCTATCCTATAATCCGGTCTTCCAACCTAACTCCAAGACCGGTAAAACAAAATAGATACCTAAACTATTTACCTTGTCGCCCTAGAGATCTTGAATCTTCATGGGATATTTTGTGAGCCTCTTTCTTTGCTATTTGAACATATCCTTTCAAGCACTTAATGCACACATTAGTCCCATATTCACATAAATTCATTAATTACCAAAACTAACACTTTTAGGGGCCTAGATGCTTTCAATCTCCCCCTTTTTGGTAATTGATGACAACAAGAGCAATTTATGAGAAGAATTTAAGATTTGGATATACTCCTGATTTGCAAGATGTATATCACAAGGACTTTGAAATTTTAGCAATTTTAGAACATGGGGAATTTTTGCATTTTAGAAACTAATAAGAAAGGGCTCCCCCTAAACATGTGCATCAAATTTTGCAGGAATTTAATAGGCATGATTTCATCATAGCATTCAGCACATTTACCAAAAATTCAAGGATACGCAATAGACAAGTAAACAAGCATTGCATTAGGGACATGACATAGTTCATTACAATGCATCAGAAATTAAAATACTAAACATCCACAGAGTTTTAAACCACACAATAAGCATTACATGGTTCATTTCACCATACTTTATTACAACGATAGATAAGACTTAAAAACTTCTCCTACAATTTCTCCCCCTTTGGCATCGAAATACCAAAAAGAGGAGCTAGTCCTGAGCTGCACTGGGAGAAGGAGGACCACGGCGACGAGTGCGACGACCATAGCGAACTGGAGAAGGCGGATGAACTGCACTCTCCAAGGCTGATACGCGATCACCAAGGGAAGACACAGTGGAGATCAAGACATCCTGGCGCTCCTCCAGCCTAAGTATGGCAGAGTAAATCTGGGAAAGCGACACGTCGCCCTCGCCCTGGGGAGGAGGATCAGCAGCTGCCTGATGCTGAGGCTGAGGCTGAGGCTGAGCCTGAGCACGGGTGCGAACAGGAGCAGGAACAGGAGGCTCTGCACGCGGCTTGTATGGCTTGTGCGGGGTGCAGAGTGCTCCTCGGTATCCAGTCTTCCTAATGATCACAGCCATGATGAATGGAGCAAAGTTGATCCTTTTCTGCTTGTCATTCTTATTGGCGTCGATCCCCCTGATGATAAGATCCACCACATCAAACTTTTGTCCGCGCATAATGTAATCAATTACATTCCACGCATGGCCACGAATAGCATCATAATTCCCACTCTTGGGAAGAATGGTGTGGTTGATGATCCTGTTGACAAGGCTGGGAATAGGAAGTAAGCCATTTGTCGTCCCCAGTGTCCGTTCAGCAGCTTGGTCATAGTACTCTGAATATGCAGCAATAGGAAGAGGTCGCTTGCTGAACACCTTCTCATATGCACTGGTTTCCGTCCCAAGTGCTAGCTCAAACTCGTGCCTGGTGCACTCAATGAACTGGGTCCCTGTCATCCAACTCAGATGCTCAAAGTTGGGAGAGATGTACAGGGTAGCATAAAACTGCCTGATCATGTTGTCCATATAGTTGCATTTGAATGCAACAAGTTGATGGATATCAGCTCGCTGAAAAAGCTGATAAGCACCACTGAACTTGTCGATCTGCGACAAGTGATCCCAGTCCACATACTTATGTGCAGCAAATTTGCGAGCTGGACCATACATCTCCTGGTACACCTTCTCTTGAAATTTGGAATGAAATTGGGGGTTCATCGAGTTTCGAGGGCGTACATACTGACTGCGACGACGAAGAATAGCATAATCCTCATTTGTCATCTTGTCGAGGTCCACTTCTTCGTCTGCAGTTACCTCAGGCATCTCCTCATCTGAGATCGCGTAATCCTCGCTCTCATGTGAGGCCTCAGATCCGCTCTCATGCGAATCCTCTGAGTCACTCTCAGGGTCGGAGGCGGGACCCTTGCCCTTGTGCTCCGCCGTCTGAGATGCAGGAATAGAGGAGGAGGATTGACCAGCCGTGCCCCCATAGGACTTGTGCGAGACATTCTTCATCCTCGGCATCTTCAATGACACAATAGGATAATCAAGGTATAAGGTAGAGTAAGCGAAAGTAGGTTTGAAAATTGAAAGCAATGAATTTCTGCTGTTCCAGGAAAAACGGAAGTACCGGCGGCAAAACTGCGGTACTTCCGGGGAATCCGGTAGTTCCGGCATTAAACATGCGGTACTTCCGGGACCCCGGTAGTTCCGGCCGCTCGTCCGGTAGTTCCGGTTTTTCTGGATATTTCTAGGGCATGATAAAAATTGAATATTTTTGGGGTATTTCTTGGATTGAATCCAGTGCATGTATCTTCCGGGCCTTCTCACAATCTTCTTGAGAAGATCACCGAAACTCCGCCAAGCCGTCTAGGTGCCGGCAAGCACCAAGAGAATAGACCACTGCGGCTTGATCTCACCCAAGTGCTCAAAGGATCAACTAGAATGCAATGCACTTGAATTTTGGGTCAACTACCTCAAATGAATGCACAAGTGAGTGAATGAGGTGTGAGAGGTTGCACTAGGCTCAAATGTATTCAATGGATGTTCAACAACATGTCCAAGTTCTGGTGGGGGTGTATTTATACCCTCACCAACCTCAAATAGCCGTTACAAAAAACAATCCTGAGAATTCAGGAAATCCGGTACTACCGCAGGCAAAACCACGGTACTACCGGACTCTAACTGACCGGTCAGAACGGCTATGTCAGAGAGTCAGAAGTAATCGTTGGTCAATGAGTGCGGTACTACCGCCGTTAAAGACGCGGTACTTCCGGACATCCGGAAGTTCCGCTCCAAGACCCGGTACTTCCGATCTCAACGAGTCTAAGTCTTATTCTCGGCGCTCTCTGGAAATAACGTTCCGCACAGGTATCCGGAACTTCCGCACATGCGGTAGTTCCGCAGGTAAAACCGCGGTACTTCCGTTTTCCGAGAGGCTAAGTTAAAGTCCGGGCGCTCTCTGGAAATAAAGTTCCGCTCGGGTGCCCGGTACTACCGGCAGTCCGGTAGTTCCGCAGGTCAAACCGCGGTACTTCCGTTTTCCGAGAGACTAAGTCTTAGTCCGGGCGCTCTCTGGAAAAAACGTTCCGCCCGGGCGCCCGGTACTACCGGACCTGCGGTAGTTCCGCCCAACACACGCCGGAACTACCGGATTTTCTGACAATGCACAGATTTGGTTTAATTTTAATTTCTAAGTGCATGCATGATCCTAAATTGATCCAAAGGGCACATTTGAACATGATCAAGCAATCACCATGATCCCTCTTAATAGTACGGCGTCTATCCTATAATCCGGTCTTCCAACCTAACTCCAAGACCGGTAAAACAAAATAGATACCTAAACTATTTACCTTGTCGCCCTAGAGATCTTGAATCTTCATGGGATATTTTGTGAGCCTCTTTCTTTGCTATTTGAACATATCCTTTCAAGCACTTAATGCACACATTAGTCCCATATTCACATAAATTCATTAATTACCAAAACTAACACTTTTAGGGGCCTAGATGCTTTCAATCACGGGCCGTAGCAGACCTTGCTAGTTTGCGGGTCACCTCCCATTGCTTCATCATCTTGTCCTATTGCTTGTTCTGCCTCTTGTCCATCCTGACATGGTGAACCAAGCACTGGTATAGTGTTGAGTTTGCCTGTGTAGTGTTTTCTCCTAGATCTCTTCCACCTCATTTTATAAGAAAAAGGGTTGGCTCGATGAGAAAGCTGTCATGTCGTACTTTGCAGGGTCCTATCTTTTTTATCTAAAAAACTGAGGAGGTGTAGTGTTATCATATCGATCTAAAAAGTTGGCGAGGTCGAGTGTTGTCACCGCACAAAACTGCCCCTTTTAGTCTTGTCACTGCACAAACCCACCCCTTTTGGTCTTGTAACTGCACAAAGCTGCCTCGTCTGGTCTTGTCAGTGCACAAAGCTACACCCTTTAGTCTTTTCGCTACGCAAAGTTGTCATGTCTGGTCTTGTCACTGTGCAAAGCTGCCTCCTCTAGTCTTGGCACTGCGCAAAGCTGCCCCGTCTAGTCTTGTCAGTGCACAAAGATGGCCTGTCTAGTGTTGTCACTGTACAAAGCTAGCCTATCTGGTCTTATCACTATGCAAAGCTGCACACCTTTTGTCTGGTCACGTTCTACTTTGTAGAGGTCTGTGTTTTTGGTGTGAGAAGCTGAGGGCGTAGTGTTGCCAGTTCTCTCTAGGGCAAAGCTGCACAAAGCTAGCACATGATCCGGTTTGTCATAAAGAACGCTGCCTCACCCCCACAGGCTATTAAAAACATGCCTCCACCCCCTTGAGAACAGGAGCACCTGATGCAGTGAACCATAGAAAGAAATACCTTGTCCGTCCTAAAGTAACTTAACATGGCAAACGTCGAGGGGTCAGTTGAATACGGGTCACCAAAGGTAGACCTTACCCTAGAAAGGATAGAGGACTTCAACCCTAACTATCGCTTGATGCCAAACAGACATGCTCATCCTATGTGGCCGAATTGTAGACACAGGCAGGGCGCAGTCATGCAGGTCATGGACGGCCATATCGATGGCGGGTGACGTTTCTTCCGATGCCCACACTCTGGGGTACAAATAGGCAATCATTTATTTTGTATACTACTAATAGAGTTTTGATGTTAACCCTCTTTTGCAGTGGATGGTGAAATGCAACTTTATCCACTAGATCGATCCTCCCCATGAATACTATGTTATGAGGTATGTAGATACATTGTGGAAGCGAATCTTTGACTTGGAGGCGCGGGTTGAAAGTCCCAGAGAGGACAACGATGACCTCCGTCAGCAGATGCAGCGCGAGAGGGGCAATGAGGAGGTCTTCAACATAGGAAGTTCGCACGATCTAACATGCTACTGCGTGAACCCTAGCTGCATATGTGTGTGCCACTACAACGACGGCCAGCCACATCCGAGGCGTGCCCTTTGCAGCACTCCATGTGGGTAGCGCGAGGTACATTCTAACAGTAGGCACGCTTGGACAAGGCTGTACCATAGTACTCTCCTTTATTGTTTGTGGTTATGTTCAAGTTCTAAAGCATGTAATCGAATGGTTTACACAACATAGCGGTTGCCATTTATTGAGTGGACTGTTCCAGCGGTGCATCGCGTGCATTGAACTAGAGGCATCGACATGGATCGAATAAATGAACACGTAAGAAGGAGTACAAGTAAGAACGCAATAGTATTGCAAATATCACGTAGTAGGTAATAAATGTAAGTAATAAAGGAAGAACAAAAGTATAGCTAGTGCAGGCAGAAGGCTCGTACTAAACACCCAGTAGCACCCACTCTAGCGCCACCAGTCCACCAAAGCTATCAGTAGGGAACAGTCAAACGGGAAGTGGCGTGATCTCTCCTGGTCATCGTCCCCGGGTAGCGTCCTCGTCTGTGGCCTACATCATTTGGGCAAGAGGTAGTAGTCTAGCATCGCTGAGCCTGCGAAGCAAACAAAGGTCAGTGCGCAATCTACGCATGGCGAGAAGACAGTGCCACTGAAGTGCAGACTGGCTAAGCTCGCCCGGAGCTATGGCTCGACTCATTCAGGAAATGAGCTAGATGCCCAGCTTGGCTTGGCTCGTTTCCTGGCTTGAGCTGGCTCACGAGTCACACCATGTTGTTCAACAAGCAGCAGCCAGAAGCCCAATACTAATCTCCAATATAAGCTTTAATAAGGATTGTGGGGCTCCAAGCATGAACAAATCACAACATAACGTGATTATAGCCCCAACATTCCATCAAGGCACATAGATTTTTAAGCAAAACATCATCTGAGACCAAAAGAGTTCTAGCAAACGATTCGTCTATGACTTTCCCACATCTTTGATCCCAACTCCCAAGTTAAGCTCTAGCAAACAACCATTTAGCATGCCGTCTAGTTCAAACAAAAGTGCAATATAATTTAGAACAGCCAATGCACTACGCTGAATGAATTCAATCGCCCCACCCCAACTCAAAGATACTCACACAAAATTCCACCTCCCTAAACATCATAGTGAAACCATGCTAGTATGATCCAAGCGATCAAATTACCACTCATGTAATGCTAACTCGTTCCCTATCAGTCTAATATGGGGCTAGAAGTTAAAACCAGACAAATTATGATGTTTAGGGTTAGGCAGAGCTTACGCATCGGCGATGGCGAAGTAGAGGCCTATGAGGGGGTGGGGCACTTAGGGCGGCAGCGAGTGCGGATGCGGGAAGAGCTCGAGGCGGTCGATGAAGGCACCATGGTTAGGGCGTGTGGGGCACCACAACCACCGCGTCACAAGCCGGTGATGCCGAGGCCAATCCATGGGAGTCAGACGGAGGAGTGGGGGCACGAGGCCATGGCCCAGGGGAGGATGGGGAGAACACCTAGGGCGGTGATGGCTGTGGAGGCGGGAGGAGCTCGAGGTGGACAATGAAGGCACCGTGGTCAGGGTGTCGCAGCCACTGCGCCATAAGGAGGACGCTGGCGATGCCGAGGCCGATCCATGGGAGTCAGACGGAGGAGTGGGGGAGCATGGGGACACGGCCCAGGGGAGGACGGGGGAGCAACTGGCCAAGCAGAGGATGGGGTGGTGGGGCGAGTGATGCAGTGGATGGGGTAGGGAGAGGAATGCAGATCGGGGCTGGGAGGGGGAGGAATGCAGATGGGGTGGTTGAGGACGCGGTGGACAGGGTTGGGACAACTTTGGGTTAGGGTTAGTGCCTTAGTGGGCTGGCTGGGCTGGGCCTGGGGACTACAAACTGGACCACTAGATTGTGGATTGGACACTGTAGACATGAGCCAAATACCTTGCGAGCCGACTCACGAGTGGCTCGAGCTCGGCTCAATTTTTTCGCGAGCTGCGAAGGAGGCTCAGCTCAGCTCGGCTCGAAAAGCCATGAGCTCAAGCTGAGCCATGAGCCACGAGTTATTTTTCCACCCCTAGTCTAGCGTGGGTCTATCCTTTAGGCCACTCTAGGTGTGCATGTGCAGATCACCCCCAAGTCAGTCACTTCGGTCGCACTCCCAGGAGGCAAGACACGGCACGACATGTGATGCAGTCGGTCCACACGCTCATCTAGGAGGCCGTATGGCCAGTCTGATCTGCGAACTTCACGAGCCATACCTGCAAAGTGACTTGAAGTTAGCAGTTACACAAAACAAGAAACATCGAATGTAAAGCAGTAGTAAATATAACTTGTAAATAAACAAACAAAACAATACTACGCTACCAGGAAATAGCACAACAATTGTATAAACACAGAAAATTAGCAACGTACGGTGCAGTTACAACGGCATTACGTACATGAAATACCGTAACTAACAAAATACAGATGACAACATACAATGATTTGTAAGGTTCAAGCAACTTTGCACACTCCAACAAGTGGTACCAGAAATATGCTGGTGTACCTACTCATCAACAGGTGCCTTGCATCATCTGGCTGTGTGGCCCTCTTGAATGTAGTGCCCGTAGAGTCAACCCGGCGCCCAGCTTGCGCTTTGTCCATTTCATTCGTAATTCGATGGCTCTACCGACGACTCTTTCCATCCTTTAGCATGTCAACATCTGAAATCCAAGTCCTCCCTACAATGTCCAAGGTGGCAAAGTTGCCCACAACCCTGAACCCCCTAAGCTCGCCACACCACACCAGCATCAACCTCTCCTTAAAGAAGTACTCAAATATGAAGCTCGAAGAATCCATGTGCACGAGCATCTATGTTCGTTCACACGATCTCCAAGACATACCTTGTGGGTGACTAGAGAATGAGCCATCCCAAATCCAGCTCTATCCCAGAGGAGCACGTTGAAACGATACTCCCTATTACCCATCACATGCACTGTGTGCAACTGGCCCTTCTCTGTCTTTGCCTCTGTGTATGCCATAATATGCGAGTAATACGGTGTTTATGGGTTGGTTGTATGAAGTGCAACATTTCAATGCCTCTACCTAAAATAGCCGATTGTGCTATACAGAACACCTTCCACAATGATGATGAGAGACTAAGAGTGAAGGCCCCTAAGAACCCAACTGCACACATCGACAAGGTTGGTCGTCATTATATCGTACCTTGCGCCGTCTGTGTCGTGCAGTATAGACCACTTCTCTAATGGCTCGGCCTCGATCCACTGCAAGAAGCACTTAATGTTCCACAAGCTCCTTCTCCTCAAACTAGCTATGTCAGGCTCAGCCATGACTGCGAGACATTCGGGTTATGCTGCCCCAAGCATGGCCGGTCTCTTGTTCCTCTTGTAGATGTGCTTCCTACTGTGCTCATCCAACAGCGCACATGAAGTGTCAAATTTGTGTTTCTAGTTCTGCATAGCCAGCCTCTTGAACAGTTTCATCAATAATTGCTTCGAAAATTGCTCAAAGAAGTTGGCCCTTAGGTGACAAATGCATCATCTATTTCTCATATCCGGCCAAGGGTATAGCTCCTTAGGGTCTTCCTGAAGTTTTTTTATAGCGTTCACCATCCCAGCATGGCGATCATGGATTATGCACACACCAGGATAAGCTCCAACAACTGTTGCCCTCACATGTTGAAGGAACCACAATCAGATGTCGTAATTCTCACTTTCCACGAATACGATGGCCAGGGGAAAAATTTGATTGTTGCCATCAACGCCGATGGTCGTAAGGATATGGCCCTTGTATTTGCCAGTCAAAAACATTATGTCAACTGAGATACAGGCAGCATACGCCTGAATACCTCGATGCACGCACCAAAGGCTAAAAAGACCCTCTGCAACATAACAAAACTTGGTGGCCTTGTAAATAGCTTGTCCTTCACAGCAGTGTATGTGCCTAGGTTCCTATCCTGCAGCACTGTAGCATATGAGGAATGTTGCCGTACGCTACCCCGAAAGACTGAACCATTTTTCCAAAGTCTTCTGCTTCACACTCCATACCTTCGCATAGCTAATCTTGTACTTGAATTTCTTCTCAATAGCCACCATGATGTGCGTGGCCTCCATGTATTTCTTCTCCACTATCTCTCCATACATTAAATTGGTTATGAAGGTGGACGATAGGTCACGATACCTTGGCAAAACATAGTTGAGATGCAGGAGTGCAGCTCCACCTTCGAGACAATCCAGTGAGTCTCATACTTCGGTCTTTGTGCATGCACCCTCCAAGGACAACCGGCATGCTCACACTTCACGGTATACTGCTCCTGGCTTGATTTGATGACCTGAAAAATTCGCTGCATGGACAGGGCCCACAGCTTGATGGAATCCTGCAACTATGCCTTGTTAGAATCCTGCAACTATGCCTTCTTAGAATCCTTTTTACGGCCACTAAGTGGCACTCTTTTGGAGAAGCTTGAAAACGTGCACACATGCATACACTAAACATAATGTCGGGCCTAGATGCGGTAAGATAAAGCAAACTACCAATCATGGATCTATAAACCTTTAAATCTACCGACTTACCTTCTTCGTTGAGGTCTAGATGCCCGTTTGTTGCCATGGGTGTTTTGATGGGTTTGGCTTCTTCCATTCCGAATCTTTTGAGTAGATCCTTCACATACTTTGTTTGGCTTATAAACGTCCCATCTTTAAGTTGTTTGATTTGAAGTCCAAGGAAATAACTTAGCTCACCAATCATCGACATCTCGAATTCCCTAGACATCATCTCACCAAATTCTTTGCAAAAGTTTTGATTAGTAGAACCAAATATAATATCATCAACATATATTTGACATACAAAGAAATCATCTCCAATAATTTTTGTGAATAGAGTTGTATCTACTTTACCAATTTTAAAGCCTTTTGATACTAGAAAGTTACGAAGGCGCTCATACCAAGCTCTAGGAGCTTGCTTTAAACCATATAGTGCCTTTGACAATCTATACACATGATTAGAGTATTTAGCATCTTCAAATCCCGGGGGTTGTTCCACATATACTAATTTGGAAATTGTACCATTAAGAAATGCACTTTTGACATCCATTTGAAACAATTTAATGTCAAAGCATGATGCAAAAGCAAGCAAGATTCTAATTGATTCAAGTCTAGCAACAGGCGCAAAAGTCTCATCATAATCTAAGCCCTCGACTTGAGTATAACCTTGAGCTACTAACCTTGCTTTATTTCTTACCACAATTCCGTTCTCATCTTGTTTGTTCCGGAAGACCCATTTTGTGCCCATGACATTGTGCTCCTTGGGTCTCTCCACCAAAGTCCAAACATCGTTTTGAGCAAAGTTATTCATCTCTTCATGCATAGCATTTATCCAATTCGGGTCATCTAGTGCTTCTTCTACACGCTTAGGTTCAAGTGAAGATACAAAAGAATAGTGTTCACAAAATGAAGCTACTCTAGAGCGAGTTTGAACACCCTTACTTACGTCACCCAATATTTGGTCAATTGGATGATCCTTGGCTATTGCATTGTGAATCTTGAACATATTTTGCGGTTGATCCTTTTCTTCATCTTCAATAACTTGAACATCGTTTATTGTGGAAGAAGAGGGTGGTTCCACTTGTCTAGATGAGCTTGGTGATGTTGGATCCTCTTTTGGCTTGATGTCTCCGATTTGCATGTTCTCCATTGCCTTGCGAAGACTTTCATCTCCTACATCATCCAAGTTCTCATGCTCTTCTTGAGAGCCGTTAGTTTCATCAAATTGAACATCACATGATTCTTCCACTAAACCCGAATTTTTATTAAAGATCCTATAGGCTTTACTATTTGAGGAATACCCTAAAAGGAAGCCTTCATCACATCGACTTTGAAATTTTGAGAGCTGAACACCTTTTCTTAGAATATAGCATTTGCAACCAAATACTCTAAAATAAGAGATGTTCGGTCTCCTTCCAACAAGAAGCTCATAGGAAGTCTTTTTCAAGAGTCGATGTAAATAGAGGCGATTTATGGCATGACATGCGGTGTTAATAGCTTCCGCCCAAAACTTGTCGGAAGTATCATATTCATCAAGTATTGTCCTAGCCATTTCAATTAATGTTCGATTTTTCCTCTCTATAACTCCATTTTGCTCCGGAGTGTAGGTTGTGGAAAGTTCGTGCTTTATTCCAAGTTCATCACAAAAGTCTTCAACTTTTGTATTTTTGAACTCGGAACCATTGTCACTCCTAATTTTCTTTATTTTAAAATCAAATTCATTTTGAGCCCTTTTTGAAAAACTTTTGAAAATCCCGGAGGTTTCACTTTTGTCATTTAGGAAGAAGACCCATGTATATCTAGAGTAATCATCCACAATGACTAAACAATAGCTATTACCTCCAATGCTCTTATAGGTTGTTGGCCCGAACAAATCCATATGTAAGAGCGCTAATGGCCTAGAGGTTGACATGATACTTTTGGAAGGATGAGAATTAGCGACTTGTTTTCCGGCTTGACAAGCACTACAAAGTCGATTTTTCTCAAACTTTACATCCTTCAAGCCAACCACTAAGTCATGCTTAAAAAGCTTTTTAAGTTGAATCATTCCCACATGACCTAGCCTTCTATGCCACAACCAACCCAAAGAAGTTTTTGCAATTAAACAAGTTTTCAAACAAGACTCATTTGAAGAAAAATCTACCAAATAGAGATTCTCAAATCTAAAGCCTTTGAAGACTAGTTCATTATTATTATCTTTTGAGATTACAACATTTTCTTTTGAGAATGAGCATGTTAAGCCTAGATCACATATTTGAGCAACGGATAGCAAGTTGAAATTTAATGATTCAACTAAAAATACATTAGAAATTGAAAGGTCGTTTGAGATAGCGATTTTACCCAATCCTAATACCTTTCCTTTGCTATTGTCTCCAAATGTGATTTTGTCATTGCTTCCATTCTCAAATGTGGTGAACATCTTCCGGTCTCCGGTCATATGTTGGGTGCAACCGCTATCCAACACCCAATGCCTTCCACCGGTTTTGTAGTTCACCTACAAAAGAAGATCAAGTTCTTTTAGGTACCCAAATTTGTTTGGGTCCTTGGAGGTTAGTGACCAAGGTCTTGGGTACCCAAATGGATTTCTTTTTAACACCCAAAATCGAGGTGCCAATGAAATGAGCAATGACATTTCCATTTGTGGATTTTCTAAGCATATAACAAGAATCATATAAACCAATGGAATGCATGTTATTCTTAGAACAATCATTTTGCATATGTCCAATACACCGGCATTTTGTGCAATACTTACCATTTTCCTTTACAAACCTTGGAGGCTTGTATACCGGCTTCTTACCCTTTTGGGGGACATATCCAAATCCCTCTTTGTTAAAAAAGCATCTTTGATCGCTTAGTAACTTATTAAGGGTTTCCTTTCCCTTGTAAGCCCTCTCTAAACTTTTGTTTAATTTTAGCACTTGTTCTTTTAAATTTTTATTTTCATTAGCAATGATATCATCATGAACAAGATTTAGAGCATTTCTAGAATCTACACTTGATGAACAAGGTATGGCAAGTAAATCATCACAACAAGTAGATATGCTAGTCTTTGAAATTTCTATACTAGACATTTCATTCAAGATATTGCAAGTAACTCCAATGCTAGTACTAGATTTGTGATTTTCTTGGAGAAGCAAATCATGAGCTTCCTTTAGCTCCTCATAAGAGTCTTTGAGAGAGGTGTGTTCTCTCTTTAAGACCTTAAACTTTGATTTTTCTTTTCCAAGAAATTCATTCAATTCAACTAGCATATTCATCAAGTCATCATATGAAGGCTCATCATCATCAAGCAAGTTTACCTTTTCTCCTTTAGCCATAAGGCATGTAGGAGTGGAGAATAGTGATGGAGCCTCCTTGAATGCAATGCCCACAAGCCCTTTCTTCTTGGGAGATTCGTCCTCGCTTGAGTCGGAGTCCGAATACTCCTCTTCGGAGTTCCACTCACCAATATGGGCTTCATTCTTGCCATCCTTGTGGAGCTTCTTGAAAAGCTTCTTCTTGCCGTTGTAGTTCTTCTTCTTTGATGACTTCTCCTTGTCATCCTTCTTTGTTGGACATTGAGAGGCAATGTGCCCCTTCTCATCACATTCATAGCAACGAATGTTGCTAAACTTCTTGTTGGAGTAAGAATGCCATTTCTTGGTCTTCTCATGGCTTGTACTCCGAAATGGGCGTCTTCTCATGAACTTCTTCATTCTTCTTACTAGAAGCGCAAATTCTTCTTCGGAGTCCTCCTCATCATCTTCTTCGGATTCTTCACTCATTACCGCTTTAGCCTTGAAAGCGGTGATCTTCTTATTCTTGGAAGATGATTGCTCCAAGAGCTCGTTGGTGATGAGGTTGCCCAACAATTGCGTTGGTGTCATTCTTGCCAACTCCGGTGAGTTGAGGAAGAGAGTCACCAACACTTCATATTTCTCCGGCAAGGCCCTAAGCATCTTTCGAACAATATCAAGATCGGAAAGGTTAGTTCCAAGGCCCTTAAGCTCATTTACAATGTTGTTGAGCCTTGAGTACATCTCATTAATGTCTTCATGGGCAACATTGTGAATGTCTCATATTTGATCCTAAGCCGATGCAATTTGGCCTCCTTGACCGTGGATGTCCCTTCGTGTATTTCCGAAAGGGTAGTCCAAATAGCATGAGCCGTCTCAAGATTGCTCACCCTATTGAACTCATCCGCGTTCAAGGCTCCAAATAGAGCATTCATAGCTTGGGCGTCTAAATGAGCATTACGCCCGTCTTGATCTGTTGGGTGATCTGGATCAAGAGCCATAACGTAACCCTCATTTACGACTTTCCAAATTTGAGGACTCATGGCCTTTAAATAAATAGACATTCTAATTTTCCAATAAGCATAATTTGAGCCATCAAATAGAGGTGCCTTTCCTATTGCTATACCCTCACTAGCCATCCTTTTCTCTCTAGACGGTTAAGTCTAAATTTGAGAGACCAAGCTCTGATACCACTTGTAAGATCGAGGAGGCCGACTAGAGGGGGGTGAATAGGAGGTTTTAAAATTTTCGTCTAATTCTAATTAGCAATTTTAAACTTGATGGAATGATGAAGCAAGATAACACTAACACTAGCACAAGCAATCGACTAAGATCAATAACAAATGGTAGAGAACAACAATTGCTACTCTAACTAAGCAAGCAATCAAATAATATGAATGAAGAGCGTTGCTTGAATGAAAATGATCACAAGAGAGCAAACCACAATTGACACGATTACTTTTTACCGTGGTGATCGGAGACTTGCCGGTCTCCCCTAGTCCACGTTGAGGTAAGCCCGAACGAATCGGACCGGCTCAACGAATGAGCCTAAGCACCTCGATCACTATTGGATGCCCTTTCCCTCTCCGGGTAGGCGAGCTCCAAGCCTTCACAATCTTCCGGGCCTTCTCACAATCTTCTTGAGAAGATCACCGAAACTCCGCCAAGCCGTCTAGGTGCCGGCAAGCACCAAGAGAATAGACCACTGCGGCTTGATCTCACCCAAGTGCTCAAAGGATCAACTAGAATGCAATGCACTTGAATTTTGGGTCAACTACCTCAAATGAATGCACAAGTGAGTGAATGAGGTGTGAGAGGTTGCACTAGGCTCAAATGTATTCAATGGATGTTCAACAACATGTCCAAGTTCTGGTGGGGGTGTATTTATACCCTCACCAACCTCAAATAGCCGTTACAAAAAACAATCCTGAGAATTCAGGAAATCCGGTACTACCGCAGGCAAAACCACGGTACTACCGGACTCTAACTGACCGATCAGAACGGCTATGTCAGAGAGTCAGAAGTAACCGTTGGTCAATGAGTGCGGTACTACCGCCGTTAAAGACGCGGTACTTCCGGACATCCGGAAGTTCCGCTCCAAGACCCGGTACTTCCGATCTCAACGAGTCTAAGTCTTATTCTCGGCGCTCTCTGGAAATAACGTTCCGCACAGGTATCCGGAACTTCCGCACATGCGGTAGTTCCGCAGGTAAAACCGCGGTACTTCCGTTTTCCGAGAGGCTAAGTTAAAGTCCGGGCGCTCTCTGGAAATAAAGTTCCGCTCGGGTGCCCGGTACTACCGGCAGTCCGGTAGTTCCGCAGGTCAAACCGCGGTACTTCCGTTTTCCGAGAGACTAAGTCTTAGTCCGGGCGCTCTCTGGAAAAAACGTTCCGCCCGGGCGCCCGGTACTACCGGACCTGCGGTAGTTCCGCCCAACACACGCCGGAACTACCGGATTTTCTGACAATGCACAGATTTGGTTTAATTTTAATTTCTAAGTGCATGCATGATCCTAAATTGATCCAAAGGGCACATTTGAACATGATCAAGCAATCACCATGATCCCTCTTAATAGTACGGCGTCTATCCTATAATCCGGTCTTCCAACCTAACTCCAAGACCGGTAAAACAAAATAGATACCTAAACTATTTACCTTGTCGCCCTAGAGATCTTGAATCTTCATGGGATATTTTGTGAGCCTCTTTCTTTGCTATTTGAACATATCCTTTCAAGCACTTAATGCACACATTAGTCCCATATTCACATAAATTCATTAATTACCAAAACTAACACTTTTAGGGGCCTAGATGCTTTCAATCTCCCCCTTTTTGGTAATTGATGACAACAAGAGCAATTTATGAGAAGAATTTAAGATTTGGATATACTCCTGATTTGCAAGATGTATATCACAAGGACTTTGAAATTTTAGCAATTTTAGAACATGGGGAATTTTTGCATTTTAGAAACTAATAAGAAAGGGCTCCCCCTAAACATGTGCATCAAATTTTGCAGGAATTTAATAGGCATGATTTCATCATAGCATTCAGCACATTTACCAAAAATTCAAGGATACGCAATAGACAAGTAAACAAGCATTGCATTAGGGACATGACATAGTTCATTACAATGCATCAGAAATTAAAATACTAAACATCCACAGAGTTTTAAACCACACAATAAGCATTACATGGTTCATTTCACCATACTTTATTACAACGATAGATAAGACTTAAAAACTTCTCCTACAATTTCTCCCCCTTTGGCATCGAAATACCAAAAAGAGGAGCTAGTCCTGAGCTGCACTGGGAGAAGGAGGACCACGGCGACGAGTGCGACGACCATAGCGAACTGGAGAAGGCGGATGAACTGCACTCTCCAAGGCTGATACGCGATTACCAAGGGAAGACACAGTGGAGATCAAGACATCCTGGCGCTCCTCCAGCCTAAGTATGGCAGAGTAAATCTGGGAAAGCGACACGTCGCCCTCGCCCTGGGGAGGAGGATCAGCAGCTGCCTGATGCTGAGGCTGAGGCTGAGGCTGAGCCTGAGCACGGGTGCGAACAGGAGCAGGAACAGGAGGCTCTGCACGCGGCTTGTATGGCTTGTGCGGGGTGCAGAGTGCTCCTCGGTATCCAGTCTTCCTAATGATCACAGCCATGATGAATGGAGCAAAGTTGATCCTTTTCTGCTTGTCATTCTTATTGGCGTCGATCCCCCTGATGATAAGATCCACCACATCAAACTTTTGTCCGCGCATAATGTAATCAATTACATTCCACGCATGGCCACGAATAGCATCATAATTCCCACTCTTGGGAAGAATGGTGTGGTTGATGATCCTGTTGACAAGGCTGGGAATAGGAAGTAAGCCATTTGTCGTCCCCAGTGTCCGTTCAGCAGCTTGGTCATAGTACTCTGAATATGCAGCAATAGGAAGAGGTCGCTTGCTGAACACCTTCTCATATGCACTGGTTTCCGTCCCAAGTGCTAGCTCAAACTCGTGCCTGGTGCACTCAATGAACTGGGTCCCTGTCATCCAACTCAGATGCTCAAAGTTGGGAGAGATGTACAGGGTAGCATAAAACTGCCTGATCATGTTGTCCATATAGTTGCATTTGAATGCAACAAGTTGATGGATATCAGCTCGCTGAAAAAGCTGATAAGCACCACTGAACTTGTCGATCTGCGACAAGTGATCCCAGTCCACATACTTATGTGCAGCAAATTTGCGAGCTGGACCATACATCTCCTGGTACACCTTCTCTTGAAATTTGGAATGAAATTGGGGGTTCATCGAGTTTCGAGGGCGTACATACTGACTGCGACGACGAAGAATAGCATAATCCTCATTTGTCATCTTGTCGAGGTCCACTTCTTCGTCTGCAGTTACCTCAGGCATCTCCTCATCTGAGATCGCGTAATCCTCGCTCTCATGTGAGGCCTCAGATCCGCTCTCATGCGAATCCTCTGAGTCACTCTCAGGGTCGGAGGCGGGACCCTTGCCCTTGTGCTCCGCCGTCTGAGATGCAGGAATAGAGGAGGAGGATTGACCAGCCGTGCCCCCATAGGACTTGTGCGAGACATTCTTCATCCTCGGCATCTTCAATGACACAATAGGATAATCAAGGTATAAGGTAGAGTAAGCGAAAGTAGGTTTGAAAATTGAAAGCAATGAATTTCTGCTGTTCCAGGAAAAACGGAAGTACCGGCGGCAAAACTGCGGTACTTCCGGGGAATCCGGTAGTTCCGGCATTAAACATGCGGTACTTCCGGGACCCCGGTAGTTCCGGCCGCTCGTCCGGTAGTTCCGGTTTTTCTGGATATTTCTAGGGCATGATAAAAATTGAATATTTTTGGGGTATTTCTTGGATTGAATCCAGTGCATGTATCTTCCGGGCCTTCTCACAATCTTCTTGAGAAGATCACCGAAACTCCGCCAAGCCGTCTAGGTGCCGGCAAGCACCAAGAGAATAGACCACTGCGGCTTGATCTCACCCAAGTGCTCAAAGGATCAACTAGAATGCAATGCACTTGAATTTTGGGTCAACTACCTCAAATGAATGCACAAGTGAGTGAATGAGGTGTGAGAGGTTGCACTAGGCTCAAATGTATTCAATGGATGTTCAACAACATGTCCAAGTTCTGGTGGGGGTGTATTTATACCCTCACCAACCTCAAATAGCCGTTACAAAAAACAATCCTGAGAATTCAGGAAATCCGGTACTACCGCAGGCAAAACCACGGTACTACCGGACTCTAACTGACCGGTCAGAACGGCTATGTCAGAGAGTCAGAAGTAATCGTTGGTCAATGAGTGCGGTACTACCGCCGTTAAAGACGCGGTACTTCCGGACATCCGGAAGTTCCGCTCCAAGACCCGGTACTTCCGATCTCAACGAGTCTAAGTCTTATTCTCGGCGCTCTCTGGAAATAACGTTCCGCACAGGTATCCGGAACTTCCGCACATGCGGTAGTTCCGCAGGTAAAACCGCGGTACTTCCGTTTTCCGAGAGGCTAAGTTAAAGTCCGGGCGCTCTCTGGAAATAAAGTTCCGCTCGGGTGCCCGGTACTACCGGCAGTCCGGTAGTTCCGCAGGTCAAACCGCGGTACTTCCGTTTTCCGAGAGACTAAGTCTTAGTCCGGGCGCTCTCTGGAAAAAACGTTCCGCCCGGGCGCCCGGTACTACCGGACCTGCGGTAGTTCCGCCCAACACACGCCGGAACTACCGGATTTTCTGACAATGCACAGATTTGGTTTAATTTTAATTTCTAAGTGCATGCATGATCCTAAATTGATCCAAAGGGCACATTTGAACATGATCAAGCAATCACCATGATCCCTCTTAATAGTACGGCGTCTATCCTATAATCCGGTCTTCCAACCTAACTCCAAGACCGGTAAAACAAAATAGATACCTAAACTATTTACCTTGTCGCCCTAGAGATCTTGAATCTTCATGGGATATTTTGTGAGCCTCTTTCTTTGCTATTTGAACATATCCTTTCAAGCACTTAATGCACACATTAGTCCCATATTCACATAAATTCATTAATTACCAAAACTAACACTTTTAGGGGCCTAGATGCTTTCAATCACGGGCCGTAGCAGACCTTGCTAGTTTGCGGGTCACCTCCCATTGCTTCATCATCTTGTCCTATTGCTTGTTCTGCCTCTTGTCCATCCTGACATGGTGAACCAAGCACTGGTATAGTGTTGAGTTTGCCTGTGTAGTGTTTTCTCCTAGATCTCTTCCACCTCATTTTATAAGAAAAAGGGTTGGCTCGATGAGAAAGCTGTCATGTCGTACTTTGCAGGGTCCTATCTTTTTTATCTAAAAAACTGAGGAGGTGTAGTGTTATCATATCGATCTAAAAAGTTGGCGAGGTCGAGTGTTGTCACCGCACAAAACTGCCCCTTTTAGTCTTGTCACTGCACAAACCCACCCCTTTTGGTCTTGTAACTGCACAAAGCTGCCTCGTCTGGTCTTGTCAGTGCACAAAGCTACACCCTTTAGTCTTTTCGCTACGCAAAGTTGTCATGTCTGGTCTTGTCACTGTGCAAAGCTGCCTCCTCTAGTCTTGGCACTGCGCAAAGCTGCCCCGTCTAGTCTTGTCAGTGCACAAAGATGGCCTGTCTAGTGTTGTCACTGTACAAAGCTAGCCTATCTGGTCTTATCACTATGCAAAGCTGCACACCTTTTGTCTGGTCACGTTCTACTTTGTAGAGGTCTGTGTTTTTGGTGTGAGAAGCTGAGGGCGTAGTGTTGCCAGTTCTCTCTGGGGCAAAGCTGCACAAAGCTAGCACATGATCCGGTTTGTCATAAAGAACGCTGCCTCACCCCCACAGGCTATTAAAAACATGCCTCCACCCCCTTGAGAACAGGAGCACCTGATGCAGTGAACCATAGAAAGAAATACCTTGTCCGTCCTAAAGTAACTTAACATGGCAAACGTCGAGGGGTCAGTTGAATACGGGTCACCAAAGGTAGACCTTACCCTAGAAAGGATAGAGGACTTCAACCCTAACTATCGCTTGATGCCAAACAGACATGCTCATCCTATGTGGCCGAATTGTAGACACAGGCAGGGCGCAGTCATGCAGGTCATGGACGGCCATATCGATGGCGGGTGACGTTTCTTCCGATGCCCACACTCTGGGGTACAAATAGGCAATCATTTATTTTGTATACTACTAATAGAGTTTTGATGTTAACCCTCTTTTGCAGTGGATGGTGAAATGCAACTTTATCCGCTAGATCGATCCTCCCCATGAATACTATGTTATGAGGTATGTAGATACATTGTGGAAGCGAATCTTTGACTTGGAGGCGCGGGTTGAAAGTCCCAGAGAGGACAACGATGACCTCCGTCAGCAGATGCAGCGCGAGAGGGGCAATGAGGAGGTCTTCAACATAGGAAGTTCGCACGATCTAACATGCTACTGCGTGAACCCTAGCTGCATATGTGTGTGCCACTACAACGACGGCCAGCCACATCCGAGGCGTGCCCTTTGCAGCACTCCATGTGGGTAGCGCGAGGTACATTCTAACAGTAGGCACGCTTGGACAAGGCTGTACCATAGTACTCTCCTTTATTGTTTGTGGTTATGTTCAAGTTCTAAAGCATGTAATCGAATGGTTTACACAACATAGCGGTTGCCATTTATTGAGTGGACTGTTCCAGCGGTGCATCGCGTGCATTGAACTAGAGGCATCGACATGGATCGAATAAATGAACACGTAAGAAGGAGTACAAGTAAGAACGCAATAGTATTGCAAATATCACGTAGTAGGTAATAAATGTAAGTAATAAAGGAAGAACAAAAGTATAGCTAGTGCAGGCAGAAGGCTCGTACTAAACACCCAGTAGCACCCACTCTAGCGCCACCAGTCCACCAAAGCTATCAGTAGGGAACAGTCAAACGGGAAGTGGCGTGATCTCTCCTGGTCATCGTCCCCGGGTAGCGTCCTCGTCTGTGGCCTACATCATTTGGGCAAGAGGTAGTAGTCTAGCATCGCTGAGCCTGCGAAGCAAACAAAGGTCAGTGCGCAATCTACGCATGGCGAGAAGACAGTGCCACTGAAGTGCAGACTGGCTAAGCTCGCCCGGAGCTATGGCTCGACTCATTCAGGAAATGAGCTAGATGCCCAGCTTGGCTTGGCTCGTTTCCTGGCTTGAGCTGGCTCACGAGTCACACCATGTTGTTCAACAAGCAGCAGCCAGAAGCCCAATACTAATCTCCAATATAAGCTTTAATAAGGATTGTGGGGCTCCAAGCATGAACAAATCACAACATAACGTGATTATAGCCCCAACATTCCATCAAGGCACATAGATTTTTAAGCAAAACATCATCTGAGACCAAAAGAGTTCTAGCAAACGATTCGTCTATGACTTTCCCACATCTTTGATCCCAACTCCCAAGTTAAGCTCTAGCAAACAACCATTTAGCATGCCGTCTAGTTCAAACAAAAGTGCAATATAATTTAGAACAGCCAATGCACTACGCTGAATGAATTCAATCGCCCCACCCCAACTCAAAGATACTCACACAAAATTCCACCTCCCTAAACATCATAGTGAAACCATGCTAGTATGATCCAAGCGATCAAATTACCACTCATGTAATGCTAACTCGTTCCCTATCAGTCTAATATGGGGCTAGAAGTTAAAACCAGACAAATTATGATGTTTAGGGTTAGGCAGAGCTTACGCATCGGCGATGGCGAAGTAGAGGCCTATGAGGGGGTGGGGCACTTAGGGCGGCAGCGAGTGCGGATGCGGGAAGAGCTCGAGGCGGTCGATGAAGGCACCATGGTTAGGGCGTGTGGGGCACCACAACCACCGCGTCACAAGCCGGTGATGCCGAGGCCAATCCATGGGAGTCAGACGGAGGAGTGGGGGGCACGAGGCCATGGCCCAGGGGAGGATGGGGAGAACACCTAGGGCGGTGATGGCTGTGGAGGCGGGAGGAGCTCGAGGTGGACAATGAAGGCACCGTGGTCAGGGTGTCGCAGCCACTGCGCCATAAGGAGGACGCTGGCGATGCCGAGGCCGATCCATGGGAGTCAGACGGAGGAGTGGGGGAGCATGGGGACACGGCCCAGGGGAGGACGGGGGAGCAACTGGCCAAGCAGAGGATGGGGTGGTGGGGCGAGTGATGCAGTGGATGGGGTAGGGAGAGGAATGCAGATCGGGGCTGGGAGGGGGAGGAATGCAGATGGGGTGGTTGAGGACGCGGTGGACAGGGTTGGGACAACTTTGGGTTAGGGTTAGTGCCTTAGTGGGCTGGCTGGGCTGGGCCTGGGGACTACAAACTGGACCACTAGATTGTGGATTGGACACTGTAGACATGAGCCAAATACCTTGCGAGCCGACTCACGAGTGGCTCGAGCTCGGCTCAATTTTTTCGCGAGCTGCGAAGGAGGCTCAGCTCAGCTCGGCTCGAAAAGCCATGAGCTCAAGCTGAGCCATGAGCCACGAGTTATTTTTCCACCCCTAGTCTAGCGTGGGTCTATCCTTTAGGCCACTCTAGGTGTGCATGTGCAGATCACCCCCAAGTCAGTCACTTCGGTCGCACTCCCAGGAGGCAAGACACGGCACGACATGTGATGCAGTCGGTCCACACGCTCATCTAGGAGGCCGTATGGCCAGTCTGATCTGCGAACTTCACGAGCCATACCTGCAAAGTGACTTGAAGTTAGCAGTTACACAAAACAAGAAACATCGAATGTAAAGCAGTAGTAAATATAACTTGTAAATAAACAAACAAAACAATACTACGCTACCAGGAAATAGCACAACAATTGTATAAACACAGAAAATTAGCAACGTACGGTGCAGTTACAACGGCATTACGTACATGAAATACCGTAACTAACAAAATACAGATGACAACATACAATGATTTGTAAGGTTCAAGCAACTTTGCACACTCCAACAAGTGGTACCAGAAATATGCTGGTGTACCTACTCATCAACAGGTGCCTTGCATCATCTGGCTGTGTGGCCCTCTTGAATGTAGTGCCCGTAGAGTCAACCCGGCGCCCAGCTTGCGCTTTGTCCATTTCATTCGTAATTCGATGGCTCTACCGACGACTCTTTCCATCCTTTAGCATGTCAACATCTGAAATCCAAGTCCTCCCTACAATGTCCAAGGTGGCAAAGTTGCCCACAACCCTGAACCCCCTAAGCTCGCCACACCACACCAGCATCAACCTCTCCTTAAAGAAGTACTCAAATATGAAGCTCGAAGAATCCATGTGCACGAGCATCTATGTTCGTTCACACGATCTCCAAGACATACCTTGTGGGTGACTAGAGAATGAGCCATCCCAAATCCAGCTCTATCCCAGAGGAGCACGTTGAAACGATACTCCCTATTACCCATCACATGCACTGTGTGCAACTGGCCCTTCTCTGTCTTTGCCTCTGTGTATGCCATAATATGCGAGTAATACGGTGTTTATGGGTTGGTTGTATGAAGTGCAACATTTCAATGCCTCTACCTAAAATAGCCGATTGTGCTATACAGAACACCTTCCACAATGATGATGAGAGACTAAGAGTGAAGGCCCCTAAGAACCCAACTGCACACATCGACAAGGTTGGTCGTCATTATATCGTACCTTGCGCCGTCTGTGTCGTGCAGTATAGACCACTTCTCTAATGGCTCGGCCTCGATCCACTGCAAGAAGCACTTAATGTTCCACAAGCTCCTTCTCCTCAAACTAGCTATGTCAGGCTCAGCCATGACTGCGAGACATTCGGGTTATGCTGCCCCAAGCATGGCCGGTCTCTTGTTCCTCTTGTAGATGTGCTTCCTACTGTGCTCATCCAACAGCGCACATGAAGTGTCAAATTTGTGTTTCTAGTTCTGCATAGCCAGCCTCTTGAACAGTTTCATCAATAATTGCTTCGAAAATTGCTCAAAGAAGTTGGCCCTTAGGTGACAAATGCATCATCTATTTCTCATATCCGGCCAAGGGTATAGCTCCTTAGGGTCTTCCTGAAGTTTTTTTATAGCGTTCACCATCCCAGCATGGCGATCATGGATTATGCACACACCAGGATAAGCTCCAACAACTGTTGCCCTCACATGTTGAAGGAACCACAATCAGATGTCGTAATTCTCACTTTCCACGAATACGATGGCCAGGGGAAAAATTTGATTGTTGCCATCAACGCCGATGGTCGTAAGGATATGGCCCTTGTATTTGCCAGTCAAAAACATTATGTCAACTGAGATACAGGCAGCATACGCCTGAATACCTCGATGCACGCACCAAAGGCTAAAAAGACCCTCTGCAACATAACAAAACTTGGTGGCCTTGTAAATAGCTTGTCCTTCACAGCAGTGTATGTGCCTAGGTTCCTATCCTGCAGCACTGTAGCATATGAGGAATGTTGCCGTACGCTACCCCGAAAGACTGAACCATTTTTCCAAAGTCTTCTGCTTCACACTCCATACCTTCGCATAGCTAATCTTGTACTTGAATTTCTTCTCAATAGCCACCATGATGTGCGTGGCCTCCATGTATTTCTTCTCCACTATCTCTCCATACATTAAATTGGTTATGAAGGTGGACGATAGGTCACGATACCTTGGCAAAACATAGTTGAGATGCAGGAGTGCAGCTCCACCTTCGAGACAATCCAGTGAGTCTCATACTTCGGTCTTTGTGCATGCACCCTCCAAGGACAACCGGCATGCTCACACTTCACGGTATACTGCTCCTGGCTTGATTTGATGACCTGAAAAATTCGCTGCATGGACAGGGCCCACAGCTTGATGGAATCCTGCAACTATGCCTTGTTAGAATACATTGTGTGCAACCAAACCACTGTGCCATGATATTCCCACAGTGATTCGTGCTCGTCATGCGCTGCAAAATCCTCAATGTCAAACCTATTCCATTCCTGCAGGATAGGAGCTTTGTAATCATCAGAATTGTCATCGTCATCCTCTTGTACAAATTCCTCTTTAGCCCAGGCCATCCAGCCATCTCTCTCCATTTGATGCACTATGTACTCCATATGCTCCCCTTCATCAGCCTATCTTATAGGCTCAACATGCCGTGACCTCTCTTCCTCTCCTCCATCTACTACATTGACCTCATCATGAGCAACTACCTCCGCAACCTCTCTGACACCGGCCTCCGGGTCCTCCTGTTCACCAATATGCTGGGTGCCCGAGCTGCTCACACCACACGCATGATAGCCACCGGCAAGGCCTTGTACAGCTTCTATTGGGCATGGTTTTACAAGTAGTACGCACTCGTATCCACAACGTTAACAACCTTCCACGTAGCAGTGCGCATCAATAGTCTCAACTCCCATCTAATGTTCGTGGGAGACCAACTCCAAAGCCCTTGTATGATGACGCTGCACACCTCATGGTCCAAGAAGAAGCTGCGGGTGAGCCAGCACATTAAATCTGCGATTTGAACATTCTCGCCGTTCGGGTGTACCAGAGTGGCTTGTGCAAAACTACTCAAGTTAACACCATTTGGACCTTCATGAACGATGCCAACACTGTAATACACTTTCAATATAGTGGGTATCGGCATTGCTGATGTCTGCTTGCAAATATTTTAAATGTTGCTACTGATCAAATCGCATCACATAATATGGAACTACTGCTATACTTTAATTTACATTTATATGACCATTCGCCTATCATGAACTACTACAGTACCCTCATAGCATAATCCCTCTTTATTCACACCGCCAACGCTCTCTATCCTCCGTCCCAATACGCATCAACTCCCCAATACGCATATGAAGCAAACTATTTACTTTGTACAAAAATATTGACTAAATTTTATACGACTATAATTTTCTATGGATGCTAACTTTGTATACAATATTGACTAATTTTCTACATTTAGAATTTTCCATGGATGCTAAACCCTACAACTATAATTTTCTATGTATGCTAAATTTCTATAACTATATTGATTAAATTTTTTAACAACCATAATATTTACTAAATTTTCTACGGATGCTAATTTTCCATTACTATGTCGACTAAATTTTTTACAACTATTTACTTCATAGCAAAGTTCTACAACTATAATTTTCTACGGATTGTAATTTTACACTAAACAAACTATTTACTTCATACAAAAAATAATGACTAAAACATAAAAAAATATTTACCTCACAGAAGTAGCAGAACCTCTCTTCTTCCTCTCCTCTCCTCTCTTCTCTTCTTCTTTCTTTCTCTTCTCTCCTCGTGCACGTGTACACTGGAATTGGCCACTTGGCTGGGGCTCGACCGAGCGGTCGAATATATATCGCATCCAGTCACCAAACGGTTGGCTGATTGGACTCTGCAGTCGTCCAACGTCTTATTGACTGCTTTCGTGTCACGCAGTCGTTAAACGATAAGTTTCAGTCGGGCGAGTGGATCCCATTCCTATAAAAATTTTTCACATGTATATTTATGCAATTTCAAATAAAAAATAGATTATTTAAAAAAAACTCTAGAAAATTGTGTGTGCGCCTGTGATATGTGCATGATTTTGTGTTTTATCTCTTCATGCAGTTTAGTATGCCGTGGGAGATGGCCGGCGGAGATAGATACCCGCAGATGCAGCAAGACCAGGTGCCAATCAAAGTACAGGCCAAGCGTGGATGTGCGACGCACCCCCGGAGCATCGCGGAGAGGGTACGGTATATACACACACATGCTTTATTGACATTAATTTCTGCAAATGATCGCATGCCATGTCCGTAGCTTTAGGGCATCTCCAATGGTTATAGCTAGCAACTAACTATAAGACTTCCACATCATCTATATAGTACACACTAAAGTTAGCATTCTAAAGAACTATCTATAAGGATAGCTATTTGATGCTTACATGCACACACAGAATTTATGGAGGCTGCCTCGTTTGGTGCTATAGACTATCTCTAGAGCTGTAGAGAGCTGCGTTCTCTTTCTTCATTTAATATCTTCCACGTAGGACAGTTGATGACATGGACTCTCTTGTAGATAGCTGCTATAGATCCATTGGAGATGCCCTTAGCGCTGAACGAAGCTCTGAAATCTTTCTTAATTATGGAGCCCGCGCTCAGCTGCTGCATCTATTGGTCTATCCGATGCACATATAATGAATTTTTTGT
Source organism: Dendrocalamus latiflorus (assembly GCA_017311315.1). Taxonomy (NCBI): domain Eukaryota; kingdom Viridiplantae; phylum Streptophyta; class Magnoliopsida; order Poales; family Poaceae; genus Dendrocalamus; species Dendrocalamus latiflorus. The sequence continues at coordinate 12,003,417 of CM029638.1, read as the reverse complement.
ACGGATAATCCATTTTTTATTCGAAATTACAGAAATATACCCGTGTGAAATTTTTTTACAAGAATATGCTCCAGTCGCCTAATGATTGGGCGACTGGAGCCTTTCGCCCAACCATTGGGCGACTTTAATCCAGTCGCTCAATGGTTGGGCGACTGCATCCAGTCGCCCAACCATTGGGCGACTTAAATGCAGTCGCCCAATGGTTGGGCGACTGCAGTCAAGTCTCCCGTGAATGTTTTAAATTTTTTCAATTTTGTAGTTTTAAACTGGTAAAAAATCTGCTGGAGTTGTAATAAAAGTTTATGTTCATTGTATATTATAGGTGTGTAAAAAATTTTGGGAAATTTTTTTAGGAACGATTGACCGTAGAACGATCGGTACATACGATGGTAAGTGATATTTTAATGTTATTGAGAATTCGTGTCTCTGAGCTAGGATTGGGTTGAGGAGGATCGACAGGCCCAGCGGTCAGATTATCACAGACGGTTCTACATACAAACCATCTGTAATACTCGCTATCACAAGTTTTATATATCGATGCAATATAAACAACTAGTCTGAAAAGATAAAATAGCAAAGTTGTATATGGCTTATATATACTCATTTAAAAGGTTTCGACGAGATCTGCAACTTTTCAGTTGAAGCAAAATCCAAATTCCGAAAGGAAGACCAAGAAAAAGGGCAAAAACAGAAACCAAAAACTTACGACGCAGGTTTATGTCCAAAGATGGCCGATTTTCGGGGTCTTGGAGGGCGACTGGCGCAAGCCGGTCGTTTTTATTGGATCGGGCTCGTCGTTAGCTTTCCAACGAGTACAAGAACGTCGAAAACGGACACCGTATGCAAAAGTTATACCCGTTTTACTGAAGGTGTATCGGAAACAGACTGAAACTGCTATAACTTTTGATCCCGTGGCCGAAATTGCTCAAATTTTTTTCTAGAGGCTGTTGGATGTATGAAGAACAGCTCCACCAATTTTCACGTTTTTTGGCGAAGGTTTGATGCACTTTCCAAATTCTCAGTAAATGAAAATATTACTTACCATCGTATGTACCAATTGTTTTATGGTCATTTGTTCCTAAAAAAAGTTTCCCAAAATTTTTTACACACCTACAACATACAATGAACATAAACTTTTATTACAACTTCAGCAGATTTTTTACCAGTTTAAAACTCGAAAATTGACAAATTTTAAAATATTCATGGGGTCCTGAGTGTAGTCGCCCAACCATTGGGCGACTGCATGAAAGTCGCCCAATGGTTGGGCGACTGGATGCAGTCGCCCGAGGGTAGAGCGACTGGATTAAAGTCGCCCAATGGTTGGGCGAAAGGCTTCAGTCGCCCAACCATTAGGCGATTGGAGCATATTTTTGTAAAAAATTTTCCCGCAGGTATATTTCTGTAATTTCGAATAAAAAATGGATTATCCGTACAAAAAATTCCACATATAATATCGTCTTCCAAGATGATCTTCTGTACCTACCATTTCTGCCCTCCTTTTCGGGGATTGTGCGAGGTTAACCTTCAGGCATGCGATCAATGATGTTAGGAGCGAAGAACGAGGATCAGCGAGAAGCTCAGGAAGTTGCAGGCCCTGGTGCCTAACTCGGACAAGGTGATGATTTGTAAACGTTCTGCCATATCACATATATCTTTGTTTGTATACATACACACACAGTACGCAGCATGCCGTACGTAATTCTTCACTGATCTTTCTAAACAGATAAGGCGATTTAATATAGAAAATCATCGTTTTGTTCTTTCAAAATGTGGCAGCAAACGTGTACCGCGGACATGCTGGACTTAGCAGTCGAGTACGTCAGGGGACTGCAGACCCAGCTGCAGGTATGAGTACCTCTCTGGTAGCTCTACATGTTCAGAAAGCGAGACTGCAACGTACAATACTCTGCATTTGCATTGCTAGAGAAATAAGAAATGCACATACACTCTCGTGGTCTGACTGAGCATCTGTTTGTTACTCCTACAAGGGACGTCTCTTGAATCAAAGCGCCAATTATATAGTTTTTTTTTAAATGTGCCAATTGTATCGATCTCAAGACCATCATTAGCTCAGAGCCTCTTGCTTAATAATTTAGAACCTTCATGCACTTCACAAATATACATTAGCAGCATAGAAGCACAACCTGGAAACAGCGTTGAATTTTCCTCTGTGCAGGCTCTGAAGGAAGACAAGGAGAAGTGCACCTGCCGCGGCAAGGAAGCACCAAGGAACTGATCAAAATGAGGTCTGGGCACTGTACAGGATGACACTGAATATACGTCAATATTCTCCCACATTTTCAGGCATCAGGTAAGGTACCTGGCATCGCGCGCAAGAAGCAAGCAGTGGAGTTCATCTTTCTTCCAACCGCCCAAGCCATCTGATCAAACCTTGATCAGTGAATCAGTTCAGATTTTTTTTTTCATGTTTTCCTTTTTATTGAGCTTTTAGCTTGAAACTAGAACTAGATGCTATGTTGTTTCAGATGGATGAGCCCAATCAAAAAATTTGATCTTGCAAGAGCAAGAGGGACTGAGGCTCTTAATTACAAGGGGCTGCTGTTCTAGAATTTTTCTTGTATGCTCTACTCTAGCTAGCCTGTGTGTTGTGGTGAATAGTGATTGATTTAGTCGTCTTTTAGCGGTTGATTTAGTCGTCTTTGAGCAGATAAGGTGATTGTTTATTGGCTCTACTTCTCTGCCATCAAAGGAAATTCAAGAACTATTAGCAGTAGTTCAGGATTCGGAATTCTGTATCATGTTTCACCATTTTGATGCCGACATGGCAGAGCACAGGTTAAGTAAGAGGACTGGCCATTCTTTGTTGTATCAGCAAGGTGGAACTGAAAGCCAAAACTAATATATAGCACAATCTAGCACCCTGGCCTGGGAGATTATTTCAACAAGATCCCGTGCTTGTTGTGCTCATGACTAATGATCGTCGTTGCAAAATGCGATTGTACCGCTTTTGATTTTTCTCCATAGCCATCTCACAGAACGCATGTAGCAATGCATAGTCGGTATCAGGCCATCAGCTCAATGTACACCACAGGATGCCTAGTGCCGCTTTTGATTTTGCTCCATAGCCATTTCACAGAACGCATGTAGCAACGCATAGTCTGTATCAGCTCAATGTACGCCACAGGATGCCTGAAAAATTATGGAAAAAAAACGATGAACTTGCTTGGCTGTGGGGTTCGGACCCACGCGCACTTATTAAGTTATTATGCAGAATATCTTAAGTCTTCCCCCTTAACCATTCGGGCAACGCAGCTCGAATTACCTCCTTCGTACATAGGTGCTATGTAGGCACCACCGCACCAGTGCACCCCTGCCCCTCGCTTGGGCTACATGTCATAAAAAAATTGTTGTTTTTTTACTTCTCAATGTACTCACCTATATATAAAATTTCAGTTTCAAATTCATTATATATTAAGAATAATAAGGAAAAACCGACAAATGATAAATTAAAAGGAAAAGGACAACTAGTACTATTCACAACCAATTTATCTCTCTTCTTCTAACACATTTTCGGTTTGTTGTTGTAGAACCGGATAGGCAACAAAGGGGTAAATGGTGGTAAAAAAAAATTTCTCCAAATATTCACTTATTATTTAATCTAATAGCTACAAAGTAATGAAGATTAGGATAGGAATTCTACATGAAAATCAGAGACACGCATAGCCGAGTGCAACCAGTCGGAAAAACAACGTGGTCGGAATACAACTCTAGTGGTCGACGACCAGAGAGGATCGAAAACCAACGTGTCGTAACCAACATGGTCGATGACCATTGAGGGGTCAAACAATCAATGTGGTCGAAGACCAATGAATGATCGAAAACCTGATGTGGTCGAAAATCAACGTAATCGAAATCCCGGGTTGTTCATGCATGCAGTTTCTGTGTTCTTCCGTGTGCGTTCACAAGTAGCACACTGCATTGCTATTTCTAACCCTAAATTTCTTCACCTGTGCACGACGAGGATTGAGCCGATCTCCCAAAAAAATCTCGCAAGCGAAGCTTCCCTCCACCATGACGGTCTGGCCCTATTTTTTTCAGCTTTTAAAAGCTATTTTTTGTTTTTCTGCAGTAACTACTTTTAAACAAAGTATTTTTTCAAAATAGGGTCTACTACTTAATTGTAGTGCATACTGTGCCAACTTCATTTATATCTGCAAAAACCGCACGTGAATTTTTGTTACTCTGTAATCTTTTGTATGAACAGTCTAATTTTTTTATATAAACAGCCTATAAGTCATAAGACAAAATTAAAAGCTATAAATCGCAAAAAAAAAGACCATGTATCGGGTAAATTCTCGTGTGTGGGCAAGTCGTAGCTGCAATACCAGGCGTTTGAAACGGGTTGCGGTGCGAAGCACACCCAAACGCCTACGTTTTGACCGGACGAGTCCACTCTTCCCCACCAACTCCGATCGACGACGACAAAGTAGCGGGCAAATCCCCATCCGATTCCCAAATCAAATGCTCTCTTCCACCACCCCCACCACCACCACCTCCTCCTCCTCCTCGTCCCACGCTCCTATCCGCTTCCCCTCGTCCCATCCTTATCGCCCCGCCCGCTCCTGCCGGCTCCGACCCGCCGTCCTCGCCATGGCCGCCTCCGACGACCCCCGCGCCGCGCCCGCCTGGTCGGTCGCCGTCGTCGGCGCCGGCGTCAGGTAAGCTCTCTCTCTCTCTCTCCCTCTCTCTCTCTCTCTCGGGGGTGGGCTGATTTCGGCCGAATTTTGCGGGGGTGTGTGCTTGTATGTGTGCACGTGAGGTGTTTGATGAAACGGTGATGGTGGTGGGTGCTGGGTCTGTGCAGTGGGCTCGCGGCCGCGTACAAGCTGAGGAAGAGCGGCGTGCGGGTCACGGTGTTCGAGGCGGCCGACCGAGCGGGAGGGAAGATACGGAGCAACTCCGAAAGCGGGTTCCTCTGGGACGAAGGGGCTAACACCATGGTGAGCGCGTTTTTGTTATTTGATAGTGTGCATTGCTGCCTCTGTATGTTTCGGATTGTGGCACTAGTGAGTAGTGATCAAGCAAACTGAGCAACCTGTGCATTTGCTAGTGCCTGCATCGGCTAACATGCATGTTTCAGACTCCTCTCCTTGTTCAAAGTGGTTGGAGGCTAGCGGATTTGTTGATGGCATAACTTAATTCTTCTGCCTGCAGACAGAAAGTGAATTGGAGGCTAGTCGACTAATTGATGATCTTGGTCTCCAAGACAGGCAGCAGTATGTATGTGCCGATGCTATCTGTGAATAATTCTTACTCATGTTTGAATGTTGTCTGTAAAATGTTTCCATTCATTTAAATTAACCAGATGGATTCAATGTCTGTTTCAGCCTAACTCGCAACACAAGCGTTACATTGTCAAAGATGGAGCACCAGCACTGGTAAATAGGCTTTTGATATAATCATGCATCATCATTTCTATTTTTCCTATATTGTACCTCATTTTTACTTTTTCTCCTTTTTGGTCCCATAAGATTCCTTCAGATCCTGTTGCGCTATTGAAAAGCACTATTCTTTCTACAAAATCGAAGGTATGTTCATTTATTGAATACTAACTGTTACAGTACATGCTACACAAGGACACCCTAACCCCTTCGAAATGAGTTGGTTGTTGCCACTGATAGATTGAAATTCATAGCAAAGTAGAAACACTTATATCAAACTACGAATGTTAATGACCACCACCATGACTTGACAAATGTGTACATTTCTCCAGATTTATCTCCTTGAACAATTTGATTGTGACCATATTATATTGTTTTTAATGAACTATGCCCTATCCTTGCAGTTCAAGTTATTTCTGGAGCCTTTTCTCTATGAGAAATCTATCACAGGGAACTCTGGAAAAGTGTCTGATGAGCATTTAAGCGAGAGGTGAATCTTCATACTTAAGGTGTTTTGCATCGGTGTAAATTTCAAATGCTAATCGTATAATAAACTATTACCTTTTGTAAGAAAATGTTGAGGTTATCTAGTGTTTCATCCTCATGTCCTTGTGAATCTCTCTAGGAAAAAAGAAGATATAGATTGAGTATCATTCTTCTTTGCAGTGTGCATTATTTTTGTTTAGTGGAGATAATAGAATTTCCCTGTTTTGACACCTTTTCAGTGTTGGGAGTTTCTTTGAACGTCACTTTGGAAAAGAGGTGAGATTTTTGTCCTTGAAGAAAATCATGAATAATTAATCATATACAATTGAAAGCTCTGCAACTCTCATCATGACCAACCTTGGTTAAGAACTTTCAATTTGATTACAGGTTGTTGAGTATCTTGTTGATCCATTTGTTGCTGGAACAAGTGCAGCAGATCCTGAGTCATTATCTGTAAGTTATTATGTCATGTACTCCTGTCCCATTATTTGAGTTGTTTAGATCTATATCTTGCTTTGTATTACCACAGTAATGGTGCAGTCATAGTTAGTTTATTTAATTTTGTGTGTACAAACAGTATATGCACTTTTACGTGTGATGTGTTCTTACTGATGATAATCTACCACAATTATCAGCCCAAATGATCAGACCATACACAATTATCAGTCCAAATGATCAGACCATATCACCTTGTTAACGTAACTGTGCTAGTTTAGAGTAACAGTTCTTTTTGTGCAGATTCGTCATGCATTTCCAGGGTTATGGAATTTGGAAAAGAAGTAAGTTTGTACATTATTTTATTCGTTCAATTGCATTCATTTTCCATTTTTACATTTCCATTAGTTGTCTTCCAATGTTGTTGCTTTTACTATATCCCGTGTATTCTTATGTTAACACCTGCATGTACTCACATTTACTGCATAGTGCTGTAATGCATTATATCAGTTTAAAAGTGTCAAAATTCTACAAGTCAAGATGCTTTTTCATGAAAATTTTATCTATCCTTGTTTCTTGCATTTCTTTCTTGGGTTCTGCTGTTAGCCTGTTACTGCACTAACTGTTTTTCCCTGTTAGACTTTTGTGGATTGGACATTTACAGATGATCTCCCTTTAATACTGCTTATTGTGTGCTCCATCTATCATCCTTTTTTTCCCTTCCTCATTATTTGATAATCTGGTGCTGTTTCTCTCCAAATATTACTTTATTTTTCTACTTTTGCAACCAGACTCTGATTAATTGGTGTAGCAGAATTGACTTATGTCATGGGCACGGATAGCCATGGCCCATTAGGGAGGCTGCACGCAAGGAAGACTATCAACAACAATCAATTAGGATTTGTTTAGTTTGTTAAGTTATCTTTATCACTTAATACTTACCTTATCAGATTAGTTCCTATATTGTTAGGGCTTAACCTTATCTATATAAATTGAGGAGCCATGCTATTTAGAATCAAGAAAATAATCAGTTACCTTTGCTTCCTCCTCTCCCATCCTCTGGGCGCACCGCCAATGGTGTTAGCCCATAACAACTTGGTATCAGAGCCACTCACCATGGCTTCCGATGCCAAAAAAATCAAAGCCATGAGAGGCCTCTACGCTGAGCTCCGCTCGGGAATCCAAAATTACATGAGGCTTGCGATGAAGGTCAAGAAAAAACTCATGGAAAAGAAGAAGGCTTAGGTCCCAACCCATCCATCGACGGCAAGGCCCCCTCCTCCGACCAAAAAACTAATAAGCCTCAGGAACCCACGGAAGAGCGGGTGGCGACGACCAAGAAGCCTTAGAAGTAGAAGGCGAGCGACGAGATCGATGAAATCTTCCAGGCCACCAAGTCCGCTAAGAAATTCTGTCGCCCCGCACGCCAGGCCCCAGCCCGATCGCCAGCGCCGGCTATGCGCGGACACGCTTCTGCCATCCACCCCTCGGCGGCTTGGCCTCCGGGCTCCACCTCTCCAGGCCGGATCTGGCCCTCTCCGCCGTACCCCAGTTCGGATCCGGCCACCTCCTACCGCGCGCCACCGCTCCAGCGTCAGGAAGCTTCTCAGCCGTCCATCGCCGTCACGCGCTCGCGAGCCCCCGCCACCGAATCCGCCGGATCGGGTTTCCCCCGTGGCCGCTTGCTTGAATCTGGGCTTCCCACCTGTCGGCGTCGTCGCCTCTCCGCCGTCGGTGCCTCCGAGCTCGATCCGCCGTGCCTCCTGCTACTGCTCGAGCTGCCGAAGCCCGCGGCTGCCAATGTGCGTCTCCCTGGGGCCCTCCTCCTTCACCATCGAACTGGCCCGCATAGCTCAAGGAAGCAAGCAAGGCTGCAGCGCAACAACACCTCGCCGCCGCCGCCTTCAGCTGTTGTCTCGTGTACATGTCCTCCGTCGACTTGGACCTTGGCGTTGGAGTTGTACTTGGCGACATGGGGCGTCTCCTTGGGCACGCCCTGCGCGGCGAGGAAGGCGTTGAGGCGGTCGTTGCCCTCGGCCTCCATCTTGTGGGGCTGCGCGCAATCTACACACGTCTTATTCCCCGGTTGCCCCTGCAGCTCCCACAGCCGCCTCGCGGATCGGATCTGGGATTTGGGTGGGTAGACGGCCATGGAGGGGAGATGTCAAACCATGGAGAGTTGTTGTCATCATTATGTCCAACAACACTTTGTTCATCCTTCTCCATGTGTCGTTCCTCCAATGACACGACCTTGCATCAACATGGGGATACCTCGGGTTGCAGCCATGGCCGCCACCTTGATGAGCTACTCATTTAGGAGGGGTGAAGTGTCATGGGCACAGATAGCCATGGCCTATTAGGGAGGCTACACGCAAGGAAGGCTACCAACAACAATCAATTAGGATTTATTTAGTTTGTTAAGTTATCTGGATTTATTTAGTTTGTTAAGTTATCTTTATTATTTAATACTTACCTTATCAAATTAGTTTCCATTTTGTTAGGGCTAACCTTATCTATAGAAAGAGGAGCCGCGTTATTCAGAATCAAGAAAAGAATCTATTACCTTTTCTTCCTCCTCTGCCCATCCCCTGGGCGCACCGCCAATGGTGCTAACCCATAACATTTGTTTGAGAGGAAATATTTCTTGATTTGCCTGATATGCATCTTCTTGAAGTTGAAGCCATGTTGTAATTTTCGTTTTCTTGTGATGATATTATTGATATTATCTTTGGAAATACAAAGTGTCAACCAAAATTGTTGTAAATATAGAAAGTCATGACACCACTATTCAGCAAAACGCTTACATGATTGTATCATAATCAGAGAAGAAATGGCTGCTAAATGTAGTGAGTACCTAGCCAGATCATGAACCAAAGCCTGGGTGCTAAATGATCAACTCATTGGAGCTTATTGTGATCCGCTTCCTAAGTTATTGTATTTACATGTATGACTTTCTAATACTTTTTCAACTACCTGGAAGAGAATTCTGGTATCATCTGTTGAAGTTTCAAAAGGCTTCTAAAAGTAGTGCAGTGGTATTCCTGGCCATTTGTATCACTTAATGTTGGTAGATACGCTTCACATTGATTTACATGTGAACCACTGGAACTACAAGTTGTATTCGCTCAAAATTTTGTTATAGAATTTTCTTCATTAGTCCGGTTTTGCACTTGTAGGGTCAAAATGGGCCTCATTAGTTTTTGGGTTTCAACTTGACATTTCAATTGCAGCACTTCGTTGCGATAAATATGGCAAACAAGTAAACAACATTTTTTTTTGTGCGTAATTATGTTTTTTGGTCATCATTTTTTTCCTAATCTGTTGCTTCATGCTCCTTCAATGCTGTTAGGTATGGCTCTATCGTTCTTGGTGCCATCTTGTCTAAACTAACAGCTAAAGGTGATTCGGTAAAGACAGGAGGTGCTTCATCAGGGAAAAGAAGGAATAGACGTATGTCATTTTCATTTCATGGTGGAATGCAGGTATTCCTTCATTGACATCCTGTCATTTCCTTTGTTAGTGTCAAAGGTATAAAAACAAACTCGTATACATGTATATGCCCTAGTAATTCCGTTCATGCCATTTAAAAATGCTGGATTCAAACTTTATCACTGAAAGAGTGGTTATTTTTGTGCCACTCAAGGACATAAGTTCAGTCAACGAACTAGTTGTCATGATTTATATCCATTGTCCAGCTTAGCCATCAATTTACACCCTGCCATGATCACTCTTTATTGACTTAGGCACAAGTTCATTAGCTTGTGAAGATTAGGTTTAAGCTATGTCAAACAAAAGCCCAATGATATGTCCAAGCGCAAGGATCAGTTGAATATAATGCAAAGAAGACATGCATAAGGAAATGAAGAGCCTTAGACATCGCTATTAATCACATAGTATTCATGATCAATTGGTTGTGATCCTCATCTGTCTTTAAAAAAAGTTATGATGCCCTTCCTGACTGCGTGGTAACATGCTGCATGATTTGTACTTGTACTATTTAACATCTGGTTTTTAAAAGTTTGATGTTGTTCACTGCTTTTCAGTCACTAATAGATGCACTTCACAAGGAAGTTGGAGATGGTAATATGAAGCTTGGTACAGAAGTATTGTCATTGGCATGTAGCTGTGATGGACTCCCTGCATCTGGTGGGTGGTCAGTTTCTGTTGCTTCAAAAGATGCTAGTAGCAAGGAGCTTGCGAAGAACCAATCCTTTGATGCTGTTGTAATGACAGTAAGAAACACTCAGCTGCATTTTTTTAAAAAAAAGTTTGGTCATTTGATCTGCAATCTGGCAAATTTGCTTGCTGCCGATCTATAAAATTTGATATTTTTGTACTCAAGTCAGGTTGTTATGAACTTTGAACATAGTCACAAAACCAAAATATTCACCCCTTGCATTTTCCCCCATCAGGCTTCATTGTCTGATGCCCAGAGGATGAAGTTTACAAAAGGTGGAGCTCCCTTTGTGCTGGACTTTCTTCCTAAGGTCAGGTTAGGATAATTATAATCATTTTAGATTAACAAATGCAATGATGGATATTGATGCTCTTGCAAAGATATTGTTGCTAGGGGAAATTCCCCTTAATGGCTTCAATTGCATTTTTATCATGTATGTCACCACAAGATCCATGACGCCGGATTTTTTTTCTTCTTTATCATCTATATTTCTGTTTTAGATGTAAGGGCAGCACGTAGTTTGTGCATAAATACACAAGTCGTCACCAGTTCACCACTCCTCTATCGGTGTGCACTTTTTTCTACAGAACCATAAAATTAATAGTTGATTAGTGATATGGTGTATTTCAGAAGGCAGCCAAAGTTATTGTTCCCAAAGGTTACAAGTTTGAAATTTTCAATGCAGTGTTCACTGTTCAGTAACGTATTTAAAAGTAATGATGATCTGTATAGCAGCATCTGGTGCTTGTGCTAGCATTTTAAGTAAACTTTCCATGTCTGAACAAAATGAGTAACGTATATGTTGGACATATATTGGATGTGAAAATGAAGCAAGTAAGCTGGAAGTATCAGACTCTACTGACATGAATACGGAATTGGAGTAAAGATAGTTGTATTGCTTCTCCATTGTAAAAGGGGACCTTGCTTGTCCGATTTTGTATGATTCGAAGATTGATTCCTGTAATGGAACTGTATTTCCGCATGTTAAGATGCTTCTTTGTACTACTTTCCCTATTATATGATATTTCCGTGATATATATGTGCATTTAGACAATACTTCAAATACAGCAACGTACTGGTGTAGTTACAGCCCACAAGCTACCGTATTACAAGTTTACAATTATGAGATGTGGCTACTCCGATTTCCTGTCATGAAATGCATGGTGATTGATATTTTGAAAGACCCAAACTATAGCAGCTGTTATCTGGACTTATCACAACTTTTCGAACATGTATAGAAGAATCTCATCTTGATCTAAATTTATTTATTATGCAGGTGGATTATCCACCGCTATCCCTCATGGTAACAGCTTTTAAGAAGGAAGACGTTAAAAGACCTCTGGAAGGATTTGGGGTCTTAATACCCTATAAGGAACAGCAAAAACATGGTCTGAAAACCCTTGGTAGGTTAGCTCAGCTTTATATTTGAACTGTTTTCAGCTTGCGGAAGCATATATTTTGAGCTGTCCTGTGAATTATCATTGTATTGAATTTGTTACACAAAGCAACCTTGTTATATCGTCGACTTGTATTCATGTTTTTGTTTATTCTGAGTGTTTCCCTCCACATCTTTACACATGTGACTGTTTCTTGTTTAGGGACTCTCTTCTCGTCAATGATGTTTCCAGATCGAGCTCCTAATGACCAATATTTATATACAACATTTGTTGGGGGAAGCCACAATAGAGATCTCGCTGGAGCTCCAACGTATAAAACTTATCCTGATGATATATGTTATGGTTCGTTTTTAGCTAGATTATTCTTATAATATATTTTTGCAGGGCTATTTTGAAACAACTTGTGACCTCTGACCTTAGAAAGCTCTTGGGTGTAGAGGGGCAGCCAACTTTTGTGAAGTAAGTATTTGAACTTACTGTCCTAATTGTAGCAATTGTGCATTTTGCTATATGTTTTTCCTTTTTGTGATGGTGTTATGGTTTACCATCTTGTAGGGAGTTTAAGAATTCGTGCAATTTGTTTCACCACCACATGCTCATGTAATTTAACACGGTATTTCTTCTGTTACTCAGGCATATCCACTGGAGGAATGCTTTTCCTTTGTATGGTCACGACTATGATTCGGTATTGGAAGCTATAGAAAAGATGGAGAAAAACCTTCCTGGGTTCTTCTACGCAGGCAAGTCAATAGAAGCATGTTTTTGTTATTATTTCCATGAAAACATATATTCCTTGGTCTGCTGAAAAGGATGCTCTAATCAAAGAAAACATGTATAACATCTGAACAGTCCAGTTGAAGTTTTGTAGAGCAAACCAGAAATAGTAACCCCAGGAACAAATACTTTAAATTATTGTTAACTTAGAAATATAATTTGAGCTTTTGTTCTGTCTTATAGGAAATAACAAGGATGGGTTGGCTGTTGGAAATGTTATAGCTTCAGGAAGTAAGGCTGCTGACCTTGTGATCTCGTACCTTGAATCACGCACCAAACAAGACGATTCACATTGAAGGTATCGACCTATCTTCTAGCAATGGCAGACATTCTTCCCCAGTTTATGTAGATTGAAAACGATAACATGATTGCAAAACTCAGATTCTCTTCATGAAGGCTAAACATTGAGCAGACTTCTATAGCCACTTGTGTAAAGAACTAAAGATGGGAAAGGAGAGTAAAAATAATTCTGCTGGCCCGAGATGTTCTCGTGTTGTTTTGAACAGTGATCATTGACATGAACCTGCTTTGACTTTTGACAACAAAACTAAATTTCTCGAAATGTTTCTGAGAACATATGACATGTACAATTTGACCGATTGGGATTTTAGCAGACAGCCTGCCAGATTGCATGATGCTCAGTACTTTTGTATAATTGTATGTGCTCACACGCCCCATAATCATTGCAATGTTCCTTGCACGGTTAAACGAGGTGTCCCTCTGAACAATATCATCCATGCGTTGCGGTGATCATCAGACTATATAATTATTTGCCTGCCATTGTGGGTATTAATGCCCCGCTTATTTCGGCTTAAGCTTCTGGTTTCTCGTTTATTTTTCACTATTCATAAATTGTCTTTTCTGGCTTTTTAGCTTTTTTTGAGTTTTTTTGCCAGTTCTTTGTTTCCTGTATTTGTTTGCATTGTCCATGAAGGGCTAACCTATTTTTTCTATTTTTAAAATTTAGTTTTTTTAGCCAGATATAATACAATTTTAGCCATAAACAGGTTTCTTTTAGCCTAATCAAGTGGCACCTCTAAGTAAAACATACACCACCTACTTCTAGTAGACATCACTAGCCATTTCTGACTGACACGCTTGGGTTGGGTGTTGTCTGGTCAATCATCTGGGATAGGCAAGAGAAGTCTTCACCTCTAGTGATGCATCTTTAGTACTACATACTACTACTAGCTTTTAGGCCGTAGATTCCCACTTGGAGTCACAGTTCAACATCCCAATTGACCAAAGGTCGATAGGTCAGGTCAGCTTGAAGCCAAGCTGAAAGTCTTGAGAGAATCGAGGTAGAGATACGCTTGTACGATATGCCTGCTCCACTGGCTACGTGCATTATTATGATGTTCTTCTCTTTTAATCTTTGGCCCCCTTTTTGACGTCTAGAGTACACCATAACTACCATGGGCCACAGGATTACATGATGCTTTAAGCTTAGCTTTGGTTCATATATGTGCACTATTGCTACATCATTTTTCTCTTTTAAAAAGGTATGTTCGTCTCAAAGTGAGCTCTCCCTAGTTCAGTCAGAAAGAAACACATGCAAGACAAGTGAGAGATGAGTGGGAATGATAGGATGCATTGGGCAAAGATTTTGCTGCCCTCAAATGATATTTGCTTTGGGCTTGGTCTAAGAAGAATAAAGAGGCATTTGCTTGGCCATGGGAACTTTAGGGCACAAGCAAACATGAGTAGGGTACTTCTTGGGAGGCTTTATGTCCTTCATTGCAATTTTCTTTTTGGGCACATCCTCCCTAGTATTGTATGAGCATGGCGGCCCACTGGCCATAAAGGAGCTACAAGAAAGTAAGGTTAGGCACTGCCCTTATTTTTGCCGTGTCTCAAGGACTGGAATGGATTGACCACCTTATCCACGAAGCTTTGCTTCTGCTTGTGCTATGTTGCCTCTCTAAAATTGAAGTGATGCATTTTAGTTTGACATGAATACGCCTCCGGCACCAATGAAGATAAACATGTTTCTTTTTTCCCAACTAATCCTTATACTCAGTCTCACCCAATGCCGTCCACGGCCCGGATTTTTCGTCAAGTGCCAAATGGTTTGTTTTAGGCTATTATATATCGTAAGCGGACGCATCATACAAGGACTAAAAGTAATCTTGTCTACGAAGCCTAGGTTTTATTTAATCCAATACTCTTTGATTTGTTCAATGCCATGGACCAAGAGCTGCTTAGGCCAAAGGCTAGGGCCAAGAACCAAAAGGGTATCCGACAGGAGTTGAGCTTGGTAGCTTACCGTTTCGAACGTGGCAAGTGGGAGAGGACAAACGATGTAGAACCAGTCATAATAGCAAGCTACCCATGATTGAATTGGTTTAGCGAGATGTATACTCACCGGCCTATATATTATCTTTGTTCTATTTGACTTTTTAGAATCTATGTCATCAAATTTTTTTATCACCAATAGATTTAAAATTATCTATATTGACTATACGAAAATTATATCATTAAATTTATCATTAAAAATAATTTTAATAATATATCTTAATATAAAATTATTAAAAATAACGATTAAAATCATATCTTAAAACCCATACAAATAAAAAAAACATTGGAAGGAGTAAGCCTGTGTGATTGTTTGGATGAATATCCTTAGCCCCAGGCTCCTTGGGGCACATGCCCCTATAAAACAGCAGCTAGTGATTGATGTTATATTTAGTACCTATACCATGCTAGACAAGAGGATAAGGCCTTTGAACTGTTTATGACTTGGCTATGCGCCGAGGACTAACAGTTCTTGTTTTGTATCTGTGAGCCCTTTCGTTGGTACATGCATGGTTCCGTAGTTATTGGACTGAAGCATTCTATTTTCCCATCTTTTACTGTTGTCTAGTGCGCGCGCCAAGATGTGCATATGCATGAGTTAGTTGCATGTGTAGTCCACATCATTTCTGGTCGCACGCAACCCAATGCACTGTATGTCTGCATCATTCATCAGGTGTATGCTACTGCACATGTTGTGTATGGAACACGTATAGAGGTTACTCCAGTATGTTATTGGGGGAGTTTTTAGCGGATTTGACACTGTTAGCGACGGTATTTATAAAAATAGCAGTATACGTATCATATTTGTAAAAATATCACTTTTGCCGTCCGATGGACGGGCGGCAGTGTTGACGAGACGTCATGCGGGGGGCCGCCGACGGCAGACGCCTGCCGCCCGCCAGCAGACAGTAGGCAGCCTGCCGCCCGGCCAGGAGATGTCAGGTGATTAAACTGGTTTAATTATCTGCCATAATTTTTTCGCTTAGTACTTGTTTGAATTTTTAAATATATCAAATGAGCTAAAAAAATACGAAAATTTATGTACAATCTTACGACACAATGTACTTGACAGTGTAATTTTTGGATAATTTTATCCATTGTGAATGTTGCTCAAATATTTATACAATTTTTATATTTGTATGAGTTTTTACATATATCAAACGAGCTCCAAGAATTACAAATTTTTATGTGAAGCCTTCCGACACAGTCATAGTTATTGTGTAATATTTTGGAAATTTTATATAGTCTGAATTTACCGCGTTTATTCGGGTTAATTCAATCATGAATTTACGACTGTTCGAGAAGCTTCGATAAAGTCATATGCTCCAATACATAGGACAGACCAAATATTAGTGCGAAGATTAATAATGACAGTAAAACTTACTTCATAATACAAATTACATTAATTATAACTAAATAAATAATAGTAATAATGACTAGGACTACACGAATAACGTCAAAAGCATGCCCTAAAAAATTATCTGTCTTTCGGGAGAAGCAATCAACACTATCGTGTCCTTAATAAGCTATGCAATGACTTCTCAAAATAATTAGCTATGTACTCCTAATTTTGAGCGACAACCGTGAGAAAGACTTTCTGCGATGAGCGACTGAGATGAGCAATGACGAACTGCTAGGGGTTCGTATTTATGGGCGAGCAAAAAGTGAACCCGGTGCACTCACCCCTAGATTGAGGTCCCATTGTCACGAGCAGCACTTGGGTGAAGGGGACAGCATGGTAACACTGACAAATGTACAAACGAGGGAGCAGGCGAGGGGGACGACACAGACATAACGACATTAGTGCGGACGAGGAAGCTCGTGAGAGGGGGGGGGGGGCACGACAGACACAGAGTGACAATTGTACGAAGGACATAGCAGAAAAGAAAATATAGCACGATCGGGCTGACACATGCGTGAAGCACAGAGGTCAGCCACTTAAAAAGATGCCTGAGCATTGTTAAATTAACCTAAATAAACGTGGTAAATTTAGACCACATAAAATTTCTAAAACATTATACAATAACTATGACTGTGTCTGAAGGCTTCACATAAAATTTTATAATTTTTGGAGCTCGTTTGTTATATATAAAAACTCATACAAATATCAAAATCGTATAAATATTTTAGCAACATTCACAATGAATAAAATTACTCAAAAATTACACTGTCAAGTACATTATGTTGGGAGGCTGTACATAACTTTTTGTACTTTTTTGAGCTATTTGATATATCTAAAAATTCAAACAAACACTAAGTGTAAAAAATAAGGGTAGGTAATTAAGCTGGCTGGTCAGACGGCTTAATCACCTACCGTCTTCTCATCGTGCTGGTGGGGCGCCAGGCACCTACCACCGGTGACCCCCATGCGTCATCTCGCCGGCGCAGCTACCCGCCCACCGAAAAGCAAAAGTGATATTTTTTATAAATATAATGTGTATACTGCTACTTTTGTAAATACCGTGGCCAATAATGTCAAATCCACTAAAAATTCTTAAGGGTTGAGTAAAATTTTACCTTGACAAACGCTTAAAAAATTCATGTGTATTATTGTAGCCGTACAAGGTACGGAGGTATTTGATAAAGAAAACGGCAGGGTAGTTTCTATTGCTGGCTGCAGCATCGAACTAGAGAACGACGAAATAAACATAATACTATAAACAAACAAGAAGTACAGAATCTTGGCGGCTTAAGAGCCTGTTTGGATCAAGGACAGGCTCAAGGGAATTTCCAAGGATTTTTAGAGGAATTCGATTCCTATGGAATTCTTTCCTCCATGTCTGTTTAGATCGAACGAAAACACAAATCCTTTCTCTTAGAGAGGAACTTGCACTTGTATGACTCACAAGAAAAAAAAAGCAAGAGCTCATACATAAAGAATTTTTTTCCTGTGGTTCGAGAGCAGAGAAAGATTGCATGAGAGAATGGCGCAAGGATCAAGAATATTAGAAAATAAATTTTTCTAGCTATAGATTCTCAGTCAGAATCATGCACCGTACCATTCACATTTATTCTAGGATAGTTCAATACGACTTGATTGAAAATTTTTATTAAAGCTCTTTATTTTTTTGCTATATACACATTTCTATGCATAAAAGGATTACATAAATAAATTATGCCATAAAAAGTGGATTTTCATGAAATTTTTCGTGGAACTTATTTTAGAGTATCTTATAATCATTATTAGAGTATGCTCAAATAAATAAAGTAATATAACAATACCATTAATGGGGTATATTAGAAGTGGAAGTACATACTCTGAGGAGTATAGAATCATTTTCATATATATATAAGCATTTTTCGTACCCTCAGGAGTACACACTCTTACTTTTAATATACCACTTAAACGAGTATATTGTACATCTTTATCACTTTTGGTATACTTAAATACTAATTGTAAGGTACTGTAACGTGATTTGATTGAAAAATTTTCATCGGAGTTCTTTATTTTTCTTATATACCCTTTTTATGTGTAAAAGAAGTATGTACATAAATTATGCTATAAAAATAGATTTTAATAAGATGTTTTATAGAACTCACTTTAAAGTATTTTATAATCATCATTAGAGAATGTTTGAAAGGATTAAAAAGATGTAACAACATTATTTCGATGGTACCAAAAAAAAGTGGGAGAATGTACTGTAAGTATGTGTCGCTCCCTCGAAGATTCGGACCGTATCGACCGGTCGGGTGCACTCGCTCGTGCGTGCGATGCAAGTGCAACTATGCACCATGGCTAGAGATGGCAACGGGCACAAACCCGCTGGGTTTTGCTATCCTAAATCCGTGCCCATGAAACTTAGGCGTGCCCGCTAAAAAACCCATGCCCGTGACGGGTGCAGACTTTTACCCAGACCCATGCCCACTGGGTTAACGGGTACCCACGGGTCGCCCGTCGGGTCAGTAATGCAAGCTGCAACAATGGTTAATGAAGAGGAGGAAGAAGTTCACCGGCCATCTTCGTTGGGGCCGGAGGGCAGCGCCATGGCTAATGGTCTACTGCTGCGATGCGCGTTGGCTGCGGCGTGGGGGCGGCGGGCTCTTGCCGTGGGGGCGACGGGCTGAACTGGAAGGCGAGGCGACGGCGAGGGCGTGTGGGAGGACGAGCATGCGGCGAGAGTGGCGGGAGCTGCGGGACGGGAGGGCGAGCGTGGAGACTGTCCGAGACTGAGCGCGAAGCGCCAGATGCGTCGCCGCTGCGGCGGCTGTTGAATCGGGGTGAGGACTGGGGAGGAGTGAGTAGTGACCGTGACCGAGTGCTAGCTAGGGTTAGCCGTATGGGTAATGGGACATTACCGCATTAGATTTGGGGGCTTGGGGCTAAATGGCTAATGGGCTATGGGATGGGCTGGTTTGCCTGGGAGGCTGGGAGCCTAGGTTTATAATTCCTATGGATCAGGTTTATATTACCCATGGGTTTACGGGTTTGGGTACTATAGGAACGTACCCGAACCCGGCAGACCCGATGGGTTGGGCTTTTTGCCCATTAAGAGACCCATGGGTTAGGAAATTGACTTAGACCCATACCCTAATAGAGTAAAAACCCATCGGGTATCGGGTTTCGGGTACCCATTGCCATCTCTAACCATGGCAGAGATCGGCCGTATCAAACAACCATTGCAGCATGTACGCAGCTACCGTCTTACGCGTCATAATCCATCCCATCCAAGCATTTTGGCCTGCGCATGCCACTTGAGCCTATTAACCTTAGGCCGGTCGAAATGAGCACAAGCATGAGCTTGTCTGTTAATTTGGGTTGAAAAAATATAGCTTATGATTAAAATTATATTGTAGTTGATTGAAATTACACCATAGTTGATGGTGGCTTATTTGACGTAATTAAATTTAAAAAATTTTAAAATAGAAAAATATATTAGTTTTATCATGGATAATGCAAACGAACACGAAAAAAGAACCGATAAAAAAGTTTTAAAAAACTAAAAAAATCAGAAAAAAATTTAAAAATAAAACAAAAACTAAAAGCTAAAATTAAAATAAGCGGAACTTAAGCGCCCCCCCCCCCAATCTCAAATCAGTACATCACAGATTCACAGTCACGCAATCGCACACAAAAGACGGAAAGAAAGAGGAAACGTATGAAGTGCCAAGAGAGTAACAACTTTCTCCTTTTCTTTCCTCCTCCTTTTCCTGCCGGTACGTACACCTATGCGTGGATCCGATCATATGGACGGAAATATCTGCAGGGAAGGAAAAGAAAAGAAAAAATTTGTGCAGCGCATGCAGCAGATGCGTACGGAGCCAACGCTTGTTTCCTAGTACAGTTAGCATACAAGTTCCTAGATTGGAATTGTTTAAATATTTAGTATTGCTGTAACTTTTTTCAATTTTAGCTTCAAAGTACCTATCTTTTAAAAAATAGTTCTCTTTCTAAATTCAGAAGGCACGGTATAGCTCGACAGGGGACAAGCTGTGCGAGAGGGCGAGCTGGTGCGGCAGGCGCTGCCGAACCAATGCTGCTCGACAGTAGCCTGCCGAACCGCCTCTAGCTCTCGGTAGCAGGTTGGGATTTGCGCACAAGGAGTGGGCATGTGGGCGCGCGTGGGCAGCGCAGGAGCAGCGGGGACTAGGGAATCAGGCGAGGCCCAGCACCGATGCCGCAGTTGCCCATCGGATGTGGTGGTCCCAACCACACCATCACCTAATTCGGGCTTCTCGGACCACGCCACAACCCATAGGTACTCTCCGACTACTCCCACACTACATGCCCGACCGTGCTGCATAGGCACAGCTCCTTGCACGTTGCATCGCTGCCGTGGCTCCATGCCACCTAGCCCGATGTGCCTCTCTCGTGCCCGGCCGACACGATAGGCGGGTTCGGGTTGCCCAACAGGCCTTTTTTCAGACCTGGCTTGTCCTACCATTCGTGCCATGTCAACCCGACCAGCCATATATCGTGCCCATGCTGTGCCGGTTAGGTCTTAGGCTAGCTCGAAAAAGCCTGATCCGACTCACAGTTCTAAACTAGCCTATACATGCATGCATTGCTTCTCATTATAGTACAAGCATTTGGCTCTGCAGGCAGGCAGGCATGCATGCATGTGGGCGACTTCTTCTAGGTTTGTTTGGCCGTCTTCTTGGCGTCCGCATTTGGTGCATGCGCTGCGATACCGGCAAGTGTATGCTCGACAAGTTGACAACTGCATGACACGGACGGGATGCAAGTAGCTTGTACTTTTCCGTCGGGAGGACATGGCAAATTGGCCTGTAGAGCCCTGCAATGCAGCTGACACCGTACACACATGCGAACTGCGGCTTAATTTACTCAAGATGCATGTAAGCAGGCAGCAGCTGGTTTCATGATACGGTCTACGCATCGTGGCTCTCTGCGTTCTTTTTCAAGAGACCATGTGTTGCCAAAATACACCAAGATGTCACATGTCCAAACACTTTCACAATCCTCCAAATCATGGTGCGGATACACGGCAACAAACAACAACAAAGGACACAGGCGAGGGAGCGGCGGCGGCGCGGCGCGGGCGAGGGAGCGGCGGCGGCGCTGGGCGGGCAGGCGAGGGAGTGGCGGCGGCGCGGGGCGGCGCAGGCGAGGGAGCGGCGGCGGCGCGGGGCGGGCGAGGGGGCGGCGCGGCCAGGCGGCGGCGCGGCCAGGCGAGGGGCGGCGCGGCCAGGCGAGGGAGGAAGAAGAGGGCAAAATAGTCATTTCGCGTGGGGAAAAGGGGCTGGAAATTGAAAATGAAATTAAAATGGGAAAAGTCCTATATTTGCAAAGAGGTGGTGAACTCAGTCCTATATTTACAAGTCCAAAGAACTTGATCCTATTCCACAAAATCACATCCAACTCAGTCCTATATACTCAATTTTCCCCTCCAGGGACCACCGGGAGCCGGAAAACTAACGCTGCGGAGTTATCAATGGAAATGACGCGTCCAGCCGGCCGCCCGCAAACTCCTACAGTATACGGACTGGTAGCTAGCTGACGCTGCAGCGAAGGTCCCCTGCGCTACGGATGCAGAGGCAGTCCAGGCTGCACTCTTCATCAGAGTTGTAGCACAGTAAATACGAGAAAAACAAAAGAGATGGTAAGAGTAATTACTCTTGGAAAGGATGAATTGAATACCACTACTCCTACTTAGGTGCCACTCAGTTTGGCTAAAATAAGCAGGTTTATAGCTAAAATTACACTATAGCGGCTGAAATTACACTGTAACTGATGATGATTTTTTTGGCGTAGCTAAATTTAAAAATATTTACAAATAAAAAACAGGTTAGCCCATTACAGACAATGCAAACGAATACAGGAAAAAAGGGCCAAAAAACTCAAAAAAAACCAGAAAAAGACGAAATTTAGGAATAATGAAAAATAAGCCAGAAACCAGAAATTCAAGCCAAAATGAGCGGGGACCTAGCCAAATGGACCGGGCCAACCGTACCGATCTGAGTCACGATACTGTTGGGCCGGCCCTGATATGACACGGTATAAACAGTAAACGGGTTATGCCGGACTGACCCAACTAGGTGTGCCATGTTTAGGTCGGTACCTTGGCACGACGGACTGGCCTAGCACGGCATGCATAGTATCGTACCGAGGCACAACCTAGTCCAGCACGGCATGCCATCCCCCCAACCTTCCTAGGAGGCCAGGTCAATTTACAAGAGTGCAATAACTTTTCTGTTGTAATGAGTAAAATTACTTGTAGTTGGCAGTAAGATTATCTACGTTAGAGTTATTACACTCTTCTAAGCGTAGACGAGTGATTTGGCAGTAAAATACTTACGATTGGTAATAATATTCGTTGTAATTCGTAGTAAAATTACTTGCAACTGATAGTAAAATTACTTGCGATTGACAGTAAAATTACTTGTAACTGACAGTAAACTTACTTGCAATCGGCCGTAGAATTATTTATCAATGACAGTAAACTTACTTGTGACATATAGTAAACTTACTGCTAGTGGCTCCCCTAGACCCTTGTCTAGTTGCCCTCTTTCCCTTGGCCAGCCTACCCCTGGCCCTACGGTCCTACCACTACCACATATTGTGCGGTAGTAGCATCAGCAACACCGTTAGATCCGTTTAGCATGGCACGGCATAAATATAGTTGTTACGCCCGTTAAGGCACGATTGAGTACGGAATTTCAAAAAATGATCTTTTTTAGCCATTAGAAACTTAAAAATTCAAATAATATCAAATAATTTCTAAAAAATGACCTTTTTTAGCCATTGGAGACTTAAAAAATGACCTTTGTATTTATTGTATAGTAATATTACAATAAGAGTACAATAATTCTATTATAGTTATAACAATAAAAAGTTTATTTGCATGCAGGCTGGCATTTTGCTCGCCAAGCAAACCAGGAGGGGAAGAGGGTGAGCAGAGTTCCTAGCAAGTTGGTCTCCCCATTCAAGTGTCATGCCACACAGTTATCTATGCTGATTGACATGACCATCAAGGCTAGGTAGCTCAAACTAAACGACTAGAGTCTAAAAGGGTAAGATTTTCTCCTTTTGTTTTCTCCCATATGAGAGTGTTAGTTTATTTGTATCATTTGCACCGTGATGTGACTTATCATTGGTCTTGCTATAGTCTGGCAATGCTTTCCTCTTTGCCATTGGTGGTGATATCGCGGCCTTGTTCAACAACAGTCAGATGGCTGAAAATATGTTCGTGTCTTTCTTCATTAACTGCATGCGCCATGACGACATGGCATTGAGGCTGGAGAGTTTGGGATACAAGATTTTTCTATCCTAGGAACTTTCGGTACAGATTTTATCATGTAGTAAATTCTTTGTGTTCTTGTAGTAATTATTAGATATATATGCAGAGGCTGCTAAATATCAAGGGGTTCTTAAAAATGAACAGTATTTTGGGAGTTGAACTCAACAGGTTGGACCCTGAGGTAGTAAAATTGGTGAGTTATAGTAATTTTACATTATGCCAACAGTCAATTTTGTCTTCATATGGTCGTCAACCCCTTCTGTTTCAATTGTTAGGTCTTCCTCCCATTGTTTCACAACTCCCACTGGTTAGTGTACTGCATAGGCGCATCAATTTGCTAGATTCGAACGACTACGTTAAAAAATGCACTAACCTCGATGCCATCATTGTGTAGTCGACAGCAAGGCAGCTACACGTTTGAATGACGCCTTCCATGCCATAACTGGTGAGAAGTTTTCAAAGTTTGTGAACTGGAGGAGGCAGCTATTCGCTATGTTGAAACATGTTCTCCCGAACGACTGTGCCTTCTTCGCCATGAAGGTCCTGAAATTCTACGATGGCTAATGATAGAAGATTCAAACTACCATAGAACTAGTAAGCAGTAATTTCATCTCTGACATGCAGTAAATTATATCATAATATGTAGTAAATTTAGGTTACGATGTATTCCTTTCATATGCAGGAGAATAGCAATGTATACAAGGCAGAGCTACTATTCTACATGCCCTTCCATGCGCTCAGCGTTGTCAAGCCCATCCTTGGTCTTTTGGAGAACCTTAGGTCACGCAGCCCTTCAGATTAGATATTGCGAGTTACTTTCTGTATATTATAGAAAGTAATACATTACATAAATAAGAGTAAAAGTATGTACACAATATAGTAAACCCATCGAGGTAGTCACTCTTTGAAGTAATCATCATCTTCAGCCTTCTCCTCTTGCTGCGGGCAGCGTGGGTCTATGAGTGGCTGTGGGCGGGGCAGCGCCATACTGGGCCACCATACTCAACAGACCATCGGTGACCGGTTGGATTAAGCGTGCCTGGGTTGATCTGATATGGCTTGACCCCTCTCCGTGTCATACCTAGGTCAGAGGACGGGCACGTGGATCAGCATACCACGGTAACTTATTCGGGTCAGCCGTATCGAGTCTAATTAGACTATGTCCTATTTGAACCCGTGCTATGTCTGGCTGGACGGCCCATTTGGCCCGGTGTGTTGCTAGTAGACACTTTCATGTGGTTAGAGGACAAATCTGTGACAGCCTTTACCTCACAAATTGTTTAGCAGAGCTCGAGCAGCGGCAGCAGCGCAGTGTGCGGGGAAAGAGAGGCTTCCCTTCCACCAGCGGCAGCGCCGGCAGCGGCTTTAGCGGGGGGCAACAAAGCCAAGCACCATCCATGCATCCACGCGGACCAAAACGACCCGTCATTTCCTCTCGTTATCACGCGTTTCCACCGCCCTTCTTTTCACCCGCGAGACCCGAGCACGCGACGCTCCCCGCGCGTGCCGGCTTGGCGGCGGGCTGCACTGGAGCTAGGACGTACGACGGCACGAGCCGCGCGCGGGGCTCGGCGCGGCTCGGCTCGGCGTGTGGCCGGCGGGTTGGTGAAGGAGTTGTAGCGGTTTGATGCGGGGAAATGCGCGACCGCCGCTGCTTGCTGCGATGGATTTGCAAGTAGAACTATGCCCACTAGTCTACTACTGCTCCACGTACCGACGTACGTCTATTTTGGCTGAGCCACTGCTACACCACGTCTAGGGTGTACGTACTAGTAGCTGGCTGCCGGTTGCCGTACGTGAGGAGTACCGAAAAGGTCACGGCACGGCACTCGTTAATTTGCCCTGCGTACAAACGTAGGCTAAAAAATGAACTGCAAGCTGCAAGTGTGGATTCCATGCATGGTCTTATCCTATATTATCGATCGGTACGTGCGTACAGTACACGTATAGGGACATTATAGATCTAGTACGGTTCGTACTCAGGGGCGGATCCAGGACAAAATCTGAGAGGGGGCACACCCACAAAGCCAAGTATACCTGGGCCTTTTAGTAGAGGGCAAAATGAAGGCTTCCTTCATCAATTTGATAAATCACAGATGAGTGAGGGCCTTTTAGTTGGGCTGAGTGGGGGCACTAGCATTAAATCTTGGGCTATATACCTGGACTTCTGCGAATTGAGTGGCGGCCTGTGCCCTCACTGGGTCCTCTTTGGATCCGCCCCTGTTCGTACTGACGATTCTAGTATACATTTACCACTTCTCACCAACCAGTTCCCACGTACGTACGTACACCCTACGCCCCCTAGCCCCCGTTTTGCATGCATACGTGTACGTACCAATCGTCGTATCTACATGTAAAGGACTTGGTACGTATGTACGTAGCTAGGACGTACTATCGGAGGACAGAGCCTATGGTGGTGATCGGTTCGGCTGAAAAACTCATGGCTTATGGCTGAAAACACTGTAGCTGACAGAGACTTATTTAGCATAATTAAAATTTAAAATTTTTAAAAATATAAAAAATATGTTAGCCCATTACGTATAATACAAACAAATACGGCAAAAAAAGAACCGGCAAAAAAGCTCAACAAAAAGCCAAAGGTTCAGAAAAAGACAAAACTTATGAATAGTGAAAAATAAACCAGAAGTCAGAAGCCGAAGCCGAGTTGATCAGGACCAAATGTCTGGCTAATGTTACAAGGGTTCAATCGGAATACGACCGATCAATTCTGCGTAGCAGTATAGTGGACACGAGTCCTATTATCCTTTAGCACTGCATCGCGCAGACTTGCATCGCAAAAGCATTAGCTATCTGTAACGAGGACAGATCATAGTGGCTGTTCTTTTCGGTTTTTAAAAACTGTTTTTTAATTTTTCTATAAGAACTAAATTTTAAATAAAGTATTTTTTTAAAATAGGATCTACTAATTAATTGTAGTACGTACCATGCCGACTTCATTTATATCGGTAAAAACCGCACATGAGTTTTTGTTACTTTGTAATATCTCACACGACAGCCTAAAAGTCACAAGTCGCAGTTAAAAACCATAAGTTTCAGCCCAAAAAAACAGGCATATAGCCTCCGTGTTTGGGCCTGTAGGACTATGTATGTACTAGTGTACTATAGCTCTTCATGTGATTCAACCGTCAAGGCTAGCAGTTCACATTTTTTTAACTCTTTCTTCGTGTGTGTATTAAATAACATGGGTACCATGATGTTCAGACTTCATGATTAAGACTTTTCATCTATGAATAACTTTTTTTCTAAATTGATGTCTTTTTGAATTAATGAATGTTAACAGATCTGTCTGATATATTATATATCATTACACTTACATGCATCTAAAAACAATCCAAAGACAAAGATGTTTGATATTCAGACACTATGATGCCCTATTATAGTATCCTATATACACACACAGATCCAAAAGGTTGGAAACAGATCTACTACAGTCGTATAGTAACGTGATGGCATGCACGTAGGATCAAACATCATTGGTTCAGATTGAGAGCATGGTGTTGGATTGCTTTACCTCAGTCGACTACAAAATCCAACCATCCATCCGTGACGTGCACGTGAGCTCAGTTACGGTTGTAAGAGACAATTGCAACGGGGTCAATCTCTCAAAAGATAGTACTTGGGACGGTGCACTACTACTTTCCATGAAAAGCCCCAAAAATTTCAAACCTAAAATTTTTTGTGAATTTTTGCTGGTTTTTGGGAACTTTCCCTTTTTGGAAAGTTCCCCCGGAAGCCGTTTTCCCCATTTGGCGCTTTCGCCTTCCTCTTCTCTTTGGCGCCCCGCCCCTTTTCCCGTTTTCTTTCTCCCCCGACGCCTCCCCTCCTCTTCTCCCCGTTGGCGCCCCCTCTCTCCCCGCCTTCTCCCTCGCGCACGCGCTGCGCCCGCGCCCTCGCGCCCCTGGTTTCGCCCCGCCTGCGTCGCCCCGACGTCACGCGGTCCGAAACCGACAGTGCCTCCCGCGCCACGCGTCGCCGCCTCCTCCCCTTGGTCCCACCTGCCAGTCGCCGCACTCTCCTTCTCCCGCGTGCGGACGCGCCCCGCCCATGTCCGCCGCTCACTTGCTCCCCTCTCCCGTCCCCTCGCCATTACTCCTGTGCAGAGCCCCCACCGCTTTCCTTCCGTGCCAAGGCGTCGCCCAGTCCTTCTATTGACCGCCGTGGCCGCACCCATGCCTAGCTCCCTCGGATCCCCTCCCCTTCGCCGAGGCTTAAAAGGCGGCCCCTGCCTTGCTCGCGCTCCCTTGTTTCCCAAGCTCCTCTACCACCTTCATTTACTCCCTAACACTCCAAAGAGCCGCCAGCAGCGACCAATTGAAGTCCCGTTACTCCGATCGACGTCGCCACTCTCCCCTGCGCCGGCGACCCCCGTGAGCGACCTCCCTCCTCTGGTTCCCCATTCTTCAATTGTTTTGGCTCAGAGCATCTCTTCTACTTGCTGAATCTTTTGGTGAACTGCTCTGGCCAGGACATCGCTTGTGGAGCTTCAGCACCGTTGCTCACTGCCGGCCGAAACACCATCTCTGCGGCCAACCTTCCAGGAAGTTCCCCAGCCAGCGCCAACTCCACCAATGTGAGCCCTTGACTCCCCTGAACGTGTAACTCCCGCCGATCGAGCTAATCGGCTCCGGTGACCCCCATCCCCGTTGGGAAGCCGAACTTCCCCCTTTGGTCTCCCGCCCTCTCCCTTGGTCCCCCTCGCCTTCCAACTCCCCAAAATGGGTTGCTCGCATCAAAACCTACCCAGTGGTTCACTCCCTGGCCGTCGAAGACCTCGCCGTCGCCGGAGAGCGGAGGCACCGCCGTCTCTGCCCCTCTGTTGCGCGCGCCCGGCGAGAGGTAGAAGAAGGGAGGACGTGGCCCCATCTCCTCCGTCCACTCCTCCCGGTTGTCGTATAACTCTGGCCGTTGGTTGGCCCCTCCTCCCCACCGTCCGATGCCACTTAACCCCACCTCTCCCCAGCCATTCGATCCAAACCCTCCGCTCCGCCCACCTTCCTCACTCCGCTGCAGTCCGATCTTCACCTCGTCGCATCTCATCCACCCGCTCCCGTTTCATCTCAGCCGTCCGTCAGCGCTGCACGTCCGTCATCCAGACCCGGAGAGCACACCGCGCGAGTGGGCCGTGCCCCGGCCTGCTTGACCGCGTTGCGCACACGCTGCGCGTGGGCTGCGGGGGCTGCACAGTGCTGGGCTACGCTGTAGCGCCGGGCTGGCCCAAGCACTGTTCATCGATTTTTTTCCCGAGATTTATTAATTTCCAAAATCCAGAAGAATCCAAATAAATCCTAGAAAATCCCAAATTTCTCCACTTTGCTCCATTTAATGTCCTGAGCCCATTTTTGACCTCCATTTCCCCAATTCATCCCCAGATAAATTCTAGAAATTCCAATTTGAGGATTTATGCATTTTACTCGTTTTTAATAGATTATTTTTTTACTCGCTTGATTAGGATCAAGCCGGACTTATGTTATTTTATGTGTTTGCGCTAGTTTCGGAGATCCTGGAAGTTCAGGTGCAGTCCCAGGATTCAGGAGCTTCTACGTTCGAGCTCGCCGAGATCGTCCAGGTTCACGGCAAGTCACAAAACCTTGATCATGTTGTATCCCATGTTATCTAATTATGTGATTATGCTATTTGCATTATGCTAGTTGTGAAATGCTAGTTTAAATTAAAATAAAATGTTTAGAATGACTTGCTATGTAGATAAACCTACCACCGATAAACGCCCTGTTAAACTTGTAACCCCGCCTTTGTAACCCTAGAATTACCTTAAATAGTTTGATCACATGTAGGCTATATATATCACATTTAAAATCTTCTCACTAATAAGGTTGTGGCCGTGGGCCAGTAGATTTCAAAACCTGGAGCTAGGGGTGGAAAACGGTAACGGATAATTCGTTTTATCCGATATTCGTATCCGAGAGAAATCCGAATATGGTAAGCAAAATCCGTATTCGAAAATATTCGTATTCGTATTCGAGAATATTCGTATTCGCATTCGTATTCGAGAATATTCGTATCCGTATCCGTATTTGAGACTATTCGATTCGTACTCGATCCGTTTTTAGAACCCATGAAAAATCCGTACAAATTTTGTGATTCAAAATTGAATTTAGGCGGTTTAAAACTGGTAACCGGTCAAAAACCGATGAAAAATCGGCAAAACCGTTAGGAATCCGTTTTATCCGATATTCGTATCCGAGAAAATCCGTATTCGTATTCGAGAATATTCGTATCCATATTTGAAAATATTCGAATTCGTATTCGTATTCGTTTTAAAAATATGGATTCGTATTCGTATTTGAGACTATTCGACCGTATCCGATCCGTTTCCACCCCTACCTGGAGCTAGGGTAGGGTGGTATGGGACACCGTACCCTAGGGTGGCAGTGCTGGCATGCACATGTTAGGGTAAGGGTGTTGTGGGAAACCGCGAGTCGGTCTACGCCCACCGCTTACCCTTGGTTGGAGGTTGCGGACCTCGTGAAAATATAAGGACTAGACCCTTGTGCCAGCAAATGACATAGTAACCGCTCAACCACAGGTGTTGACTTGTCAACCCTGGTTTAGTATCTGCTCAACCTAAGTGAAGCCCTACATTGAGAGTCGGTATGGATGGTGAATCCAAACTAAGACAACGATAGGTCCCCTCAACTCGGGCCCGGCGTTCTGTGGTGACCAACGGATACCCGAGGTTGTGTGGACTCCGCACCTATCGGGTGGTGTGTATATCAAGGGTTGAGCAGCGAAAAGACCCGGTTCCTTAACTCAGTCATGAGGGTTAAGGGTGCATGTGGGTAAAGTTGAGCAACTCTACAGAGTCAAATAAATGGTATTCGAATACGTCGTGCTTCTGGTTAATGGAGCTGTGTCACTTGGGTGATTCCAGCTGCGAAGCTTAAGTAGTTTTTTTACAAGTGTTTAATTGGACTAGTTGATTAATTATCTTTTTATGAAAACTCCTAATGATAAGGAGTAGTTGTATCTCTTTTGAGTTTTTGAAGACATTTGCAAGTAAAACTGCATCCACTGGAAGTTAATAAAACAAGTATATACCCTTCCTTGATGATCCGTGCAAGTAGCTAAATTAGGGTTTCCCGTTGTGACTTGCTGAGCTGGTTAGCTCACGGCTTGCTAAACCCCTTCTTCAGAAGATCAAGACGTGGGTGAAGGTCTCCCCGTTGAGGAAGCCCCAGAGGAGTTGTTCTTCGACGAGGACCCTTGGCTCTAGGTCTCCGCCGTGCTCAAAGCGTTTCTGGAAGTCTTTTGTAATGTATATACTTTGGGCTTGCACACCCCGCTGCAGAAAACTGGGTTGTTAAACCTTATGTGAAATATATGCTGGACTTTTGTTGTAAGCATGCAATGGTATACTCTTGCGTGACACTCCATAACTGTTCATGCGTGAATAGTTACGGAATACCGTGTCCGTAGGCGTCCCTGGAAACGGGGGCGTTACATTCCAGATATTCGCTGGTTTGATAAAATGGTGGATAGGCGAAAGCTTTAATTTGGTTTAAAGTTGTTTGCTCTCGTTCGAAACCTTCGCAAAACATTGTTTCATTTCTGGAATACAAAACCAAACATAGCTTAATTCAACGAAATGTTATTTCAATGCTCCACTCCATCCATAAACCCACATGGGGGTGCGGCTCAGTGCTAGGGGCACATCACTTAGCGTGTGCGGGGGTGCCCCCAGCACCCGCCACGTGTCCCACAAGGCCCAAAAAAATTCTGAAAAATTAAAAAAATACTTACAAAATCCAAAAATTTGTAAAAAGTACTTTTTAAGTATAAATACTTTTATTAAAACGTATTTTTAAGTACTTAAAAAATACTTTTTAATAAAAGTATAAATCAAAAAAATTAAGTACTTACCAAAAAATACTTTTTATATTTAAAAAGTACTTTTTACAAATTTTCGGATTTTGTAAGTATTTTTTCGAATTTTTCGGAATTTTTTTGGTCCTTGTGGGACACGTGACGGGTGCTGAGGGACCCCGCGCGCTAAGTGCTGTGCGCCCCGCACCTGAGCCGCACCCCATGGAAGCCGAGCCAGGCCTAACCAAGCTGCCGAGCGCGAGCCAAGCGACCGAGCCGCGGGAGGAGTGTGCGATACTTCATGGCCGCTCACGCCCGCACCCATCCTCCCATAATTACCGCATCAGCAGCACATCCCACTCGCCCGCGGGCCCCAGCCTTTTCACCCGCGCGGTAACTTCACCGCCTCGCCGGCTCGCCCCCCGTCCCTGTCCGCACCTATATATTGCCCCGTCCCGTCCCGTCGCGCCTCGCCCTTTCAAGTTTCCCCACACAAACAGAGACGCAGAGAGAGAGAGAGAGAGAGAGAGAGAGAGAGGAGAGGGCCGCGACAAGAGCCAGCTTCGAGAAGCTTCTAGAATGGCGGTGCTTCTGCGCCCGGCGGCGATTGCCAGCGGCCGGCAGGTGTGGCCGGTGGTGGAGGAGGCCGAGGCGGCGGGGGAGGCGGAAGCGGCGTCGCAGCGGCTCGTGGAGGCGGTGGCGCGGGGCGACGCGAGGGAGGCAGGCGAGCTGCTCGCGTCCGGGCGGGCGGACGTGAACTACGCCGGGGTGGTCTGGCTCAAGGCGCGGCGGGTGGCGGAGGCGGCGCTGCGGGATGGCGCCGCCGCCGAGCTGCGCGCGGCGCACGAGGAGATCCGCGCCGACGTCTCGCCGCTCTTCCTCGCCGCCGGCAACGGGGACGTCGCCCTCGTCCGCGCGCTGCTCGTGAGTGCTCTGCTCCCCCCCCCCCCCCCCCCGGCACTGTTTAATCGCTTTGGAACTGTGCCGCGTAACGTTTGTTTTTTGCATGTTCGATGCTCTCGTTTGGTGCTCGGTTTGAAAAACAAAACTTTGTTACGCTCTTCCGTCCGTTTCTATGCGTTCAGTGAGGGAATTTGAACTCAGATTTGACTTGTTACATAAGATGCATTTTCGAGCTGCTCGTGTTTGCCTTCCCACCCCTGAAATTTCTGGGTGGTTTCGGTGCTATTTTTTTTATCAATCTGGCGAGCACGAAAATATTTTGTTCTCCTTTAAATCCAGAGAAAAAGGGGGAAACATTGGGGGCTTGTGCTTCTCCAAGTTTGCAATACGATATAGCCTATAGGCTGGTCCTAGTTACGTTTTTCTCGCATCATTTTCCACGACATTTTCGAATGGTCTTAGCGGGCGCTGCCTACTCCGAGTAGCAGCACGTATTTATCTCATCCTTACCTGTTAGCTCAAAGATGGTTACTGTTAATTCGTTTCATTTTCACGGTTACTTAATTTGGTACTTTTTTTGTGTGTGTGCCCCATCATAGTTCAATGTACTGTATAAATGCACGCGCTAGACAAATCTTTTTTTATTTGGACATATTAATACAAGTAGAGAACTAGACATTTTTTACAGGACCCTCTTGAAATTTCTTGCCATTTTTATAGCTCAAAAATTATGAGTACAAGTTTTGTTCGTAGAAAAAGAAAGGAGAATGCATGATAACTTCCCTCTCAATTGCCTGGCCCTTCTATCAGTTCTATGTGTTATTCACTCTCTATGCCCACTTCCTCAAATATAAGTTAGAAATCCTATGAAAGAAGGTTGCTCATTAGGGGATGTTTTCCGGCAGATAGTTTAAGACCAAATTATGTGCTTCATTACTAGTCTTTAGGAGCATTTTTTCCTTTTTTTTTCTCTCTCTCTCTTTTATGCAATTTGTTTCTAGAAGAGGGGCTACCAAGTACCAACCCGCATGGCTGCGATGGGACCATGCTTTGCATTACAGTTCCTCTTTAACGCGTACGGACGTATTTGTTCTCTAGCAATGATAAAAATCGTAAAATGGGGCATGCACCTTACGCAGGGAAGCTTCCTCGGCACACTTTAATGCCCTAGATATACGTGTATGCATCGATCGGGGTGTACAAATATGCGGTATACTCATGTATTGTACCACAAAGGCATTTCCTATTTAGTAAAGAAAACACTGGTAGCAATAAGGAATTACGAACATGTCGGCCAAGCTGGTCAGTAACCTGTTAAAGATTCGGTGTTTCAGTAACTTCTCTCTGCTGCTCCGTCAATGGTGGTGATCGGTTCGGCTGAAAAGCTCGCGGCTTATGACGGAAAACATTGTAGCTGGCTGAAAAACACTGTAGCTGACAGAGACTTATTTAGCATAATTAAATTTAAAAATTTTAAAAATATAAAAAATATGTTAGCCCATTACGTATAATACAAACAAATACGAAAAAAAACCGACAGAAAAGCTCAACAAAAAGCCAAAAGTTCAGAAAAAGACGAAACTTATGAATAGTGAAAAATAAGCCAGAAGCCGAAGCCGAATTGATCAGGGGCGTCTAGAATGTAGTAGGCCTTGCGATCCTATATAATAAGTGGATTTTTTTAGACTGTGGGTTTTAGTTTATGTGTTTTGAATGCTGACTGTTCGTAAAAGAGAGTACGAAGAGAGAGATATGTGATTTTCGCCGGTATAACTGAAGTCGGTATAGTGTATACTACAATTAACTTATAGATCCTGCTTTGAAAAAATGTATCATTTAAAAGCTAGCTACTGTAGCAAAGCGGCAAGCCGATTCGAACCCAGCCAAAAGTGGCAAGCTGATTCGAACCCAACCAAGGATATACTAGTGCGTAGGAGAGTATTTTAGTGAGGAGATCAGGAGGCAGGGGTAGATGGGGGTGACTTTAGGGTGCCTTCTCTTTAGTTATGGCTAAAGGTTTATAGTTAGGGTTGATGGTTTTTGATTCTAATATTAGTGATTGTATGAACAAACCAAATATCGATAAATCGATAATTCTCTTCAGTAAGGCAGTTCCGATAAGTCGCTTCAAAAAGTGGTAAAGAAGACGTTTTGTTTGTTTATTTGAAAAATTATAAACTGAAAAGATCAGGGGGTGCTTGGTTGCTAGCCACACTTTGCCAATAAAAATTGCCACACTTGCCTAAGTTAAGATGCTCAAATTCTTTGTCACACCTTAGCAAGCCTAAGAGAATCTTGCCACACTTTTTTGAGTCATTGACGCGTGAGACATAGTTTGCTGGAAGGGAATCTTGCCACAACTGTGGCTGCAACCAAACAGCTCCCAAAGTTGATCAAACTTGCCTAACCTTAAGTATGGTAAACTATGGCTGGCAATCAAATACCCCCATAGTAATACCAAACTTGCCGCAGGCCTTTAACCCAGACCAAAACCCTGCTTTGTTTACTACTGCCGATAATGTAATGAATGAGTAGAGGAATGCATCAGTGGCCACTGTTTGTTAAGTAGCAGTGGTAGTACAAGGGAGGAGCTACTGCTAACAGCTCAACGCTTTGGTAGAAACCAATATATTCCCCTCGTGAGCGCTGTCGGGGCGGGATTACGTGGGCTGCCCAGGGTCCGGTCTCCTTCCAGCCTCCATCCATGTCCTGTGTAGTCTATGCTCCAGTATTCTTGAGCTTCGGTGGATCCTATGGTACTTGCGTTGGCCTTTGCCACCTGAGCCTAATCAGTAATCACCCCTGGCCCCACCTGTCCGACAGATCACGATCGGATGGCTACCATGGATTTTCCTTCCAAAGTGGAGTGCCAGTACTCATTAGATCAACCCTTTCATCAAGATGTCACCTCTTGCTTATAAATCATTCTGTAAAGTACCCATGGTTAAGGGTCTTGGGTGGTGGGACTTGGAGCTGGAACCCAAGCTGGGAGACGTGGTGAGTTATCTGGGCCTCGGTGTGCTGTGTTGAAGTATAAGCGGATTATGTTTTTTTATCAGTTTAGTATTTTAGGTGAATTAATTATTGCATGTAACTTGATATAATATGAGAGTTAAAGAGGTTTTGAGTTGAAAATCTGATTGGTATAATTAAAAAATAATTATGATTTACTTTTATTCTATATTTTAGAAGCAAAAGAAAATGTTGAAGTATAAATGTATTATCTATTTTTCTTATCAGTTAGGACAGTGTGTGTGGCATGGCGTGCAGTCCGGATGATCCGCCGATGTCATGGGCGCCATGCCATTGAATGGGAGTGGCAGGGGAGTGGTTGCGCTAGCTGCGACGGACGGAGCGGAAGCATGCACCCGGCCCTGGCCATGTACTTTTGCCTTGCAGGCGCAGCGCACGGCGCCTGTACCGCCACTTCCCTGATCTCTGTCGAGGCCAATAAATGCCATCGCCAAGGACAGCAGCCCCATGCATGGCCATGGCCGTGGCCCTTATCCCAAAACGCACTGAAGCATCTCATCTGTTTGGAGCTCTTGTTTGGCTAGCATGAAGTGCAGCCATGCATGCTGTCCTTCAGGTGTCCACTTGCTCTTGGTCTTCAGGATCGGACGATTAGGATTTAGGATCGAACTTGTTCTAGTGGGATAATTACTACCATCTTTTAGCTCCAAACCAATCCCCAAACTCTGAAATTAGCCATCACAGATCGATCTCCACCGTGTGAATTAATTTACAGCCAAACTCGGACGTCATCCATGCCATCGTCGCTTATGTCTGCATTCTGGTTCTGGTCACTCATGCAACAGCAATTGCCAGACAGTACCCGATACCATGCGCACCAGCGAGCTCACATGATCCGCATCTGCCTTCTGGGTTTAGCACTACAGCCACGTAACTGAAGCCAGTGTCTGGCGCTCCAATGCGTCCAAACCACCCAGCTGTATTTGATCACGCCATGAATGATACCACCTCCTCATCAATCCAGATTCCAGCAAGTAGCTAGGGCCAGTAGACGATCCTTCTCCATGGCAGGGCCAAGGGCATCTTCGCTATCGAAGAAGGCAACGCGTGTCACAGAAACCGCCCCAGTGCCAATGCATGGCCCCTGAGATGGAGCCATGGATAGGTGGTGTTGGTACGGAGAGCTCACTCGTCATCCGTATCATGTGTCCTGTAGCCATCTGCCCTCTGCCACCGGCCAGCTGGATCGCCTGCAGCTGCTCCTTCATCCTCCCTACACGCACGCACTTCGCGCTCACGCACAGCAGCGGACACGGCCTCGGCCTCGGCATCTGCCTCTCGTGTTCCTGGTGTGGCCTTCACTGTGGCGCCTCGATCAGTATCCACAGTTTGACCTGTAGCGCCGTTTTTTTCGTTCAAATGCTAGTCTCGTGGCACGGTGAGTAGGGCTGTAAAAAAAGCTCGAGGCTCGTGAGCTACTCGAGCTTGGCTCGTTCTAGACTCGATTCGAGTTTGACTCGAGCTCCAAACGAGCCGAATTCGAGCTTCATCCTAAGCTCGCGAGCTTTAACGAGCCGAGCTCGAACAGCTCGCGAGCTTAGGATTTTTACCCCCACCCCTCCCGCCTCTCCTCTCAAATTCACCCACCCGCACCCAGGCGGCCAGGCCCCAGCGGCCACGCGGCACGCGCGGCGCGCCCACGCCCCCAGGCGCTGGCCTCCTCTCCCCCACCCGTGGGCCTCCGCTTGCCCAGTGCCCCCCCCCACCGCCACCCCTCCTGCGCCCCGCCCCTCCTCGCCGGCCCCCGCGGCCCCGCCCCCGCCGCCGGCCGCCCCGTCCCCCTCGTCGCCTCTCTCCTCTCCAGGGGCGAAGCCCAATAGAGGCCCGTGGGTGCCCAGGCACCCCCTCACTTCCAGAATTTCTTAAGGATTGGAAAAATTCGGCCCTATAGGCACCCCGCATGGCCCAAGACGAGGCACCCCCACCAGGCCGGCAACCCAACAAGCCCACTGTGCACCCCCCACCTATTTGCTCTAGCTTCGCCACTGCTCCTCTCTCCCGCCGCTACCCCTCCTCGCCCCCCCGGCGCCGCCACCGCCCCGTCCCCCTCCTCTCCCCCCGTTCCCCTCCTCGGCTCCCGCCCCGTCGCCGCCCCCCGTCCCCTTCCTCTCCCCCGCCGCCGCCCCCCATCCCCCTCCTCGCCCCCAGCCGGCCGCCGCCTCTCCTCGCCCCCCGCCGCCGCCCCTCCTCAACCCGGCCCGCCGCCGCCCCTCTCCCCCGCCGCCGGCGCCTCTCCTCCCCCGGCGCCCCTCCTCAAGTCCTCCCCCGCCGGCGCCGCCCCTCCTCGACCGGGATCCGACCACGCAGCCGGCGCCTCTCCTCCCCCGGCGCCCCTCCTCAAGTCCTCCCCCGCCGGCGCTGCCCCTCCTCGACCGGGATCCGACCACGCAGCATAGCGACAGAGGTACGCACCGAGCCTTATACGAGCCGAGCTCGGGCGAGCTCGAGTTTTGTCCGAGCCGAGTTCGAGCCCAGCTTAAAGTTCGATGTTGATCTTAGGCTCGCTCGAGCTCGGCTCGAGTTTCTACCGAGCTCGAGCTTGCTAGGTCAAGCTCGCTCGAGCTCGGCTCGTTTACAGCCCTAACGGTGAGTGGGTGGGGCTCATCGCCAGGTGCGCTTGCCACTGGCTGCCCGTGCTCGACGTTATTGCCACGGTGACGTCGACCTGTCGTCATATGGTCGTGCGGGAAGTGAAATGTGTCGTCTCTCCGTCCTCTAGCAATAGTATTACTTTTGCAAATTCGTACATTCACAGAGCTAGATTTGAAAAACCGTGACGCCACAGGACCAAACACTAAAATAAACTTCGTGGAATACTGACAGAGGGCATGGTTATGAGGCCACGCACTGTTAAGAGCTTATTTTTTTAGGCTGTGTTTGATATTTTTTAGCTATACTTTTTAAGATAGCAGTGAACGGTGGACATATCGATATAGACGACGTATATGGTTTTGAGTTCGAAGAACTATTTAAAGAATTCGTTTTAAGAAATTATTTGAAGAAGCTACTCTATTTATTTTGATTTTTGAAGAAACCGAAATCAAAAGTCACTGCAAAAACCCGAAAGAACGGATAAGAAAATCACCTCGGCTCAGTGTAGTGGTGTGACATATTTATTGCGTGATGCGAATGCTGAGATACAGATTTAAATGCCTGTTCTTTATTGGTCGTAGATCTTGTTAAAACGCGAAGGGCTGGTTAAACAGGACTACCGGAGTTTACGATATGATGTGGACTTGGTAGGAATAGGATCATGAGATGGTAGCATCTTTTATTGCTAGAAGATCGATTTCTTGTTTCATTTCTTCGTTCGACTTATACGATGCAAAAACACTGTTTGTCTGTTATTGACTGACATTCACTAGAACAATGGACAAGACGAGATCACGAAAGAACCTTATAATGCCAAAGAGAATGGCTTGCAGCCCGGATAGTTTGCAGTAGTTGCTGACACCAGGGGCGGATCCAGCGGTGGGGTGGGGGGCTCGAGCCCCCCTACCGCTACCGAACCCTTAAGCCCCCTGGAGTCCCCTATAAATTTTTAGCAATGGATGTATGGTGTAGGAGGGGTATAGTGGAGTTATGTTGCTATATCGCTTTTGTTCAGCCCCTCTTAAAATTTTTACTGAATCCGCCACTGGCTGACACTGCGTTGAATGAAACCACGCAAAAATATTTCGTGTCTCGTTGGATGGATAGCATCACCCTACAGAATTTTGACCAGATTCCTTCGTCCAGTAGGAGGCCCCTTCTGTCTCTTGCTTAAATGAATTCTGGCATGGTGCCACTGCCACAGTACCTGCACAGACTCACCGGGCCGATCGATTGGTTGCAAGCTAGTCACCACATCACCGACCTGACCAGACATAATAGTAACAGCGACATTTGTTACACGGCCAGCTATGGTTCCAGCCTTCCAGGTCCCGATGGTCATTGTCGTCCCCTGTTCTCTGTTGGTCCATCTTATCTTCTGTGTAGGTGAAAGAGAAGGCAAAAGAAAAAGAAAAAGTTACTGTACTAAAAGTCTGAAACACCAATTGTTATGCTGTAATTGTTTAACGACTCTAGTAATGGTTTCAAGAACAACTTGCAGCTATCCTCCGTTGTGCTTTCAGAAAGAAAGAACGTTAGTTGTTCCATCTATGATGGCAATTAACTTGTGATCCGTGGTATTTTCGCTTTCCAGTCCAAAAATATTAACTTGTGTGTTTTTCACAAGTTAGTTTAGTCGGTCAGCCCACAAGAAAAGGGTTCATTGCCCATGTGATTTGCACCTCTTTCGCAAGTTTTTGATGGTTCAACCGTGCATCGCGTGCAGGCGAAAGGGGCGGACGTGAACGGGAAGGTGTTCCGAGGGTACCCGACGACGGCCGCGGCGCGGGAGGGGCGCGCGGAGGTGGCGGAGCTGCTGGTGCGCGCGGGAGCGTCGCAGCCGGCCTGCGAGGAGGCCATCGTGGAGGCGGCGCTGCAGGGCCAGGCCGCCCTGTCGGCCATCTTCATGGGCTCCGACCTCGTCCGTCCGCGCGTCGCCGTCCGCGCGCTCGTCTCCGCCGCCGCCCGCGGCTTCGTCGACGTGGTGGACACGCTCATCAAGGTAGCATTTTCTTATAGTATTCCATTTGGCTTACGGTTCCAATATTTCATACAACTGTAGAAGGATGATTGCTCGATCCAGAGATTTGCATTTCTGGCGCTGATTAATCGCGACGATGCATGTATTTCGATCCCGAGAGCGAGAGATACATGTGGTGTTATGTCACTCATGTGGATGCTGTCCAGGGTGCCAAGCCACATGGTGGACAGTACGCAGTGCAGTTTAGTCCCACCTGGCTACTACATATATGTTTTGGCTGGTTTATAAGGGGAAGTAGCATTCCATGTGACTTCTTCGTAGAAAGGAGGGACGGACCCTGACAAGGACGGGAACGGTCTTAGGACTTTCCTATAGCACATTGCGGTTAAAGCTACCCGCTTCGGCGTGTGTATCCTCGCGGGTTATAATTGCTATTAAACGGTTAGTATTTTTAATATGTGATCTATAGTAAATTATAGTATAAATTATACTAAATTCAGTTATATCGGTCAAAATTGTATGTGATTATTTTTCTCTATGTGCTATATCTCACGAACAGTTCAGAATTAAAAAAACTTAGGCATAAATCACATCATAAAAGAACCCACCCCACCAACATTTTACCTTTTGCATTTCGTATAATTGGATAAGATTCATGCCAGCAACTTTGCAAGTAAAATTAGTAGGCTACAATAGCTACTTTTAAACGGTACGTTTTTAAGTTGGGGTTTACAGGTAAATTATAGTACAAACCGTGCCGAGTTCAGTTGTATCGGTCAAAATCGTGTACGACTATTTTTCTCTGTGTATTGTATCATACAAACAGTCTAGAATTAAAAAAATTCAGTTATAAACTACAAACTAAAAGAGCATACCCTTCCAACATTTTACCTTTTGCATTTCGTATAATTGGATAAGGGTCATGCCAGCAACTTTGCAAGTAACAATTAGTAGGTTATAATAACCTTCAGTTGTAAACTATAAAGGTAAACAAGGAGTGAGCTTCTCGATTACATGCATCGGATTGTAATTTTGCAGAGATGGTTTTTGTAGACATTGTTGCTAATCCGAATATTACATGGCAGCAGCTAATTTCGTGTGATTCCCTCTCTGTTGCAGTGCGGAGCGGATCCAAACGCGACCGCCCGGGTGCTCCTGCGCTCGCTGAAGCCATCCCTGCATGCCAATGTCGACTGCACGGCGCTCTTCGCCGCAATCGTGAGCCGGCAAGTCCCCGTCGTTCGGCAGCTGCTTCAGGTATGCATCATTTGTCTGTACTAGCAGCCATACATACACACACTCGCGCCCTCTTCAGCAATCGACGCGCAACACCTTTTGTGACTCATGTCCAGGCCGGCGCGAAGAGGGACACCAAGGTGAGGCTGGGAGCGTGGTCATGGGACACGGCCACCGGCGAGGAGCTGCGCGTCGGCGCCGGCCTCGCCGAGCCCTACGACGCGGTCTGGTGCGCCGTGGAGTACTACGAGTCCACTGGCTCCATCCTCCGCATGCTCCTCCAGAACGGATACTCGTCGGGCGCCACGCACCTTGGTCGGACGCTTCTCCATCATGCCATCCTCTGCGGGAGCGCCGGTGCCGTCCAGACGCTGCTGGCGTCTGGTGCGGACCCTGAAGCTCCCGTGAAGACGTCCCGGAGCACCAGGTTCAGGCCAGTTCACATGGCCGCGCGCCTCGGCCAGCCGGAGATCCTGCAGATGCTGATAGACAAGGGCTGCGCCGTGAACGCGAGGGCGGAGGCCGGCGACGCTGCTGCCATCCTGGCCGCGCGCCACAAGCGTGAGGATTGCCTCAGGGTTCTCGTGTCCGCCGGAGCAGACGTCGCGCTGGTGAACTCGGCCGGTGAGTCTGCGGCCTCCGTTGCTTCTTCCGGGGGATGGAAAGCCGGGTTTGAACGCGCCGTCCTCGGCGTGATTCGGTCCGGGACGATCCCTCGGTCGAGCGATCGGAACGTGTTCTCGCCGATGATGTTCGCATCGCGCTGCGGTGACGCGACTGCCATGGAGGTGCTTCTGGCTCAGCCAGACGTTGACGTGGACGAGCAGGACGCGGACGGGTGCTCGCCCATAATGGCTGCCGCCAAGGAGGGGAACGTCGACGCCTTCCGCGCCCTCGTCTTCGCCGGTGCCAACGTGAAGCTGAGCGACAAGCGCGGCGAGACGGCCATTGGGCTCGCGCAGCTGAGCAAGAAGAGGGACCTCTTCGAGCAGGTCATGCTCGAGTTCGCTCTAGAGAAGGGCATGCCGGGAGGCTTCTACGCCCTCCACTGCGCTTCCCGGCGCGGCGACACCGCAGCGGTGCGCCACCTGGCGAGCACGGGCTGCGACGTCAACATCCCGGACGGCGACGGCCACACCCCGCTCATGCTTGCGGCCAGAGAAGGCCACGCGGCCGTGTGCGAGCTCCTGATCTCCTACGGCGCCAGGTGCGACATCCGGACCCCGCAGGGCGAGACGGCGCTCTCCCTCGCGCGGGCGGCGCTGGCCACCGCGCCGCTCAACAAGGCCGAGGACGTGATCATGGACGAGCTGGGCCGGCAGCTCGTCCTCCAGGGCGCGCACGTGAGGAAGCACACCAAGGGCGGGCGCGGGAGGCCGCACGGCAAGTCGCTGCGGATGGTGGGCGCCGCCGGCGTGCTCCGGTGGGGCGGGTCGAGCCGGCGCAACGTGGTGTGCCGGGAGGCCGAGGTCGGGGGCAGCTCGGCATTCCAGCGGCACCGGCAGAGGAGGGGCGGCGGCGACGCGTACGAGCCCGGGCTGTTCCGCGTGGTGACGGCGACGGGGAGGGAGGTGCACTTCGTGTGCCAGGGCGGCGAGGAGGCGGCGGAGCTGTGGGTAAAGGGCATCAGGGCGGTGACCCGGGCGGTGTTCGGCAAGCGAGGGAAGGAGTGATGGGTGATCACGTGTGCTTTTGCTCTGCGTAGGCTTGTAGTTTGCAGTAAGCGCGCATGTAAAGAGTAGGGGGGACGTGTAGCGTGTAACTGCTGGTCTTCAGCTCGAAGCCTGACAAGTTTGTTTCGCAAAGTCAGAGGATCCGGCTGCTGGCTTTGGCTTTGGCTTTGGCTTGCCACGAATGTTTTTGGTTCAGGGGCCTGGAGTTTGTATAGCTAAGGTGCTTTAGCTGACTGGCTTGTAGTGGCTTTCCCTCTGAATTATCAGCATCTCTGAGAAGTTCGGCATTTCATGCTCCAAGTTTACTCAAACGGTCCCAATATCTTTCTTTGGCAAAACAAGTATGGGATGAGGGTTCAGGGAGAGGATGCCCTGAAGGGAACAGGCAAGGTAGCAGTGAAG
The DNA here is from genome assembly GCA_017311315.1 of Dendrocalamus latiflorus. Classification (NCBI taxonomy): domain Eukaryota; kingdom Viridiplantae; phylum Streptophyta; class Magnoliopsida; order Poales; family Poaceae; genus Dendrocalamus; species Dendrocalamus latiflorus. Next base: position 11,960,093 of record CM029638.1, on the reverse strand, counting down.
TCGGTTCTCAGGTAGGTAAAGCATTTTGTCAACAGAGAATAACTTAGTAGTGCATGAAAACATAACAAACAGAAGGACATCTGGTTCTAGCTAGAACAGAAGAAACCATGATTATTCATAGAACAGATTCATGGGCATAGTAAATGTTAATATGAAAAGAAGCTTGTTATATTGCAATAGCCTATGGGGCATATAAATAGTACAAAGCCTACAAGGATCCAAACCCTAGATATATAGGAAATAACAATTATACCCTTAACACTCCCTTAAATACAAGTCATATGCAATAGCATTGCATTTAAAAGGGTTGACACTAAAATAAGGAAAATCTAAAATATGATTCTTGAAAATGTCGTCATAACGTGCAGCTCTTGAAAAATTATGTTGGAAAGATTGCCTCTCATCCAAAATCGTGCGGTAGCTCATAAACCACAAAGTGCAAGGGCCGGAAAGGTAGAGATAAGCAGAAGCAAACTCGACCGCGATAACATGACGAAAAGGATGTGGAAGGTGACACAAATAGAAAGAGCTTGCCAAATAAATCCGAAGAGGGAGATAGAAGCATAATGGCACAGATCGAAACCCAAGACGGCGACGATGCAGTGCACAAGAAGCGCAGCGGAGGCGCAGTGCAGAAGAAACGCGAAGACCTTAGAACCTCGGGGTGGCGGCTCAAAGAGAAGTGACGGCATCATAAAGGCTTCTACGATCTGCAGCGGTTATGCAAAAGAAAGGAAAGGATCACAGACCGTGGCTAGCAAAGCAATCGGCATGATTTGACAAGGATTTTGTGAACTCGCACGGCTTTGATGAACTCAAAGGGAGATGCTACGGACTTGGATGGACATAACGAAAGACTCAAAGCACTACAGATACTAGCAACCAATATCGACACCAAAAAAATGAGTTGTTCGATCTCCGGCTCGTTCGGCTCTGTAGTTTTGTAGCATTTGTAAGCAGGATAACTATAGCCAAAGGACAGCCTGCATCAAAATTGGCACAAGCAGCTTTATTTCCTAGTTCCGGACAGTTATTTCAACTATGTTCGCTAATCAACACAATTTACAAGGTGTACAAAAAAGAAACACTTCAAAGAACTACACCACCAATGTCACGGAAGTGGCGGCCGAGGAAGAGCGCCTAGCCAGCATGTAGACGTCGACGGGGTTGCCCGTGGCCGCGGTCACCTTGTCGGCGAGGAAGATGGCGGACGCGTAGAGGTGCTTCCCGACGCTGTCCCGCACTACCCCATGCAGCCGCTCCACCTCCTCCTCCCTCATCTCCGCCATGCCTTCTCCTTCTCTCCTCCGCTTGGGGCTCGGTGCGGCTCGGGAGGGAAACCGAATTTCGTATCCCACATTCAAGGAGGAGGTGGCGGCGGAGCGGGGGAGGACGAGGCGGTGGCAGTGCGGGGTGGGGAGGAGGCGAGGCAGAACGGTTTCTGCGGAGGAGACATGACTCTGCGGAGGGAGGGGAGGAGGCGGTGGCGGCGCGGGGTGGGGAGGAGGAGGAGGCGGCGGCGGCGCGGGGTGGGAGGGAGGGGAGGAGGCAGCGGCGCGGGGTGAGGAGGAGGCAGCGGCGGCGCAGGGTGGGGGAGGAGGCGGTGGCGGAGCGGAGGGGTAGGGGGAGGAGGAGGTGGCGGCGGAGTGGAGGAGGCGTCGGTGGAGAAGCGGGGGAGGAGGCGGAGGAGGAGGGAGGGGAGGAGGCGTTGGAGAAATCAGAGGGGAGGAGACGCACGAGTTCGGTGGGGGGGAAGAGGAGGTGGTGGAGGGGGAGGGGAGGAGGCGGCGGAGAAATCAGTGGGTTCGGGAAGAGGCAACGCACGGTTTTTTTTGCCAGAAGAGGCGGGAGGGGTGGGAGAGAAAGGACGGACCACCACCAACTCAAACTTTTAGAATAGTAAAAATATAAATATAAATTTGAATATTCTCAAATACGGATACGAATATTCACGAATACAAATACGAATATTTTTGAATACGAATTTTCTCGGATACAAATATCGGATAAAACGGATTCCTAGTGGTTTTATTGATTTTTGACTGGTTACCGGTTTTAAACCACCTAGAATCACAAAATTCATATGGTTTTTTTCATGGGTTCTAGAAACGGATTAAATACAAATCGAATAGTCTCAAATACGAATACAGACACGAATATTATCGAATATGAATGTAAATATGGATATTCTCAAATACGAACACGAATATTCTCGAATATGAATACGAATATTTTCGAATACGGATTTTACTTACCACATTTGTGTTTTCTCGGATATGAATATCGGATAAAACGAATTATCCATTACCGTTTTCCACCCGTAGTCAATGGTGCTGATAAAGATCAGAAGAACACGGGGATGCCCTATTTTATGTCGGAAGATTTTCTTCATTGACTAACAGTATAATATCAAAAGAAATTACCTATAACCATATCTGCTAAAGTGCTCAGAAAAAAACATTTAGTCAATGGTGCTGATAAAGATCAGAAGAACACGGGGATGCCCTATTTTATGTCGGAATATTTTCTTCATTGACCAACAGTATAATATCAAAAGAAATTACATATAACCATATCTGCTAAAGTGCTCAGAAAAAAAACATTTTTATACGTTTTCATGTCATTTCTGTTACTTCACAAATTTTATGCTTGCCTTCATGTTGATCCTATTGGACAACTTCTCATCTTCTAGACTTTCACACGATTATTTCTCTCATCAAGTCTGCTTGTTGAAACTACATGGATGAATGTTGTGTTACCTAAGCACCAAAATAGACGTGTAAACTTTGGAGTTGTCTGGTTCTCTTAACATTACAAGATGAAAAAAAATCCATGGATCCATGCTTATGTTTTGGAAAGAATTTAATCATATGACTCGTAAAGATTGTCAAATTTGTTGTAGAGATATGTGATTTTGCTCTTCTACAAATTTGTGACAAAAATGAGCAACTGTGGCTTTGGTAATTTTCTCTAGATTGTTCCATACATTTTCCATGGACACTAATCAGTTTTATGTAAAGTTTTCCGGTACGACGGACGAACACATAACTAGTGATAGTACAAATGGTCAGCACAAATGGAGATACCCGTTAACACAATATTGAGTGCATCAATTTTGCCAAAGGAAAAAGAGAGAATTATCGTATCATATTAGTGAGTTTCTGTGGGATCACATGTCCCACCCCGCATATGTTGCCCCAAGAAAGTTGGGTAAAAAAAGAACAGGATGGCCTCAAATGAAGCTTCGAACATATAGATATTTCTTTTGCTTTTACAGTTTACACGAGTTTATTTTACTCTATCATGCTACATAAAATCTGTTGTTCACAGCAAAAAGAATTTCTTCTATACCTACCTGCAGAACCAAAAGAAAACGAGTACATCAACACTCTTGAGAATTAGATGTCTTATGAAGTTAACAATACATAGTTTGACATGATGGATATAGCACCAATTAACGGAGCATATTAAGTGTTTGGTTTTGTTGACAAATAAGTAATATAGATTATTAAGTTGCTGTAAGCCTGTAGGATCACTTTAGGTTTCACTTGGTTCAGTGAACCCTAATAATGGCCATATAGCTAGGATGTAAGTAAACGATTCTAATGGCTGAACTCCAGACGCAGCAACCCGGTTGTTTCATCCAGACAAACAACTAAATTGTTGTGACAACATATGAAATTATGAACAATCCAAACTATTCTATTCAAGGCCTAGAACTATAATTGCAGTTAATTGCATGATTTACAAAGTAAAATGGCGGCTTCATATGAAGAAAGTCAAAAGTATGAGACGTACCTCAAATATAATGTTAAGTTGGCAACAATGGTTTTCTCTCATCAGCCGCGCTAAGATGGCTTCCCTGAAACAATAGTCAGCTTAGGAAATAAGTCCACTAGAAAAGAAAATTGTTATTCTTCATTTTATTTAGTCAAAGTATCAAACTATGTGGCACTTACATCATCAGCTGCACCAGCAGTCATATTTACAATAGAAGACTCCGATGACCTGCCAAACAGAAGTCGTTTTATGAGACTAATGTTCAGAAATACTTTGCGAACATCACCAACTCAGGCTAACATCAGTTTTATGGCTTTGCTCCTGTAACATCCCAAACTTATTTGGCAGCATCCTAGGCTCCTAGCTAGCCGAAAGAACCAATAGAGCAATTAAGCAAAGTATGAAAATAACACCATGTCCTCATTCGTCATTGCTAGTGTGGAATGAGGTATAAACCAAATATGAACCCCACCCAAAATTCACAAATGTAGAATATTTCATAACATTGTGACACTATTTCACTTCATATGGCATTATTATAAAGTAGAAACACACAGAAAAAGAATTTTTACATATGATTCTGTGCATCTCCCAACTCAAATGTTCCAGCTGGTTTGTCATCTTTGACTTTGGCTAGTGGAGAGAAAAACTGAACAGAAATGCACTTACATCAGTTACAAAAGTTCAATTGTAAGAAGCATCAACTTTGCGCAAGCAGCTAAAGAATAAAAACAACAATCACCTGGTGCATTGAAATAAACACTATTGAGATGCCTAGGAGAAAGTTAATGGTCAAGGTATGTCCCAAAAATGCAGCAGATGCTAGACCAGTAAAAATTGTGGCCACGGTTGATGAATACTTCTTCAAAATTGTGTCTGCAGTATGATTTCAATTAATCATTCTGAAACATGAGAAATTATAAAAGCATATAATATATAAAAGGGACAGAGCCAAAGGACTTAGGAAACAAAGATCATAAGAGAGTTAGATATGTCATATGTATATCATCCTTTACCTGCATACTTAAAGAAGAATGAAGAGAGAATGCCTTGCGCAGCATTGTTACAAATGAGAAACATTGTGGCCCTTGAATGCCCTCGAAGGATATCAAAACTCTCTGGCCCTGCAAACAGATGAGACAAAGTTACATCATAATCATATAAGTTATGCTGCAATGGATAGTAGTCAGAAAGAAACATAAGACACAGTAAGACATTCGTGGAATGATTTATTGGTGCTTCAAACATGTAGGAACAAGACATGCAAGAGCACATGACTATCAGTTTCTGACTTATTAAGTTACAACATTTGTGCAGGATCCTGGAGATGCTCAAATCATAGTTCACTGCACGACATATTGATCAATATATCAAGCTCTAAACAGACATCTTATTGCCTAACCTCAACGGCACAACAGATAACCCAACTTGGTTACTATCTCTGTGGTTGGCAAAACCTGGAAAACCACGAATAAAATATAGTATAGAATCCCATTTTCCCTTGTCCACCACCATATAGACTTTCAAACACAACAGTCACCATGCATAACAGCCTTATTTAATTCACTAGGAAAACCAAGTTTTCATCTAAGATGCTTACCTTGAAATATGACAGTCCCTAGGATGCCAAGGAAGTTGAAAATTGCACCATAACCATATAAAAACAAATTCTGCAATTTGTGTAAATAATTAGTGTGAATAAAGGGAAAAAATAACATTAGGAAATGCATATCAATGTGAACCGGTGAGCGTAAAAAAACCACAATACAAGAAATGAGATCTTACCAACGTATTGTTTTAATGTAGAGAACAACATTATGCATGTGGACTACAATAATTTGAAAGAGCTTGAAGCCAAGCTTTTAGTGAAAATCACCTGAAGATAGATGCTTGTGTCGAACTGGCTTTTCAAGGCATACTCATTGTAGACAGAGGCAAATGATGGGACAGTAACCTACAATTTTACATGAATATATTTATATGAACTTCTGGATCCAGTATTTGTTCAGGCATCTGAAGCCAAGAAAAAATACAGATAAGTATAAAGATCAATCAGTTCAATAGAAACTTACAAAAATTAGTGTATATACGTATGCAATAGTAGTGATTGGAAGACCAAAAGCATTGGTGCCCATAGGTATGGAGCGTAGTTGATTGACACTGATTCCAATAAGCAACAGAGCAAGGGCTTCCCACTGATAGTCATCAGAAAAGAACAAGATCATCGCTAAACATTGTTCAAAGAGAATGACAGCATTTGCAGAACACATACCCCCATGCTCTAGTTCTTCCGGTGATTTGATTTTATTGAAGTTGCACAGTTAATTATAGTCCATTTTTAATAAATTCAGGATTGCATCTGAAAATATCAACCATCATTGCTATCTATTGGTTTATTATTAGTACTACATTGGTCATGAACAATATAGTCAGCAAGGGGGAGGAAAACAAAACCATGACAAAAAAATGTGATTTGCCTAACGATGTGTAAAATTCTAGCAGCAGTAAAACATGGAAAACAGATCTAATATATTCACCATAAAACACATTAATATTTTAAATAAAAAACACCTACTGAGAGAACTTCTCAGCTGCGCACAGCCGCACAAACAGCTTTAACACATGATGGTAATATTTAATTATTTATCCTCTATGAAGATATAGAAAAAAAAACAGCAATGCCAGCCCCATTCTCACCTGAATTATAGAGAATTTCCTTCTCATTATGAATTTTAGAAGGACAGCTATGACAAGTACCTGGATCATATAGAAAAGAGTATGATATTAGTAGTGTTGATTTTGCCAAGCACTGGAAGCACACATGTGATCCAGTGATTGCGCATGCATGCACACGTCCTCACACAAACCACATGACAAAAGCATGTGAACATGGCAGTACAATAAACAATTACCTTCAGGTTGCTTAGCATCTTCACAGTTGCAGGGTTGAAGTATAGCTGCATGGGCAGTATAATAGATTAAATTAAAATAACATAGTATGGCAAGACCAAAAGCTAATAAGATATGTCAGATTGGAAGGTTCCATGTCCAAACTCTAGAAAAAAAATCTTAAAAAAACTGGTTTTTGAAATAAAATATCTGATTTTATTCATGGTGTGGACTCCTACTATAATGGCTTGGCAACAATGTTTAGTATTATTAGCTAAAGCTAATGATTGGTTTAGTTGCAATGACAATAATAAATCAGTTAGAACCATTGAGAAACACTCCAAAAAGGGAATGTCTTTTGAATCTGTATTAACCAGTTGGTTTACTGGTAATTGCAAATTTGATCCTACCTGATTTAGCTAATTAAGGGTGATAATCTCGAGCATAAGTTTACCGCGTTATATTTTTCCAAAAATACATACATTTAATATAAAGAATTTAATGAACTATATCAAAATATACTGTAAAATGTGTCCTAAATGTCTAGGATGCCAAAAACATTTGCTGCAGAAAATACAGGCAGACAGCACATAAGAACGAGATTTCAGCTAGTTAAATGAACTTTTACCTGCATGATAAACTTTAGGTAGTTGTTGATAGCATATAGGAGAGCAGGAACAGCTAAGAGTACATTATTACGGGCTGCCTACACAAGAAAAGTATTGAAGAACCAAATGATTAGTTGCCATGAGCCCATGACCAAAAAAGTGGTAATAGAGCAGTATAATGCATAAAGCTATACATAAATCAAAAGGTACAAGAAAACTGAAAAGAAATCATTAGGTCATAAAGACAACAAAATAGATGAGCAACACTTCTACTAAGGAATCGATACAAATAGAAAAATCCTACTTGTGGCTTAACAACATAATTCATATATGTAATTTCTGTGCATGTTGAGCATAAACAACAAAGTACATGTTGTGCTATCTTTTGACAAGATAAATCACCTGTACAAAGGTTGAAAGTGACAGAAGTGGCTTCTCCCCAACCTTTTGTTTTCGAGACTGTCAAGTGTCAAATAAAAGAGCAACAACATTAGGGGGTCACTTAAATACAATAAAAGCCACAAAAGGTGTCCAAAGTAAAGTTTACTGAAAATGAAAAACTTTTTACAACACTTTCGATTAGCTATTCCCAGAAACCACAATTGCAAAATATTGCTATTTTGTAGAAGGATTGTGCACACTCCCAAGAGTTGAATACAAAATAACACTTGAGGAAAGCATGAGTCAGCAAGAACTAACCTGGATTATTAGCATTATGATAGCAAAAACAACTTTTGTAACCTCCGTCAAAAAGTTAACACTGATAGGACTGAACTGAAACTTCCCATCAACCTTGGACATAAAGACTAGGATAGGCTGCAGAACACAGTAAATAATTAGCAAAGTTTGAATGGGTCGGAGAGCAGATACATGCTACAATTTGGCTACATGAATGATTAAAGATGTGCAGGTAGCTGAAGAACTATTTACTTTAGGTACAAGGTTACCGAATCTGATAATAAATCTTTGTTGACAAAATCTGATGACAACAATTTTTTTTTCAGGGGAAACAATGGTTGACTCTGACAACAACACTAAAGCATGAATTCTGCAAATGTAGGCCATGTTTGGAAAAACTTTCCCAGCACATTAGGAGCACAACCAAACCTAAAAGTACTAGACGAAAGATCTGTTCATATCTTCTTTTAACCCATTCTCCAAGTTTCTTAGGGAGCTATGGAACCCTAATCCTACTATAACAAAACAAGCAATACGATGGATTTTGACACTAATTCTTGCGCCACATTTCTTGCAGGTGAATTATGTCGAATTCAGTCCCATCCAAACAGGCCATTACTTGGACATTAAGTCAAACAACGTTATGGAGAGTGAACCACCTGGAGGCCGACCAAGATGCAGTCCCCGGACACGAGAAAGAGGTTGAGCGCACGGTACTTGGACGATATCTTGCTGCGGTGCTTGTCATACGCCCTCGACACGCTCCTGGGGCTCGGGACCACTACCTTGGAGTGGCAGACGCTGCATTCCAAAACCCCGTTCCTCTGCATCTCCTCAAACCAACCAGGACCAGCAGCGCCACAAACCGCACCAGCAAGATATATATCACTCTATAGCCGTGGACTCTGGGAATTCCTTCGCATACCTGCAGCCAAAACACTTGAACTAAGCAAACTATTCAATGCAAACCCAGTAACAACTAGTACTGACTGTATTTACCATATAAATTCACAGCATTTCGCAAATTTATGTATAGCATCGCACGAAATTTAATAAAAAAATCATTACCGTGAGCATTAACCAAAGCAAACTCCAAAGCCCAATCTAAGCCCCCATCAGCAGCTACGTAATCCATGTCAGATCACCAAAAAAACCACCAACACAAATGAATCAAACAAAACCCCCCTAGAAATCACGCACGCAGCCAATCCGTGATCAAATGCAGCATGCGCGTCCTAGTACCTAGACCGCCCTATCAACCCCACCCCCCAAAAAAACAACAAAATCACAGAGATAAGCCGGACGACCAAGAGATCTGAGGAACTCGAGTCCGCGACTGTACCTCGTGGGCGGTGGGATCGGCGGGCGGGATCTCACAGATCTAGCGGCCGCCTGACCGCCGCGCGCGCTGCGAATCTGGCCCGGGGTACAGCTCGGCGCGGTCGGGTTCGGCTCCGCTCCCGGCACGCGAGCACGCGCGCGTGGATCGGGCTGCCGGTGGGGTGGGCGGGGAGCCCCACCGCCGGGATCTCAGTTTCGGGCGGAGGGAAGGGAGGTGTGAGCGCGGAGGTGGAGGGGGAGGTGGTGGAAGAGAACCGGAAGGAAGGCGCGTACCTCTGGCGTTTATTTATTCGCGATTTCCTTCTTTGGTCTCCTTCGTGTCGGAGCAAATGCTGAAAAGTCCTCGAATTTTACGCGTTTATCGAATTTTACACGACTCGAATCTTAAGTGCTTATTTGAAATGTGCATTCTCAACCGAAATCTACGTAGATGGAACAGGATTTTAATTTAAAATTCCGACCATCCACACGAATCCCGGTCAAAAATAAAAAAACAAGGCCTCAAGCGGAAATATTCACACAAATATTATCGTTATTATTTTTTAAAGATAACTTCGGACACTTATTTTTACAAATCTAGCTTCCTCTCTAAACTCGACAACTGTAACAGACGGTATATATCACTTACCACACTACAGAAGTTCGACAGATGCTACTAAACCAGAATAGCTCGGCACCACCTCCCGAGACAATCCTGCTGCTGAGATCCCTGCAGCGGTAGGTTGTTAGCTTCATGATTAGCACTAAACTTTGTGGCTCACTATTTATTTGTTTGCTTGTTCTGTTCTCCTTTTTCAGCACGTTGCCAGCGTGTCACTTCAAATATTTCCATGCATGTTAGGCCCAAGACCAAACACAACACTGGCAATGCTACTGCCTAGGAATATTCTAAATTGTTCACCTACCTATTTGATCTTTCTATCTTTATGTGAAGAAAGGGAGCTAACATAACAACCCTTACAATACCGTTATGTGTACCTTTCTGAAGGCTCATCCACTTTGATTCCATTGGAGCTTTGCATTGCTTTTGCTGGACTGCTAAGGGCAATTTGCCTGGACCATTGTCCACTATTATTTGTATTAGTGAATGTATCTACGAATCCTTTATAAAGAGCTATTATCGAGCCAAGTCGAGTTTTGAGCTTGTTCAAAATTGACTTGTTTTGATTTGGTATCAACTTGTTTAGGGTTTAAAGCAATTTTGTTATTGAGATAACAAGTCGAGCCGAATCGTGTTTGAGAGTAATCATACTTCATTCGAAATAGATTTATTTCAAGTTTGAACAAAAAATGAGTGTAATTGGAGGAATTTCGAACTGAGCCAACTAGCCCATTAAGTAAACTTTTTTTGCCAGCTCTTAGTGTAATATGGGATTGGAAAGGTTCAGTTGACATACACAAGCCTCATTTAGAACAAACGATCTTTCATTATTCCTGTGAAATTCCTGCAGAATTGTTGTAAAATTCTTGGCTCCAGACGGCAAACAGGGTTGCAGTCTTTGCATTGCGCCTAGGGGACATTGGGCCTATTTGGCAACGGCTGCGGCTTATGGTTTTTGGTTGAAATTTTTGAATTTTGGCTGTTTACGGTATAGATTACGGAGAGATAGATACTTACGATTTTGGATGGTACAGATGTTGGGTTTTTAACGTGTACGTCGTTTAACTTGTAGACTCTGTCTTGAGAAAATACTCCGTTTGAAAGTTAGGTACTGTAGCAAAAGTCAAAAGCCACCAGTTTTGAAGGAAAAGAACATGTCCAATTGGTTGATTGGCGTGATATTCAATGGTGGGCACTCCATGTAATGTGATGCCCAATCCTCGAACATTTAAATCAAACGTTAACCTTTCGAATGAAGCTTTCGTTCTTTTTCTTGGTCCCCCTCTACAACTATAAAAAGGGCACATATCGAGATGCTTTCATAGGAGCGGTGGACAAAGATAAATTTCACCAAAGTTTTAGATGGCACGTCTTGTTGGAGTTGCTTAGCAGATGGGATGTTAGGTTGGGTAAGAGTGCACAAACCAAATTTGCCATTTTTAGCAATCGCACTGTGTCAATCTTTTGCAAATTTTTGAATAAGGATGCAACTAGACCCTTTTATACATCTAGTAGCGGTTCATTTAGTTCTTAGTCATAGAACTTTCAAAATTCAAACCGACTTATTTTTTTGTCCTTTCGCATGAATCTTAAGGCACTTTGAAGGTCTAAGATCGTATATGAACGTCGATATACATGTGGGGTTTCTTTTCTCCCTGTAGATTTGGTTTCTGAGTTGGTGGACGTAGGGCATGTTTGGTTGGCTACCTCGCATTGTGACACCTACTTGTGGCAAATTGTGTCAAGTCCACATTTTTTTATGGCTAACAAATTGATTGCTACGTCTTAGACAAACTTTGGCAAAAGTGTGAGTCTATGACACGTGAGCCATAAGGCTAAGAAACTATGACATACTAAAACTGTGGCAATGAACAAAACAACTGTCACAAAAAGTTAAACTTGCCTAACTTAAGTTTGGCAAAATGTGACATTAAACCAAATAGACCTGCAGGCTTCGACCTCTTGTAAAAAGTGGGCTTCAAACCTCCTTTGGAGGCTCAAGAACTTGCACCCGTGATTCATATCACTAACATCTGTATCATGAAATATACCATAGTTTAAAAGGGCATGACAAAAAACCAACTAAAATTAAACTAGTCAAATTCAACCAGATATAACTCAGTCCAACACTCACGACCCAGTTGCCTATTACACTACACAAAATTCAATTTAAGCTTAGTTTCACATTGTGGTAGCTTATATCCAACTTTTGATTTACTATAATTAGATATATTAATTGTCCGAAATCTCTTTTCAAAGCCATAACAGAAAATCTTCTACCGGAATTAGCTAAGATTCTACAATTTAGCACAACGCAACACAACAACCATGAAATGACCCTTAGACAGGATTATCTAGAATTTCATATGTAACTAGGCTTTTTAGATGAAAACATCGTTTCTATTACGGCATCTCCAATAGTCTTGTGTCAGCTATCGGTTAGCTTGTCACATCATCAAAAAGCTGAGTCGGAGGAGAGACAACAGGGAAGAAAAGAGAAGCTGTCGCATCATGAGATGATGACCGCCTCACACAAACCAACATGCGACATGATGATGGGGCGCTCTATTGGAGCAGAGATGTCCGTTGCCCATGCAGTTTGTGGGACCCACATGGTGGTGAACCTCAGATGCAGTGAAGATGACACAACCACACGACGGACCGGCAGTGATTGGCTTGGCGACGAGCGTGACGGCGGCAACGACGAACAATATGGCGACCAGAGAATTGCTTGATTCTGCTAGATCCAGGCCACCGGTGTTTGGATCCAGCTGGCCTCGACCGAATCCAATCGTCGGTGGGTCAGATCTGGATGTTTCACCAGCGGCGAGCTTGGTGTGGTGGGCAGTGAAGGAGGAGCGTGACAGAGGTAGATAGGCGTGGGAGCCTGGGAGGACAACGTCAACGTGGGGATAGGTATGGGAGGAGTGCGGTGGGAGGTAGGAGAGGCACCGGAGGAGGGCGGAGATGACGGCGAAGGCGGTGTGGTAGCCGAGCAGAGGGGTGGGAGACGACAGGGTGGATGGGGGAGGCGTGGGAGGATGACGTCGACGTGGGGAGAGGAGCGGGAGGAGTGCGGCGAGAGGTGGGAGAGGTGCCAAAGAAGGGCGACGATGGCGGCAAGAGGCGTTGTGGTGGCGGAGCATAGGCGTGGGAGACAACTGCGTGGATGGGGGAGGCGCGCGAGGAGAGTGTCACATGAGGGGAAAGTAAGAGAGAGAAGGGAGGAGGAGAGTTAGAGTAGAGGGCTGACATGTGGGACCAAAATTAATAAAAAATTATAGGTAAGTGTTGTGAGGAATGGTGTGTCAGCCTTTAGAGAGAAACTGATTGGTGGCTATTGTAATGTTGGTAGATGAACTCATGGAGACAGCTTAAGAGAATCTATTGTACATACGATTAAGATAAGCCAGCAATCGCCACTTGTCACTAGGCTTTTTGGCAGCTGGGCAGCAGAACCAGACTGGCCCGGTATGTGCAGCTGGGCCCAATGCAGCGCCTGAACTTTCCGGGTTCCACCCAGCCATGTCCACTGAACAGACCGACCGGCGACCGTGGCAACAACCGAGTCTGGAAAGAGTCCGGTGCGCCCAGAAAAACCGAAAGGAAAAGAAATCCTAGGGCAAGTCACCCGCACGCCACCCAAATTCCCGTAGCCGTCCGCCTTCCTCCGCCCATCTCAGCCGGCGGCGGCGGCGGTCCGAGCAGAATCGGCCGAGGCGCGCTCCGTCGGCCACCCGATCAGTCCCACGGGGAGAAGAAGAAATGGGTAAGTCAACCCTCCCCGTTTGATCGAAAGCAATCGCCTCCGCGAAGAGTCGCCGCCGGGGCAACCGCTGATGCTGCGCCCATGGCGTCGGCTCTGCTCTCGTACCTGCAAAGCCTGTGGCCGCTCTCTGCTCTCCTAAGGGACGACGACCTGCGCGCGTCCGCGCGGCTGGTGCGGGCGCTCTCGGTGCCGGAGGAGACGAAGCAGTTCGTCTTCGCGCTCCGCGAGCCCGATTTGCAGGGCGTGATCTACATCCTGGCCGCGCAGAACCTGTCCGAGCAGTCCGCTTCGGATGCCGACCACCTGATCAGGGAGGTGCGCCCCAAGGCCGTGGTCACCCAGGTCGCGCACACGGCGGTCGACGACGTTCGGATCGAGGATGAGTGCCTGGCCGGCGGCGGGGCAGGCGGCGTTCCGGCGTCGCCGTTCCAGGTGATCAAGAGGTGCGTCACGGAGAAGAAGAGCAAAGATCAGTATGTGAAAGCGGCCGCGTGCCAGGTCTTGCAGGAGATTTTTGGGGTTGGATTCTACGGCCACCTGTTGGCTGCCAAGAGAGCTGCGGAGGAGACAGGCTCGTGTTTTCTCTTGCTCGAGTCTCCATATGAGAGGAATTGCAACGCTGGTGGATCAGCCAGCCGAAATAGTACGGAAAATAACTCAGGTCAGCAATTACAGGCTAGCTGCTTGCTCCCTCAGAGTGACGCAGATGATAACTCAGGTCTGCAATCGCAGACTAGCTGCTTGCTCCCTCAGAGTGCCACTTCAATTGTAAGCTCCCATGTCAGGAAGATATGCCTTGTGGATGATAATGGAGGACAACTCGTGAAGTCGCTAGCTCCAACTGTTAATTTGTTGATGTCCCAAGCTCTCTCTTACAATGCTGTCCCTGAGTGCAGGCTGTCGGAATGCAAGCCGGCAGACAGATACGAGGCTCCATTTTTTGCGCAGTCTGTCTACCCTTTGCTTGCTGATCTTTATGATATATTTGTGGACATTCCGTCAATTGGGAGGGCTATGGCTTCTGCTCAGAAGTTGCTGAATCAAGTTCACGAGGGGAAGCCAATTAGCAGTGAAATGTTGTCTGATGTCTATGTATTTAGAATTGCAATAGAGGCCCTCAGAATAGGTTTGAATAATGCGGGAAGAAGCCATGTTGACACGAGAGAGAATCATGGTTTAAAAAAGTTGGACTTTTCAGAACTCCATTCTGAAGAGAAGTGCCACATTCTTTTTGTGCAAGCTCTGAGAAGCCAACTAAAGGAGTTCGGTTCTGTGGTGGCTATAGTTGATGCCAGCTGCTTAGCTGGAATAAGGAGACACTGGGAGACTCCCGTTCCTTCAGAGATCACACAATTAGCTAGCAGTTGCTTCAGGCATTATGGCAATGAAAACGACAGTGATAACAATGAGCTGCCGTTGGCTGACAGCATTGATAAAAAGAGTTGGATAGCTGAGAAACCTGTGGTCGCAGTTGGTGCAGGAGGAACAGCTATTCTGGGCTTTTCATCTTTGTCAAAAACTGTCAATGCTTCTGCCTTCCTTAAGCTGTTGGCTCCCTATAAAACTCCAGTGGTTTTGAAGTATGGCTTAATGCAGGCGGAAAGACATGCTAGTGTTGCATTAAGCAAGATCCTCTCTCATGGGGTTGTTAGTGCTGGATCGAAGGCATCTGCTTTACAGTTTACGGCTTCAGCAGAGAAGATTCGAGCGGTGACACACACTGTAATATCATCAGCGAAGAGAACTTCCTTGATGGCAATGCGGACTTCTTTCTACGAAATAATGCAAAAGAGGCACAAGCAACCTTTCAGAATCGCTCCTTGGACAACATTTGGCTGTAGCATGGCTGCATGTGCTGGCCTCCTGATGCATGGAGATGGGATCGAGTGTGCAGCCGAGGCGGTACCTTCTGTTCCCATGATTGCCTCTCTAGGCCGTGGTCTTGAGAGCCTGCGTCTCACATCCCAGGAAGTGAGGCAAACAAGGGGACAAAATGTGAAAGAAGCTTTGCGACCGTTGATGATGAGCAACTTAAAAAAATCAACAAAATAAAGGAGCAATAATGTACAACTAAAACTGTATAGATTTTCTCATTTTCATCGTGCAATTTTTGTCAGTACTCAATTGACCTGGGTGGGTTTTTTTCCGGCTGTGGCCGATGGCTTTAGGTCTACGTACATACATCATACACCTAATTTGCAGTTCTAATGTTTTAGTAACCCATAACTCATTGCATCTCAGAAGCACTATCATGTTACGTGATCCAAGTGCAATAGTATGTGCCAATATTGTCAGAGATACCACATGGAAAGTTACACTTCTCTTCAGGATTTTTTTTCTTCATGAGCAACAGAACAATCAGTCTTATTCTGTCAACACCCCCCCCCCCCCCCACTATTTTGTTTGGCCATACCGATCTCGTGCTTTGTGCCTTTGCCTCTTTTAATTTGCTTAGTGTTGATGCTATGACCTTAGATCGGGGAGATGTACGCAGCAGGTGTGTCAACAGTATCATGGGCATTGTAGCGCATAACAATACCGCGTGGTACTGTACGCTACCCGTTTATAGATAGAAACTTATATATGCCTTTATATTTAAAATAGTTAGATGTGTATCTTCTATTAAGAATAGTTGGATGTATATATTTATATTAGGAATAGATAGATACATATCTTTATATTTAGATAGTATAAATATGATCTTATTTTTAGTTGATTGGTTACATTAGATCATATTAGTTTTCATATTATTAGAGGCTAACATCATCTATATAAAGAGAGGAGTTGCATCATTCATAATCAAGTAATGAATAAATAAAGTTCCTAGTTTCTCCCTCTCTTCAACTAAACCCCAAAGCCTTGACGGCGGTATGGTCGGTCGTTTAAGGGCGAGTGCCCTACCTTCGGTCTTCGGATCCGTACCCAACCAACACTATCCATAACATTTAATATCAGAGCTAACTGTTACTCCGCCATCTATGGCAAGCAGAAGGGGTTTCGATCCTATGAAGGCATGGGTTTCACGATTCTACTACCTAGTCCTTCCGACCTTCGATGGCAAGGAAGATATGCAATCTTGGTTAAATCGCTTTGAGCAATTCTTCAAGGAGTAGCGGACGATGGAGGAAGAGGAAGAGTGGTTGGCATCGCACCACTTGATGGACAATGATACTCTGTTGTATCGGCAGCTAGAGTGTGCACTCGGGGCGTAGACATGGCCAAGTTTTGTTAAACACGTCAACCTCTGTTTTACCACCACCATTGCGCCGTCTCCACCCACAAGTCAAGTCTCCACCGAGTAGGGGGTGGATATTGAGCCGGCTCAGCTCGACTCGTAAAAGCTCGTTAGGCAAGTGGCCCGGTTCAGCTCATTAAGCTAACGAGCTGAAACAAAGGCTTGGCTCGGCTCAGTTCGGTTGAAAGCTCGAGCTCGACTCGGTTCGGTTGAAAGCTTGAGCTCGGCTTGTTAGGCTTGTTACATAGCATTCAAGTATAACAAGTGCACAATTGTAGAATAAACTTCTAAATTAGATGGACACACACACTAAAGTCACTAAACCAGTGCTCTATACAACACCAATTGTTAGAATCACATACCTTAGAGGCAAGGCAATCCGGTGGAGGAGCTAACTCCGAACCTATGCATGGAAGCGGCTGGAGGTGGAGGCCACGTTAGATCTACGGGGGCATTAGGGGCTTGAGATGGATGCTGATGATGGGGAGGGGGAAGAGGGGTAGCAGAAGCATCGATTTAGGGGTGGTGGAGACGGTGGTTTCGGTGCGGAGGCGAACGAGGAGGAGGAAAGGTAGCGGTGGAGGCGGACGACGAGGAGGAGGCAGAGGTAGATAGGGAAGGGGGTGGGAAGGGGAGGCGGAGGCAGATGGCAAGGAGAAGAGGAGACGACGAAGGTGGATGGCGAGGAGGAGGGGAGGTGGCGGCGGAGGCGGACATCGAGGTGGAGGCAGAGGCAGACGAGGAATGGGATAGAAAGGGGAGGCGGATGGTGAGGAGGAGGGGAGGCGGCGACGGAGGCGAATGGCGAGGTGGCAGAGGTAGATGGGGAAGGGGATGGGAAGGGGAGGCGGAGGCAGACACGCGAGGAGAAGGGGAGGCGGCAGAGGTGTCAGACGTCGAGGAGGAAGGGAGGCGGCGGAGGAGTCAGACGATGAGGAGGAGGGGAGGTGGCGACGGAGGTGGATGGCGAGGAGGAGGGGAGGCGGATGGGGACACCAAGGGGAGGCCGAGATAGCTTGCCTGTGTTGCGACAGAGGTGCTGCTTGCTGTGCACCATGTTGTGATGTGTTGTACAACTTGTACTGTTGCTTGCTGGGGTTGACACCACTATCTGTTGACACCACGGGCTCTCATTGATATGGGGTTACGACGAAGTTCAACCATGGGTGCCATCTAACAGCTCGAGGATGAGTTGTCTCACCGTGAGAGGTGTTGTATTATAGCTTAGGATTCTGGCGATGCATGCAACAAGTGAGTGAACAGTACTATGGATACTGTAGCGTGCGTGAATAGTACCCACACGGTACTGTAGTGACGCTGCTTGTTTAGGGATAAAATCTTATGTATGTCTTTATATTTAGAATAGGTAGATGCATATCTTCATATTAGGAATAATTTGATGTATATCTTTATATTAGGAGTAGTTGGATACATATGTTTATATTTAGATAGTACAGATATGATCTTATCTTTAGTTGATTGATTGTATTAGATCATGTTAGTTTCCATATTATTAGGGGTTAACCTCATCTATATAAAGAGAGGAGCCGCACCATTCATAATCAAGTAATGAATAAATAAAGTTTTTAGTTTTTCTCTCTTCTTTTAAATCAAGCTTCAGAGCCTCTCTACCATATTAAGAAAGAGCCTTGCTGGTGGCTAGATAAGGTACTATCCTCAGTACTAGGATCCGTACCCAACCACCAACCATGACCGTTGATTTCGAGTTGATCCATATCGCCTTCTGGTCTGCTCATTGTTGATTTTGAGCCAAGGACTAGTGTACAGTATCGATTTTGATATGCACTTCGATGATGTTACAGATAAACATTTGTCTCAATTCCAAAACAATGTGGAAAGAAAACCGTCCCTGTAATATTTTAGTTGCTAAAAATTGGCGGATGCCGCCTGTACAAAAGCAAGGGCCTCGCCCATCTAAAACACAGTTCCTTCATGTTTCTTCAGACTGTCGCTGCTTTGAGGGTGAGAAAATCAGAAATTTGATTTGTGTAGAAATCTGGCTGGATCGAGTTGTCGGGGCTCTGAAGCATCTGCAGAGAAGTCACACCTGCAGAAGGCAACCAACCTTAATGCTTGTACTGATGTAAATCAGCAGAGCATCTATTAGAGTTCAGAGCTAGAGTATGATCAAGAAACCTGAGAGAACAAGGAGAGTCTTGCAGCCTCCGTTTTGGCCAAACAGGATGTCAGTATCCAAACGGTCACCTACCATGCATATCTGAGATGTTGTGATTCCAAACCTGCGAGAAGGAAGAAAGGTAAGAATATCAAGACCATTCTTCCATGCGCATTTCTGAAACTGATGGATGAAACTGGACTGATGCTGAAACAGTTGGCCTCTTACTTCTTTGCCAGATAGTCCATCATGAATGTCGACGGCTTCCCGACTACAAGCGGTTCTTGTTTAGTTGAACCAAGAATTGCGCCGACCATTGATCCTCCACCTGAGTGAAGGCAAAATATTCATGATTCTAACATCTCTTGTATGAATTTCTCCATTGTATTTGTATGCAGAAAGAGTAGGAATCTCTGACTAACCAGCCCACTCTTGGGCATCAGTAAGATGGGTGACGGCGTCCCTGTTTGTTGCAATGAAAAGGCACCCAGGATTCTCACGTATGCAGAGTGTCCCGTACCTTAAAGTGGATCAGCAATAAGACTACATATCTTGTGGAATGGTTAGTGTTAAACTTATTTACATGAAGAGGAGAGCTAACATGTAATTCTGCAACGAAGGCAGACAACACTATTCATCACTAGGTTCGAAAAAAGAAACTGCCATCATCGTTCGAAAACATATTGCATGTATCAAATGAATGAGTGTGATCAAATAATTACTCATCTGAATTTCTACAATCCTAGCAGAGTTCACCAACTTGCCTTAAAGAAAAGTTGTCTTGACTTCATTGTTTCGAGGGAGGAAAGGAGGAAGAGACTTACTGAGCTTTGTAGTAGTTAAAATAACGATCAAATCCGACTACAACTGCTCCAACCTGTGACAAATCAAAATGGTGTTTAGTGCACTGATCCCATTTTACTGCAAACTAGGAGGAGGATCATTATACACACATCTTTGTCATGCTCCATGTAAAAGCCAGGCTTCAGCTCTATCTTCTTGTCACCATCTGCCTGCACGGCGATATAATCTAATGTGTGTAAGTTTGTCCGAGGACCGGCTCACTCGAATCATTCAACACTGATATGCACGGTACATTGGCTGAGCCAGAGATTACTAACATGGCACAACAAACACGAATTCACCATTGTTTTAGTTAGGAGCTTCAGAGAAGAGAGGATTCTTTGTTACTTACCGGTCCGCCAAGGTACTGAAATCCAGCCAGCTCCAGCTCCTTCAGAATGCCATCCTCTCCAATGACATAAACCTGAACCAAAAAAAAAAAGGTTTAATTTTACGCATATCTTGTGTGCAATCAAGTGCATCGACGTGGTTACAGTTTCACAAGATGATGATAGATACCTTCTTATCCTTGGGGAAGTCGATGGACTGCAGGTACGCAGCAGCTGCAAAGGATGAAGCAAATATCTCCTCCTGCGTAGCATTCCGGCCTCATCAACCCAATCACTTGGAGAAGAAATCCATCAACACGGGGGCAGTCCATGACAAGAAATCCTACCTCTTTGACGTTTAGTCCCAGCGTCTCAAATTTTTTGCCGTACTGCTTCCTCGACTTGGTCGAATTGTTCGTCACGAACACCAGCCTCTTCCCCTGCAACACCACATCCACAACCCCATCAGCTTCAGCAAACTAACAAAGAGGTGCAAGGCCATGGAAATTTCTGAAACCGAATCTACAATTTACAACGAACCTTTGATCTGAGCAGGTCGAGCGTCTCCGGCACGCCATCGATCAGCTTGTCGCCCTTCCAAATCACTCCTACGCGCCAAAACAAAAACAAGAACGCGCGAATTCAAGAGAGCTCAAAAAAAGAAAAAACATTCACAAACCTGGGACGATCGATCTCTCTCACCATCGCAGTCGAATATGAACGTCTCTACGGAGTCGATGAGCGCGTCGGCGTCCTCCAGCTTCGCCGCCGGGACCGCGGCGGCCGCCGCCATCACGGACCGCCTGACGGCGCAGTGCGGTAAAGCCGGTGAAGCGGAGACCAGGCCGCCGCTGTGGCGGTTCCTCCCGAAGAACGGGGAGGGCGGCGGCGTCTGCGACGAGGGGGAAGGGGAGGTGGAGGGGAGCAAGGCGGGGGAGGCGCGAGCCAGGAGCATCTCTGCTGCCGCTGCCTCGATGCTCTGTTTTTGTTGGTGTGGTCTTGGTTTCGGCTGTGTAAACAACGGTACGCCCATGCCATGTATGTATAGTATAGGCGAACGCTTTCTTCTGCCCCGTTCGGTTGGTGTGGTGTGTGGATGTTTTGTGGCTGGGAAAGCAGAGGGGAGGGATTGGGGTGCGGGCTAGTATTGTGGCTGTAGTTCAAGTTTGGCGGGCAGGCAGGCAGCCAGGCTTGTGAGGCTCAAATTAGAGAGAAGAAAATAGAGGAGTTGATGCAATCGGTCTGCCATGATTCAGGAGAGGCTCATTAGCTACTCCGTCCCTCCGTTCTATTATAGATGTTGTTTTAGATTACGTACAGTCAAAATTTTAAAACTTTAATTAGTTTAAAATTAGGTAAGAGGAAAGTAGTGTGGATGGCGTTGCCCTAATTTCGTAAGGCCTTATTTTATGCCTCGTTTCCTAAAGTATGTGTACAATCAATCGTCAGTGTGATCATGAGGGAGTTTTGCCCTGCAAATTCAACACATGGAATTGGTAATCCAAATTCTCAATTTCTTATAGACCCTGATTCGTTTAGCGTCGTCATTCGTTGTATGACAGTATGGCAAGACTTGTCTAACCTATTTTTACCAGCAACTGTTGTACTGTGTACTATGCATCCCAATTTAGAAAAGTACCAGTTGGTTAGGTCTAAAGATGTGTTCCTAATCTTTTATTGGTTTTAATATTTGGTTGGAAGATTGAATTGTTAATATAGGTTACCGTACTATTAAGAGGAGTCATATCTAGTAGTTTGAGTCTCATCATATGTTGATGGCTCAACCTCACTTACTCTAGCTCATCTTGACATGAGACTTATATTTGCGAATGCGTTTTGCAAATAGTTGAAATTCATGTAGTGAATCCTTGCAACATGGGATTATACATTGCAAATGTGTTTTGTAAGTGTTTGAAGTTCATGTTTTCATTCTTTGTGATATGAGGCTCATATTTGCAAATGTGTTTTGCAAATGATTGAAACCCATATATAATCCTTGTAGCATGTGACTCAGGTTTGCGAACGTGTTTTGCAAATGTGAGGAGTCCATGTACCTATTCTTTGTGTCATGATTTCAAAAGTGTGCAAATGTGTTTTGCAACTTGTTGGAAATCATGTTTGATCCTTGTGTGCATGATATTATAGTTTGCAAATATGTTTTGCAAAATCTGTTGAGATATATGCACCTGTTAGGAAAATCGAAACTACCGTTGTGTGTGTGTAGCGGTACAACCGGAGGTCGGAAGTACCAGCTCCGTATGAGCGGTTCTACCAGACATCGGAAGTACGACATGTGTTGCACGGTACTACCGGATATGAGTGTTCTGATCTACTTTGCATGAGTGGCTCATCTGGCCGTCGGAAGTACCAGCTCTGTGTGAGCGATACTACCGGAAGGCGGAAGTACCGGCATGTGTTGCGTGGTACTACTAGATGTCGGAAGCTCCGGATTTTCCTACGGAATATTTTTTCCAGAGAGCACCAACTTCTAGCCTTCTCAAACAGAAGTACCACACCGACTTTGCGGAACTTCGAACATCGGCACTATCGGATTTATAACAGCAGTAGTTCTGTGCTGACTTCCAATGGCTAGTTCAGAAGTTCTGAAATAGCCATTACTGTTGTGTTAGAATAGGTGCGGAAGTACCGGCCTTTGCACTACTGTACTTCCGCTCGCCTTGATTTTTCAGGGATTTGGCTCCAGTGGCTAGTTTTTGGTGTGGGGTATAAATACCTCCTTGTGGCCGGTTGGAGTGAACGTTGTTGAATCTATTTCTATTCTCTTGAGCTAGTGTGAGGCTCTCCACTCAATTATGGATATGTTGCACTTTGTGAGAAGGAAGAAAAGATCTAGATTGCATGTGTTGCATCTAAAGGTGGACTTAGTGTCCATTTGAGCTTATGCATTCGTTGCACGTGGTGAGCGTCAAGCGAGAGATTTGACTTGTTCCTCTTGGAGTTTGCCGACTCCTAGACGGCATTGGAGGCATCGTGCGCGGTGATCTTCTCAAAGAAGGTTGTGAGAAAACTCGGCAAAGTTGTGAAGGTTGGAGTTCACCAACTCAGAGCGGAAAAGAGCTACCACTAGTGGATTTGAGGTGGAAGGCTTAATTCGTGGAGCCAGTCTAATTAGTTTGGGCTTACCTCAACGTGGACTAGGGGAGACCAGCAAGTCTCCAAACACCGCGGTAAAAAGATAACGTGTCAATTGTGATTTGTTTTCTTGTGCTCAATTTATATTCAAGCAATTTACATACATAAAATTAAATTGATTATTTATCATCCTAGCATTGCAAATCTTGACATAGCCTTAAAGTATTAGTGCACTTCGATGAACTTATTTGATCTAGGCGCTATTTGTGCTAAACCGAATTGATTTAAGCTTTCACATTATTTACTTGGATTAGACAAATAGAATATGTCTTGAATTGTTATTAATAATTAAAAAATTTTAAGACCGCCTATTCACCCCCTCTAGTCAGCCTCCTCGATCTTACACCTGCTCTGCCACTGATGAGGGCACGCGATTCGGTCTATCAGTGGTGGTGGCTGGCATGGTAGTTGTTGTTGCGATTTAGTTAGCATTTAGAGTGAGAAGAGCATAAGGTGATTAATTTGTACCCTGTGAATCGAATGTAACAAAATTTTACGACCCAGTTGGCAGAGGAATGTTCATTAAATGATCTCGCTCCATAATGTTCATGCGAATACATACATGTTTGATTCCAAGTTTTTGTATGCTAGTCTGTGTGGAGCTTCTTCAATTCTCAGGCGATGGTGGTGTTTCAAGGTTAGGGTTCACCTGGTTAGGTTAAGATGAGGTAAATCCATTCAAGGTGAAGTTGTGAATGATATATACTTCTTTCTTTAGTAAAATGATATATACTTTTTTTGTAGGAGTAACTAATGCTGAAGATCCTTTCTACGGTACTTAGAAGATACTTGAGGTATCTTCTCTTAAAAAAACATCAACCATTGATGTAAAACTGGTAACTTTAGAATAAACATTTTCTTTAAACTTAGAAAATTAAGTATTGATAGGTCTAAACACTAACTTGTGTCTCCCATACATGATCTACAATACCGATCCATTGGCCCTCCACGCTCCTCCCCTTCCCCGTCAGGTCCTCTTCTCCTTCAAATCTTGAAGTAAGTACTAGGAAAGCACCACTACACTTACCCATTTTTTGATTATCATCCATACGAGATTACGGATGTTGTTCCACCACAGTCATCTGTAAATTTTAGAAAAATTATTTACTTTATGTTCAATTACTTAGTTTAATGTTTGGTTACTTAGTATCTAGTAGTGATAAGAAAAAAATATAGAGTTGATTAAATTCAGTTACTTAGTATCAAGTTTCAACCCAACCTACTTATGACATGGTTTTCGCAATTGTTTGCAACTGGAAAGATAAGCTCAAGGGTTTGCGGTTACAATTGGAAGGATGTTTTGTTTGATCCCTTACTTTTAATTTCATACATATATGAGATTACTAATCTAGCCTTCCAATCAATCTTTAAATTAATATTTAGCCCACAACTTAAGTACCTTTCCATAGGCACCTTTTATCGTGAATTATTGGATAGTAACTAATGAACAACTACCATAAGTTTCTAAGCATTGGAAAAAGCCTCAATGCTGAAATATAGTTGAGCTGACAACTCAACTGTCTACAGATGTAAACACATGTCCATACATGCATGGGCAGAGCCAACTAGGGTGCCAGGTATGCATGGGCACCCCCAATTTTTTGCAAATTATCTATATATCCTTTCTTGCTATATGTTCTAATTGAATTTAGACTTCATTGCAATTTGATAATACTTAAGGAAATTAGATGCAAATTATATTCCATGCCCTCTGTTTAGATTTTGTAGACAACGAGACATCTATTTTTTCTCTACTGTGGCACCACGTGAATGGTATGAAAGTGTTTTATTTTGTTTTTTTCAATTACAAGGAAGACTCACATGCGCACACGCACACACAAGTGCGCTCTCTTAGCACACCCCTAGAAAGATGTTGGTTGGGATAAATCTGTAATCTCACAAAATTTCTATTGAAAGCACCAGGGTTTGAACCTTAGTAGGTTTGAGTGGTACACTCACAACTCTACCATGCCACCAAGATGTGGTTCCCATGCTTTATTTTATTTAGCTATTAGGAACTTCTTTAGTTTTTGACTCAAAAATTAAGTGTCCAATTCTCTATTTGTTTGAGCTATCATGAGCATCACTTTGAGTGCAATGATTCAAAACTAATATGAGGTTTCTTATATGAGATATTTTACTTACAAATTTTGAAGCCATATGTGACATTAATGTGCCACATCAGTACTGCCGTATTAAATATAGATGTACTAAAAACCATACATGCATTTCAATTGGTAGGGTTTACAAACTGTCATATGAGTTATGTAGTGTACTAATAAAAATCTATGGATTTTATTTGTCAATGTTAGTATTTGTTATCATTATCACGCCATAAAATTAAGTTATTTGCACAACTAAATATGTAAAGTAGCCAATTGATCGAAAAGAAAACCCAACTAATTATATAGTAACGTTAAGGTACCATGTGAATACAATATTCATAATACATGGTTTACCCCAGTGCTAACATTTTATTACTCCATCCATTCTTTTTCCAGTGACGTTTTTTATTTTTTATGGTCTACGAGCTGTGAGTTTGATCGTTACTATTTGTAACTTTATCTTATTATATACTAATAAATTATAATATTATGAAAGTATTTTTAACGACAAATATAATGATATTTCATATAGCTAATCTAGATAGTTTTAAACATAATAGTAGTCAAACTGTAGAAAATTTGATGGCACGGATTGTAGGACATCACTTGAAAAGAACGGAAGAAGTAGGTGATAATCACTTAACAGCCCCATATTTAAACATCAATAGTGCACCCAACACGACTATTCTAGCTCCGCCACTTCCTACATGTTACTTTGCCCCTGGAGAACTATCCATGTTACACACTTACGGCGAAAGCCATTTTTATTTTTGGCGAATTCACAAATGTAGGTTATCACAAATGGGAAGTATCAAGGATGAGAGAATCCAACCAATTAGCTGGGTACAATCAGCTTGTGACAACAGAATACTGGTACTGGCTTGCGGCATTGCTTTGCAAACTTGTCTAATCCATGGCACGGTGAAGCAGACAGCGTCATTCTCTTTTCTGAAGTAAACAACCATGCAAATGCAATATTTCAAGACGAATCCTGATTAATCGGTGGCTCAGCAATAGGTGCAGAAGTATCGCAGAGTACCGGCCTTTGCACTGCGGTACTTCCGCTTGCCCTGATTTTTCAGGGATTTGGCTCCAACGGCTAGTTTTTTGGTGTGGGGTATAAATATCCCCTTGTGGCCGGTTGGAGTGAACGTTGTTGAACCTATTTCTATTCTCTTGAACTAGTGTGAGGCTCTCCACTCAATTATGGATGTGTTGCACTTTGTGAGAAGGGAGAAAAGATCTAGATTGCATGTGTTGCATCTAAAGGTGGACTTAGTGTTCATTTGAGCTTGTGCATTCGTTACATGTGGTGAGCCTCAAGGGAGGGGTTTGACTTGTTCTTCTTGGAGTTTGCCGACTCCTAGATAGTGTTGGAGGCATCGTGTGCAGTGATCTTCTCAAAGAAGGTTGTGAGAAGACCCGGCAAAGTTGTGAAGGTTGGAGCTCACCTACTTAGAGCGGAAAAGAGCTACCACTAGTGAGAAGAGTATAAGGTGATTAATTTGTACCCTGTGAATTGAATTGAATGTAACAAAATTTTACGGCCAGTTGGCAGAGGAATGTTCATTAAATGATCTCACCCCATAATGTTCATGTGAATACATACATGTTTGATTCCAAGTTTTTGTATGCTAGTCTGTGTGAAGCTTCTTCAATTCTCAGGCGATGGTGGCGTTTCAAGGTTAGGGTTCACCTGGTTAGGTTAAGGTGAGGTAAATCCATTCATGGTGAAGTTGTGAACGATATATACTTATTTTTTTAGTAAAATAATATATACTTTTTTATAGGAATAACTAATGTTGAAGATCCTTTCTACGGTACTTAGAAGGTACTTGAGGTATCTTCTCTTAAAAAAATATCAACCATTGATGTAAAAATGATAACTTTAGAATAAACATTTTCTTTAAACTTAGAAAATTAAGTATTGATAGGTCTAAACACTAACTTGTGTCTCCCATACATGATGTACAATACCGATCCATTGGCCCTCCACGCTCCTCCCCTTCCCTATCAACTCCTCTTCTCCTTCAAATCTTGAAGTAAGTACTAGGAAAGCACCACTACACTTACCCATTCTTTGATTCTCATCCATACAGGATTACGGACGTTGTTCCACCACAGTCATCTGTAAATTTTAGAAAAATTGTTTACTTTATGTTCAATTACTTAGTTTAATGTTTGGTTACTTAGTATCTAGTAGTCATAAGAAAAAATACAGAGTTGATTCAATTTAGTTACTTAGTATCAAGTTTCAACCCAACCAACTTATGACATGGTTTTCGCAATTGTTTGCAACTGGAAAGATAAGCCCAAGGGTTTGCGGTTACAATTGGAAGGATGTTTTGTTTGATCCCTTACTTTTAATTTCATACGTATATGAGATTACTAATCTAGCCTTCCAGTCAATCTTTAAATTAATATTTAGCTCACAACTTAAGTACCTTTCCATAGGCACCTTTTATCGTGAATTATTGGATTGTAACTAATGAACAACTACCATAAGTTTCCAAGCATTGGAGAAAGCCTCAATGCTGAAATATAGTTGAGCTGACAACTCAACTGTCTACAGATGTAAACACTTGTCCGTACATGCATGGGTAGAGCCAACTAGGGTGCCAGGTATGCACAGGCACCCCCAAATTTTTTGCAAATTATATGTATATATATATATATATATATATATATATATATATCCTTTCTTGCTATATGTTCTAATTGAATTTAGACTTTATTGCAATTTGATAATGCTGAAGGAAATTAGATGCAAATTATATTCCATGCCCTCTGTTTAGATTTTGTAGACAGCGAGACATCTATTTTTTTCTCTACTATGGCACCACGTGAATGGTATGAAAGTGTTTTATTTTGTTTTTTCAATTACAAGGAAGACTCACATGCGCACACGCGCGCACACACAAGTGCGCTCTCTTAGCACACCCCTTGAAAGATGCTAGTTGGGATAAATCTGTAATCTCACAAAATTTCTATTGAAAGCACCAGGGTTTGAACCTTAGTAGGTTTGAGTGGTACACTCACAACTCTACCATGCCACCAAGATGTGGTTCCCATGCTTTATTTTATTTAACTATTAGGAACTTCTTTAGTTTTTGACTCAAAAATTAAGTGTCTAATTCTCTATTTGTTTGAGCTATCATGAGCATCACTTTGAGTGCAATGATTCAAAACTAATATGAGGTTTCTTATATGAGATATTTTACTTACAAATTTTGAAGCCATATGTGACGTTAATGTGCCACATCAGTACTGCCGTGCTAAATATAAATACACTAAAAACTATACATGCATTTCAATTGGTAGGGTTTACAAACTGTCATACAAGTTATGTAGTGTACTAATAAAAATCTATGGAATTTATTTGTTAATGTTAGTATTGGTTATCATTATCACGCCATAAAATTAAGTTATTTGCACAACTAAATATGTAAAGCAGCCAATTGATTGAGAAGAAATCCCAAATAATTATATAGTAATGTTAAGGTACCATGTGAATACAATATTCATTATACATGGTTTATCCCAGTGCTAACATTTTATTACTCCATCCATTCTTTTTTCCAGTGACGTTTTTTTTATTTTTTATGGTCTTCGAGCTGTGAGTTTGATCGTTACTATTTATAACTTTGTCTATTATATACTAATAAATTATAATATTATGAAAGTATTTTTAACGACAAATATAATGATATTTTATATAGCTAATCTAGATAGTTTTAAATATATTAGTAGTCAAACTATAGAAAGTTTGATGGCATGGATTGTATGACATCACTTGAAAAGAACGGAGGAAGTAGATGATAATTACTTAACAGCCCCATATTTAAACATCAATAGTGCACCCAACACGAATATTCTAGCTCCGCCACTTCCTACATGTTACTTGGCTCCTGGAGAACTATCCATGTTACACACTTGCGGCGAAAGCCATTTTTATTTTTGGCGAATTCACAAATGTAGGTTATCACAAATGGGAAGTATCAAGGATGAGAGAACCCAACCAATTAGCTGGGTACAATCAGCTTGTGACAACAGAATACTGGTACAGGCTTGCGGCATTGCTTTGCAAACTTGACTAATCCATGGCACGGTGAAGCAGACAGCGTCCTTCTCTTTTCTGAAGTAAACAACCATGCAAATGCGATATTTCAAGACGAATCCTGATTAATCGATGGCTCAACAACGCGTGGATTGTGCCGGTATTCATACTTCTTGGCCCAGTACAGGTAATTCAAGAAGCCAAGCAATCCGAGAACAGCCACAACCCAGTAGAACAGGTCAAGATGCATGTTATTCAAGCTTGTACCCTCGAGCCAGCCTCCCTGGTGCCCATGCCTCGTCGCCATGTTCACAATGTCCACCAGGAGTGTGGCCACCAATGCCGCGAGACCTAGGTCACACCAGAACAAGGCCGCAGCAATGGACTTCATGCCCCGTGGCGCCTCGCTGTTGAAGAACTCGAGGAGCCCGGGGAATGATGTCACATCTGACACGCCAAGCAGGAAGAACTGAGGTGCAAGCCAGAACAGGGACATCTGCACTTCAGCTTCCTTTCTCTTTCTCTCAACAATCGCCGCGATAACCGACGCAAGAATCATGGAGGCGAAGCCTATGCCGACGCGCTGCAAATGAGTGATGCCACTGACGTAGCCCGTGCGCTTGCGCAGGAACGGCACGAGGAAACTGTCATAGATGGCGAGCATTACCATCTGGAATGTGATTGGGATGGTAAAGAGCGTCGCGGGGGAAATATGGATCTTGCCCAGCCTTGTGTTTGTCATGCCACCTTGCTGCACAGTGAATGTGAAGAGGATATTGTTCGATACATATCCGATCATGGAGCCGAAAAAGAGAGGAAGCATACGAAGCACGATCTTCGTCTCCTCCACCTTCATCGCACTGCAAACTGACCAGGCTCCATCTTTGCCACGGTTGATGCAAGCTTTGTTGAGGAATCTGGCAAGATGCATGAATTATAATAGGCAATGCAACTAAACATAAAGGGTAATGCTCTCTAATCTCTACTCTCCATACCATGTAGTCCGCACAGAAAATGGTATTACATTACTGAATCTTACTTCAGACTATTTGTTTGTCGGGGTACTTCAATAGAGCCTGGCCCAGTAGTGCTTTCCTGTGCTTCTTCCAGCTTCTCAGGAAGTTCAAGCTTCCAGTTCCTGAATGCAACCACAAGAACCTGGGAGAGGCAAGATTACAGCTAACTCATATTAACAACACATTTGTTAAGAATTGAGATGACACTTTTACGTTTTGAACCAAGACCAAGCACAACCTGAAGTATTCGAGTTAGATGGCTTCCTTCTGGGATTTGGTTGCGGTAGAAAGGGAGACCAGCGGCAAGTACGAGCAATCCAAGCAAAATTAGGACGGCACACACCCCAAGTCCGACGTCCCACCCCTTGTAGTTCTCGAGCCACACTATGAGAATCAGTCCTACAAAACCTCCAAAGGAGATTCCGAAGGTATACCAGTTAAAGAAGCTGGACTGTTGGAGGGACTCAGAGGGATCTTCATGGTCGAACTGGTCTGCTCCAAGGGATGGCAGGCAAGCACGAATGCCTCCTTCACCAAATGCGCTGAGATACAAGGCTGTGTACAATAGGGCAGCGTTCCAGCCATGGACCTCTTTGCAGTTGCTTAGCTCTGCATCAACGTTGCAAGGTGGTGGACGGAGTGAGGGAAGGTAGGCTTGCAGCGCGAGCAATCCATACCCCTGCACAAATGCATGTTTAGTTATACAATAATTGGCGTAGGGTCGAACCCTTTTGATACAGTCTGAACTACATTGTCGTTAAAACTTAAAACTGTTTGAAACCAGGGATTAGATTTTTTTTAATGGCTTTCAGATATTCTGAGAGGAATTCGTGTAGCAAAATTTGCAACCTAAAGCCCTAAACCAGCCATGATTTTCTATATGTAAATAGTCTGAAGGAAATGTTAGTCTTTGCTAGATACAGCCAAACAAGGGGAAGTTGGCCTTTTACACCCAAACAACTCTTTTATATCTGAACTAAGTTGACTTCATGATCAAGGTTACGTCATAGTAGGTATTCTTTCCTTGTCACAAGTCAAACAAGTTGTAAGGCAGAGTTTTTAATCTCCGTAGTCTATCACTGTTTTAGTTAGGAATTGAACTCCATTCCCACTCTATGTTGCCGGATACCCTGATACGCGGTACACTGATACGTTATTTTTCCAAAACATACATACATATAGGACGCTGAAATGGGACACCATGGTATTTCGGCACCATGATTTTAAATATGCAAATTCAACCCGAATTAGGGTTTTTTTAAAAAAAATCGGTTTTAATGTATATACCCATTTATAACAATTCAAATAAAACGTATATCTTTAAAAAATATACTTGAATTCAAAGTTTTGAGCAAATTTAGATCACATGCTTTGCTATATAATCATCACATACCTACAATCAAACTATCATAAAATAGCATCTACAATTTGAATTTTAGTTCAAACTTGTTCGAACTAGTTAGTAAACTAGCTAAACTCAACATCCAGAAAATTTCAAAATTTTTGCACACAATACATAGAAAAAATATCTATTTAAAACCATGGTGCATAGGCACCATGGTGTCTTAGTTAATTAATTATATATATACATGGATATAGGTATACATATACATACACACACATATATATCATATAAATTAATGAATTATTATAAGTGATAGGATTATAGGAATACCTTACTTGAGCAAGGTTATTTAGTCTCATGCATAAGATATCACTCTTTATCTACACAGGATCCAATTCTTGGTTGCAGCCAACGTGTGTCCAGTAGCCACATAAGATCTTTGGATTGGATCATTAAAATAAGAAAGGAAAAAAAAGAAAACCATGCATGCAGCAGTACAGCTCATCTCCTCTTTTCCTCCAGCTCTTCCTTCCCTCTCCACCTCCTCTTCTTCCAAATCCATTAACACAAGATGTGAGGAGTGAGAACAAGAAGTAAGAAGGGAGAGAAGAATATGGCAGATTAGGGAAAAGGGGAGAAGAGGCCGAACCGGAGAAAGGGCAGCGACGTGTGGGGCTTGAGCAGCGCCAGTGTGGAGACTAGGATTTGGTGGGAGGGAAGGGGAGCGGCGGTGGGCGGAAGGGATCAGCGGTGGCCAGTGTGTTGGCAAGAGAAGGTAAGGGGCGAGATAAATAGATCAAGCATGTATTCTTGAGTGGAACAAGGCGTGTTAGAGTTCAGGGCATGTTTTTTTTGGTTGAAACTTATTGCTTTTGGCTGTGCCTTGTGGCTTTTGGGCTGTTCGTACGAGAGATTACAGAGTAACAAAAACTCACGTGCGGTTTTTGCCGATATAAATAAAATCGGTACAGTATATACTACAATTAACTAATAGACCTATCTTGAAGAGATACCCCGTTTAAAAACTAATTACTGTATAAAAATCGAAAAGTAATTTTTAGAAGTTGAAAAGAACAGCCCTTTGAAGTGGCACGGGAGTATCCAAGAAGTATCAGATTTTTGTTTTAAAAAAAACCAGATCCAAACAAAGATAATTACTGTTCTCGAAATTATATAAACTCAAATTTGTTTTGCGCGTACTCCAACTACATTTGCGATTTGGAGTAGTAGTACAGCAACTTCACCTTTCGACACTGCAAACTCAACCGCTTTCCTCAATATTAGTGAGATCATAACTAGTAGAGTATACTAAAACATATGCAGCAGCATACAATTTACTAGGATTTTTGTTCACTTCTATAATTGATAAAACTGCAACAAGTATTATTGGTAGGTTGTCATGTAGTAAGTAGCAGCAGAGTATGTGAAAGAAAAGGTTCCTGGGATCATATTAGGTGCCCTGTAGATAATTGAATAGACCTAGAAGCAAATTACCAGGAACTCCAATGGAGCAAAGAGGAGTATAGTTCTAGAACGGGTGATGTAAGAGTCTGAGAGGAAAGCTCCTATCAAAGTAAACCCGGCCGTGGCACCAAAAAGATTAGTGACCGTAGTTGCTGAGGCCGAGACTCCCATATGCATTGTTCCATCGAGATAGGTAACCAAATTCAGCAAGTTTGGAACATTCACCATGCTGGTTACCACTGTCAGAACTGTAACGGGAAACAAGGTATAAAAAAATGTTTTAGATGCTCTAAAATCAGAATGGAAGCTTGAAAACAAAAACAGTAATATGTTGTATACCGACAGATGTGAACATGTCTAGAAATGAAAAGCAACTGCATACGCAATTCAGGCAAGATAGATCAAACAAGGAACTGAGCGTTATACTCACAATACATAAA
The DNA here is from genome assembly GCA_017311315.1 of Dendrocalamus latiflorus. Classification (NCBI taxonomy): domain Eukaryota; kingdom Viridiplantae; phylum Streptophyta; class Magnoliopsida; order Poales; family Poaceae; genus Dendrocalamus; species Dendrocalamus latiflorus. Next base: position 11,926,303 of record CM029638.1, on the reverse strand, counting down.
CCATGCTGCTCTGACTCCTCCATGAACGCCTCTATTGATGGGTTTTCCTCTCCAGTCCACAAAGCCTCCAATTGCCATGCTGCTACTGATGAGTTTATGTCTTCTTCCTCTTGACTACTGCCTGCCCGTTACGCCCCTCACAACAGGGGGGGGGGGGGGTATAAATCGGCAGATGGATATCCAAAATCAATGGAGTGATAACAACTGCATAAAGAATCAGTACTCTCTCTTTTTAAAGCCAAAAAAACAATTACTCTTGCCTATTTTATGCCATCGCCTATCGCAATTGCAAGCTCCAAATAGTACCAACTACCAGCACTACAGTTGACTTTCTAGTGTCCCTAGTTCCTACTGGCTGCAATTGGCAGACTATCACAGGCATTTATTGAAGTAAAAAAAAATCCGGGGACATGTATGATGCGGTATGGGAGTCTGCAAGTCAGTATGCCATCATTCTCACGTCAGTACTCAGTAGGCGACCAATAATCAATCCCTTGTGTTTCCCAGCACTTCAGTAACCAGGATGTGTCCAGGCACATCAAGCATGTCACATTATGGTACCTACAGTTCACACAGAAAATGTATAAACAATTGCAAAAAAAATGTACTGTTATAAATTCTAATCATCCAAGAACAGTTTCGGGCCCAAAGTTTACATTTTGTTACTCTCTGAACTCACTGAAGAACACATTGAAGAATGGAGTCACACACAAAAAGAATCGCCGAAATGGCAAACGCGGATGCTTGCTACTCAAATGATAACCACGGTTCTTGCACAATCCATCATCAACACATGCATAGTTTGAAGAATCACTGTATTAGGCTGCATGCATCTACTAAATCGCATAAAGATAACTTCACAACACAGCCCTGGCCTCCTAGGTTCTTTTTGGCAAAATGCTCTCTGCGGCTTGCGTATCTCCGCCTCAATCTGGGCGCCACGGCCCACGGGAAGGATTTCGGAGGCGGGCCAAAGCGGTGGGGTCCCGACGGGCGCCGAGCCGCCGAGGCAGGCGGTCCGTCATGGTCGAGGAGGGAGAGGAGCTCGGAGAGCAAGGGGAGAGGATCACAGGACGATCGGCTCAGTTCTTTTACACTTCTAGTTTATGTTTTTAAATAATATATTTTTCAAAACGAGATCAAAAGAAAGATTGCGTGATCCCTCCCCACGTCGCCGGACACCTCTAGACCCCACGTGCGCCGCCGGAGACTCATCGCGACTGCGACAGGTTTACCCCCTACACACCTAAACTGATATATCCCTCGTACTTTCGACCATGGCATTTTGCGGCCATGTCATCCACGGTGGCGGCTGCAAAGGAAGCGACTTGGGGACAGGAAAACGATGGGCTCTTACCAAGCTGCCATCTTTAGTATTGCCGCGTAGTGGGGGGAGTTCATATCGAACAGATTGTTCCAATAGGTATAATGTATTCCTCATTCTTTTTGTTCATTTCATTTGAATTTGTTCTCCAATGTATGCAATGAGTTCAAAGGAAAAAAAAGAGCAAACTTTGGGCCTGAAACTGTTGATGGAGTATTAGAATTTAGAACTGCACAAGTTCTGCAAATAGTCCATTTGAAACAGAGCTACTCTCATGATAGCTTTCAAAGAAGTAACATATTTAGCAGAATGTTACAGCCTAAACCAGTTAAAACTTTGTGTAATTAAACAGAAGGACGCTAATGGTAGTCTTAGTCACAAACCACTACACGAAAACAAGGAGATGCAAAAACTAGAAATGAACGTTAACTACTGGGTCATCTACACCCAAACAGAAGTCCTTTTATATCTGAATAACGTGGGCTTTCAGCTCGAAGGGATGCCACAGTGCGTAATCTTTCCTTGTCGTTGCGTATTACAAGTTGTAAACCAGTCTTTTATATTTTGGTGTCTGTTCACATATTTTAGAAGCCTATCACTGCCTTAGTTAGGTAAGTTTAATGCCCATTCACACCTAATATGACCGGCAAACACAGCTATTGTTCTCCTTCAGTTATATAAACCTACATTTGTTTTGCGTGCATCCCAACTACATATGACGTTTGGAAAGTTAGTTCAGCAACTTCAGCTTTCGACACTGAAAACTTAAGATAATCTCTCTCTTTTCCACGATTCTAGTATTTTTCATTTCTCTGTCCATTCATTGAACTAACAGAACTTGTTGTCATCTATAAAAGAGCAATAGAAAATGTAGAGAATAATTTCCTAGGATCATACCAGGAATCTTGCAGATAATTGAATATACCAAGAGGCAAATGTAGGATTGAAAGGTAATAGAGGGGTGAATGGTGCTGATTAAATTTTTTTCCAAATATTTTTTATTTTTCACCCAAATAATTATAGTTACTGAGATTAGGATCAATTGCCAAAACCCAAAACAAACCACTTAAGAAATCAAAATTGGAGAGGCAAGCAACCCTAGAGGCCAGACCTCTCCTTTAATGGCGATCTAACCAGGGTGCCCCAGCAGTCTTACCACTAGGGGGTGGCGGTCTAACCTCTAGGAATTGGCAGTCTGACTGCTCCCTATTCCAGAAATTGAAAACTAATCCGATGCGATCCAACTTTTAGTGCAACTCCTAAAATACAAGTCTAAATGATATAAAAATTTTGCGCGCGCACACACACATTGCTTAAGGTATCAAGAACTTATTCTAACTAAGGATCGCAAAAATCTATGTGAAAGTTCATATATTTTTCAAGATTAAGTAAAATTGCAACAAAATCGAGCTAAAATAAAAATGGTAAATATGACTTGCTCGTGAGTAGAAGATTACCAAGATGCCTCTAAATACATTCTTACATGTCACAGCAACCAAGAACACCAAAGAAAATTAGGCAAGAACACTCGAATCAAGAAATCACTCGAAGAGGTCAAATTCAAGCATAATCGGGTTACTTCAAGAACTTTCCAACCAGCTACCTAGATGGATAAAGATTGATCTTCAAGAGTCATCTCCATCTCCTACACGTCCTTAGCACAACAAAATCAAGGAGAGAGAAAAAGATCAAAATAAACCAAATCAAGAGCAAATCAATAACATAAGAGGGATCCATAGGAGATGAATAGAATTGATGTATTACTACTTGAGAATAAAAGTTTTACAGCCACTCCACCTAGAGGACAACAAAGCACATCACACCACTCAACTCCTCTAACCCTATAACACTTGGCTTCAATTAGCAAGGTTGAATCCAACTAGCAAGTCTCTATCCCAACCTATTAAATAGATAAAGCAACCAGTGTCATCTAACCCTAATGGATACTATCTATTTAGCACATATGGGAGAAAACCAATAACCCTACACAACATAGGTTTTACACACACTACACTTATGCACGCTTTTTAAATCATATAAGTCTAAATGCACCAAGTCCTTAGTCTTTATCTAACTTGATCTTATTAGTTTCTTCTTGACCTAAACCACTCTCCCAAGCGCCGCTCAAACACTGCGGTTTTGACCTAAGATAATTTACGGTATTTTGGTCAACTTACTAAAATACTCTTTCTTGATAGGGTCTTCATCTTTCATTGTCGTGTATAGATGCATCACTGGGTTGCTACTCATCAGCATGTCTCTCACATTCTGATTTCATCGGACCATGCCTCATTTGGACCAACCAAATCACATAGTACAACCCGTCAATCAAATTTTTCTTTAATATTTTCCGTCTTTCTCATGCCATGCTTAAGCTCAGCCATCTCATCCGGCATTCTTGATCATTTTGAGCGTTAATTCCTCTATAAGCAAAGTCTTGATCCTTGTCGTTGATCATGGTTGACTCTAAGTGATCGACTAACGATGAATACAAGTCTTCTTCTTCTTTGTTACTACCTGGTCATTGCATACCTCCCAATGGATGGGTATAAATAACACACGGGTATCCAAATTCAAACTAGTGATGAAAACAACATGACAAATTAAAATTATGCCCTATGTTATGCCATTGCCATTGCAAGCCCCACTAGAACCCAACTACCAAAACTCAGTTGACTCTCATTGTTCCTATTCCCTACTTATTGATTGGGACGCTACCAAGGTCCTTGATTCCGAAAGTGACCTCTTTGTAACTGAGCTCCCAATTCACTAATCGCAGTAAGCAAGAGTCTTTGAAAAGCTATCTTCCTTGGTAATGCTTAGAACAGGAACAGCGAATCATCACGTCACAAAGCGAAGTGATATATCCTAGCATACAGGTCAAAGTACTATGGTGTACTGTTAGTCTCTGCATTATTCGTAAAGTAATCTGCATTTTTATTTTAGAGTTTATTTTGCATGAATTCTCCTTCATAAGTCTTTTATAATTGTCGTCGGTATGAATCCAGACAGTAAACTTAGAAGCACCCTTAGTCAAATACGAAGGCCGCCGAGGATGCAAAGAAACTCAAAGGGATGCATACAAACACCAAGTGTATTCAACATGACTGTCTAGAGTTACAAAATGACCTCCCCTCTTCTATTACATGGGGTCTTATTTATAGAGGGAGAGGGGGAAACAAGTGAAGTTAAAAGATTGCCCCCAGAGGCCTAGTTTACTCTTAGGGGTAGTTGCGTCATTTGCCTCACATGGGCCCCACCACGTCTGAGACTCTGGAGTAGGCCTGGACCCTTCCGGGGATGGATTTGTATACCTCACCCAGGTTGTCCTCGCGTCCTTCGCTTGGGGTTAGCCCCGGACCCTTCCGGCGTCAGCCTCGCATACCTCACCCGGGGTTGGCCCCGGACCTTTCTGGGGTCGACCTCGCGTACCTCGCCTAGGATTAGCCCCGGACCCTTCCGGGGTCAGTCTAGGGATTTGGCTCAGGGTAGACTCTCCAACGGGTGCTGTCGTTCTGAGGTGTTTGTGGTCCTAAGGTAGCACGGAGACCCTTCCCCAACAATAGCCCCTCACCAATCCAAGTGGTCATTAACTGCCCGCCCGGACCGACGCACCGACTTGCAAAAGGGGTCAGTGCATTGCCTCTGGTCACGATCCCATCGGTAGCCTACAATGCATTTCAACAACGTATTAAAATACCTTAAGTCCTCACGCAAACCTCGAGTGATAGGTCATGCCCGCACCTCCGAGCTAGGTTCCCCTAGTATTCGCGAAAGGGTCATTGCTCTGCTCGGCCAATTTTGGGTCATATTAGGGAGTTTACCATTGCGCAGAAGGATGTGAAGTTATGAACAGTTATGGAGTCAAGCACTGACCACCTAGATGCCAAAGTTATATGGAGGCGCGGGGGTTAGGACTTAGCCTAAAGAAGTGTCTTGTGAAGTCAATTCTTGACCCCTGGCATTCAAGAGACGAATGTACGCCTGGGAGTGCCATGCTCAACTTGCTTAGGCATGGCCACCGAAGGGCGATAGAGTCTAGGGGTGTGAAAGGTTGACCCATGTGAACATGCTAATAAGCACCTAACTTGCCAGTTCAAGACACGCGGAGTCCTTGGGTAATCGAGTCATTGCGTGAACTCGTTGGGATGGGTGTGGATATACCGCTAGCTAAAGGTGCGATGGAGCTTCAAGGCGCATGAAGCCGATTGGAGCTATGCATCCTTATGTGCAGGCTCGATTGGCAATGCTGAGTTGGACAACATATTGAGACATGAGCGATCGATGCATGCCAACACATCAAGATGTTCAAGGTCGATGAGCATACCCTAGACTAGCTTGATGATGTTTGACCTTCAAGGTAAGGGGATATGTGCTAAGCTATTGCCTGCTCGACCTGTTGAGGTCTAGCACTAGAAGCTTGAAAGCATGCCATGTGCTCAGCTCACAGAGGCATGGCCAATGAAGCACGGAGTGCCCATTGCAAATCCACACTCTATCGAGTGATGACCCTTGAGGTTGATCACACCACGCTAAGGGGATGCATTTGCGCTTGTCGATGTAAAGCGATCAATCCACCGGATGCACATAATTGAGGAGATGCTGATAGATCGAGCGGAGCTTGGTCGAGGAATACTCTGTATGTTGAGTCGTATTGTACGGAGGCGAAGACATCGTGGAGTGTCGCCCCTTGCTAGGCGAACCAACTCGACAACTAGGAGTGCGCTGGGGCATGAAGTACTAGAGACAGATGAGTTGTCTAAGACAATGAGAGGCGCGCCGAAGCACCTATTGTCCGACTCCCAAAGGGTTGCCCGCGACGCGAGTGGGTGTGTACAGAAGTTTTGGATACCCAACTCGCCTTAGGTATGACCTCGTGAGGAGCTAGCGACTCCCTGAGGGCCAGCCTTTGAGGTAAGGAGATATGCACCTGAACGCAAGGTGGTCAATTCATCGAAGCTTGCGTCCGATTCATCGAGGCTTTGACTGCGAGGGACAGAGTACTCCGCAAGTCGGGGCGTGGCCCTCAACGAAAAGAGGTGATTTGGTTATCCTTAGAGCTAGAGAGAGTCCATGGTCGGGGCGACACGATCAAGGCGAAGCAAAATTTGGTTGAAGGAAAGCCATCAAGATCGATCGAGCCACGTCGGGTTAAGCCATCGCTCTCAAGACGCTCGAAAAGCTTCACCGACATGCTAGAAGGGCGATGCAGCGGGCATGGCAAGCTACCTTCTCAAGAGTGGCGCCGACCTTGTCTTTTGGCGAAGCACGGACTTGGACTAGGGGTGGTGTCCTAGAGGACTAAGAAGGCGATGGCACCATGACTAGATCTACTGCCCTACCCTGGACTTGCACTAGATGTATAGTATGGTTGAAGCTGTGGTAGCACCAAAGACTGTTGTGGGTGGAACCCACTGGGTTAAGCCCAAACAATAGTAGTGGCGTTGGAGTCGACTTGAGCTGGGGTGGTGGTGCACGGTGGACGTCGAGCTTGAACGATAGTGCATGTATCCCATCAGGAAAAACTTGGCATTTGAGACTCATTTTTGTATGGGGGTAATGCTGGCTCATACGTCGGCTGGTGTGACACAAAGCCAGGATACCCAAAGTTTATCCTGTGACTGCCCGGCCTTCTCTAGTAAGAATGTAAAGGGGCTATAACTACCCTGGCTCCTAATGCTAGAATAAAGTTCGCTTACTATTCTTTTACTAGGTGTTCCTATTACCCCATCCCTCATTGAAAAAACTTGGTGCTCGGGGCGAAGCTCACGAGCAGCATGTTGCGCCATTCCTATCAGAAAAAACTTGGCGTTCGAGGCGAATCTCATGAGCGGCATGTTACTTGGGGAGGCGAGAACATCGTTGTCCCCAATCAGAAAAACTCGACGCTCAGGGTGAAGTTCACGAGCAGCACTTTACTTAGGGAGGCAAGAACGTCGCCGTCTCCTATAAAAAAACTTGGCACTAAGGGCGAAGCTCATGAGCAGCAATTTGCTTAAGGGGTGAGAACGTCGCTGTCCACCATCAAAAAAATTGGCACTTGGGACGAAGCTCACAAACGGCATTTCGCTTGGGAAGGCAAGAACGTCGCCGTCCTGCATCGGAAAAACTTGGCGCTTGGGGCAAAGCTCACAAGCGGCGCTTAACTTGGGAAGGCGAGAACGTCGGTGTCCCCTATCAAAAAAACTTAGCACTCAGGGCAAAACTCACAAGCGGTGCTTCGCTTGGAGAGGCGAGAATGTCATCATTCCCCATCAGAAAAACTTGGCACTCAGGACGAAACTCACGAGCACTATCCCCTATCAAAAAAAACATGGCGCTCGAGACGTAGCTCATGAGCAACACTTCGCTTTGGCATAGGGCCAACTTGACCCTAGAGATAGGGTGTCATCGACTTCACGAGCAACACTTCGCTTGGAGAGAACTTCTTTTCTGATCTGCCTGTGCTGGAAAAGCCTAATCCAGCCATATTGACCTACTGCGATAACCAAACTGTTCTGGTTAAGGCGAAGAGTAGGAAGGACAATCTGAAGTCCTCAAAACACATAAAGAGGCGACTTAAGTCGATAAGGCATGCCAGAGAGACGGGTTTTATTTCTGTAGAATACATCCAGTCTGAAAGGAACTTAGTAGATCCTTTCACTAAAGGATTGGCACGAAAGGCCATCCTTGCAGCATCTCAGGGAATGAGCCTCATACCCGTATAAAGGCTTACATTGGTGGTAATATATCCTAGAAGATCGGAGATCCTGTGAACTAGACTCTAGGACAATAAACTGTGTGATATTAGAGAGCACATCTAACGGGTCTCATCAGCTGCAATGCTCTTTCTGTATGGAAGGTTGAGCATTGACTCTTAATGAACTCGAGGTGTATATGACTGAAGGAGTCGTCCTACAGGATTCCTAGAAGAGTTCACCTACTTGAGTGTGATTGTGAGGTCGCAATCAAAGAAAGATAAAGGTATACTTTCTTGAGCACTCATGAGCTAGATATGGGGACATGACCATAACGTCCCAACCCGTGAGGAAAAGGGCAAGCCGCCCAGTACAGAATGTGACTTGGGTGAAAATTATCACACCAAGGCATTGGATCAAGGTGAAATCCTACTTTGTCTGTGCAGAGTCGTAGTCCATGTCGCTAGGCTTTGGGTTCAAACCCGTAAGGTACCCATCGTCGAACAGCTATATATCAAACAAGACTTTTGAACACCTTTTCATTGGTAAATTGGTGGGGACTGTTGTAACTGCGAGGGCATTTCGGTAATTTCTCAATTGAAAAAAAGGAAAATAGAGAGAGAATGATAGGTGGGGCTCACCTGCCAGTGGGCCGACCGAGAGGATAACGAGCAGGAGACCGCGTCTCCTCCCATCCCCGTGTGCACTCGCGTCGGTTCGTCTCCTGTGACCGTTCGGATGCCCGGCCCCTTGTCTTCTTGCGAGCGGCGCGACCGAGTCGAGCGGCCACGGCCGCGGCGTAGGAGGCGCACCGGCTCGGGCGCTTCGGCGCCAGCCGTGGCTGCAGCCCATCAGCGTCCGCTCCACTCCCCTATTTATGCTGCCTCTCCTCTCTTTGGTGACCGAATGCAAGAGTAAGTTTCCCCCTCCAATCTCAAATCTCTCACCGTGTTTTTTCGATCTTGAGCCTTGAGAACCGCCGGTCGGGTTATCTCCTATCGCCGCCGGCAGTAGAGCGCAAATCGCCGTTTCTAGGATTTTTTCCCTGTGCGGTTTCCTTGAGCCTTTTTCGTGGATTTGGCCGAAAGGAAAGGTCTGGGGTTAACCCCTAGTGGTTGATTTGGCTTAGGCTTGTGCTGAGTTTGTGTGATTTGTGATATGTTCTTTGTGTTCACGGGCGCTCTCAGCCGGAGCTCTCGGTGGTCTTGTGTGGCGTCAACCCTAACCCTCATCTCCGATGTCGGCTTCCCGAGGTTGGAGTGGGCATTTGTAACAGCCTGAAAAATATAAATATTAAATTATGGAGTTTTTAGATTATTTTATTTGCTTTTTATTTAAATTTGGAGTTTATTAGCTTTTTGTAAATAAAAAGGAAATTCAAAAGTAAAAAAAAGAGGGAAGAAATCCACACATAAAATAATAAAACATGAGCACCCAATAAAGAATCTGAAAAAATGATCCATAAACTACCAAGTTAAGAAATGAAAGTAAGTATAAAATAATATCCCTAAAAATGTTGGCAAGCAAATTTTAGGAGGCTAGCATTTACACATATGTGCAAACACATATAAACAATATATATATTAGGTGAAAGAGTAAATAAATAAACAGATATGTTAATACACAAAAATCAGAGAATATGTATACATGTGCATACCCCAGAAAATATGTGTAAATGTATATACATACAATTTCAAATGCAAAAGCAAAATAAAATAAAAAGAAAAAGGAAATTTAAAGAAAAAGTCATAACCGGGCCGGCCATCACCCTGGCCCAGTCCCTCTCTCCGCACGCGGCCAGCACACGCGCGGCCCAGCGCCCCGCTGCCCCGCTCTCGAGCGCGCCGCTCCCGCTGACGAGTGGACCCGCTCCCTCGCGCGCGTCGTCTCCCGCTGGCCGGTGGACCTGCCTCCACCCGCGCCTCCCCCTCTACTTCGCAGGCCCGCAACCCACGCCACTCTCTCTCTGGCCGGTGGTCCCGCCCGCGCTCTCTTCTTCCTCCTCCCTCTTCTTCTCCACGCGCCAGCGCCGCCCCTCTCTCTCGCGCTCGCTCCTCTGCGCAGCCAATCCTTCGCTCCCTCTCTCACCTCGCGGGCAATTTAAAAACCAGCTACAGGAGGGGGGACTCACCTCTCCCGCCACCTCTCTCCTGCAAGATCTCGGCAAGATTTGGTTCGCCTCCCCTCGTCGGCGTGAGCAGGGCGGAGACCACCGTCGCCTCACCACGCGCCCCTCTTTCCGGCTATAAAAAGCCCCTCCCGTGAGCTGCTTTGGCGCCGCAAAACCTCCCTCCTCCCTTCCCTGGCCGAAAGTTAGCTGTAGCGCCCCGAATCGCCGCCGGCTCCCTCCTTCTTCCCCAACTCCGGCGACTGCCGATCGGCCGAACCAAGCCACCCGAGCTCCATTCCCTGCCCTGGAACCATCCCTGGAGCATCGCGACTCTGTTCCCGGTCTCCCCCGCATCTCCCGAAGCCCGTGCTTCGCCGGCGACGACAGCTTCCCCGAGCCTCCGCCGTTGCACGCCGCCGGGCCGCCACCGTGCTCCTCCACCCCGGCCGCCTACACCAGGAGACTCCACCTCGCGCGGGGATTACATATCACGTAGCCCCCAGCCCTTTCCGGCCACCACTCGCCGCCGGCGCCGTCGCCCCCGACTCCTCTGCCCGGCCGCCTCCAAGAGTCACCTCAAAAGGGTACGCTACCCTTACTGGGTAGGCAATGCCTCCCCGCTCACTTGGCTTTCAGCGCTCGTTCTCTCCCCCCCCGGGCTCCCGTGGCGCGCGTTCGAGCCTCCGGCTCCGCGCCTGCGGTCGAGCATTTCTTCTAAAAAGCTTCTCTGACAGCTGGGCCCCGCCCGTTAGCTGCTGTGGCCAGCGGGCCGGCTGCCTTCTGGGCCCCGCCTGTCGGCGCCACCCGCTGACAGATGGGTCCAGAGCCCTTGGGTCCCACCTGTCAGTGGCTCAGCACCGCCATGACCGCTGACAAGAGGGTCCCACTTGTCAGTGACCGGACACGCTGACATGTGGGCCCTACCAGCCATAGAGACAGAGGAAAATAATAAAAGAAAAAGATGAAAATTAAGAAAATGACATGTGGGTCCCACTGTCAGAAATTTGATAATTTTTGGAATTTACTGAACTGAGAACTTCAAATAATCATAACTTTCTCATTTTAACTCCAAATTGAGTGAGACAAATTTCTAAATTTTTCTAAATTCAATATCTATCCAATGGAACTAAAATCATAATTGTTGGAGTTTATTTTAATTTATGGTGATATTTTGTTGATTTGATGTTTTCTTTTTATCTAAATTTTCGCGCACGATTACAATAGCTTACGAGGCTCAAGAGGAAGAGTTCGAGGCAGCAGCACTAGAAGTTCCGGATAATCAAGCACCAGACCACTGTGACCAAGGCGAGTCAATACTTTGATCATGTTGAACCTACATTTTCTGTAAACTACTTTGGTTTAAATTATCAAATTGCATGCTATTATTTTATATGCAAATACATGTTAATTTAAGATTTTAGTTACATGACCATTGCTTGCTTGACTAATATTACACCTCCTTTGGAATACTTGAATATGTGAACCTTGTCGCCTTAGCAAAACTATAATGGTAACTTTTCAAAAGTAAGTCCGTAATTTATATACCGTGCTTAGTATTGTTTAGGTAATCATGGGCGCGAGAACGCCCAAACATCACTTTAATCATGAGAAAATTTTGGTTGGGACAGTCATGGTGATAATGACTGATAAATGTTGGATATGATTATTTTATGTTTCCAAAAACTCCAACATGCTTTAATATCTGGGCGGATTGGTTCGATGGTGTGAGAGTGTGGTGCAGTGGAAGCACAAAGTGGTTAGTGGTAGACCGCCCAGATACTACTAAGGACTGAATCTTGTCATGACCTCCCCGTGTAAAACAGTACAACCACAAGTCTGTAAAATACAACTTGGCTTAGTAGATTTACCGGACCCTGAAAGTCATCCTTCCAGGAGGAGGTGTGGGATGGTGCAAGCGGCAGTCCGTGTGACGGCTTGAATGGGACACCCGGGTAGGGTGAAGTTCTGCTGTGGCGGGCTAGCAGGGGCGGGGAGCCAGCTGCTAGACGTTCAGAAGGAGGACATCCCGCACAACGTATGGGACCCACCGCAAGTGGGAGCGACCCATAGGGTGAAATGATGGAAGGGGCGAGGTACTTTGAAAAGTCACTGTGATGGTCTGCTCAACCACATGTCTAAGGCATCATGTGGGGCAACGAGTTGATTGTCTCTTGTGGTGAAAGTGTACAAACTCTGCAGAGTCTAAAACTATTCGAATAGCCGTGCCCACGGTCAAGGGCAGACATGGGAACTTAACCAGATATAGTTCTATTTCAAAATGCTTTGTGGGTGGGAATGGAAAAGTGGAAGGGCGATGGACTGCCCTGGTTTGGAATTGTCCTGGGTGTCGTCCCAGTGGTAAGTTAAGCGGCTATAACGCTGAAGAATGACGATATGGTGCAGATGCCATGTAATGGTGGATGGAATCTGAATCACTAGTAATATTGCATTCGTTCACAACATATACTTGTGTTCAAAATGCTAGGTCTTAAGGATTTTTATATAATTGTATTCAAAAGCACTCTTCGCAAAAATAAAATAAACCTAAGCCATCCTTTGATTAGCCATACATGTTATATCTTGCATTCTGTGTGTTGGCTCGCGGAGCACGGGGTCGGAGTGCTCACGCTCGCTTTTGCGACAAAAATTCAGAAACAGGAACGCAAGACCACTACGCTTACGAGGAAGCTCCCGCTACGGAGGAGAAGAATGACGAAGGAAACTAAGGCGTAGGCTTCGTTGATTAGACATGGACAAGTGGACATCCGGCGTTGTGTGCACGTATGTTACTAGTTAGCTGGTGACATATAATGCACACAGTACCTTCCAGTCGCTTGCCTGTGGATTTGGGTTTGCTTTTGCTGTATTTCCGCTGTGCGTACTTGTAATAAGGATATTTGGCCTGATCGGCCCCTTTTGTAAACTCTATCACCCGACGTGGTGTATTTCAATTTATGTAATATAATGGATGATTATGCGATGTATGAAATGATTCAGCAATGTAACTGTGTGCACTAGCTACTGATCCAGGGAATAGTGCAGTGAAACACAGTAAGATTCGGATTGAAAAATCCGGGTCTGACAGCATTGTATCTCCGATAGCCACGCTCCTCTACTACGGCAGCAAAGAGGGGTGCTAGGTTTTCTAGATTAGCGCCGTGAGCGTGCCTTGCCTGTTTTTGATTACTTCACGATGATTTTGAGTATCACCACTGTTGTGAGTATTCTTGTTCTTATTTCTTTGCAATTTGGTGATATAATTCATATATCAGTGAGCCTTTTTAGCACAACATTGCAAAGATATTCCTGTGGGTTAATTGTTCTGTGATGAAATGACACAAAAACTGAGATTATATATAGATGTGATGGTAGATTGATCTTTAGCATTCATTTAAATCTGCTATATTTTCTTCACTGGTCATAAAATATGCTTGTTGTTCATGTTTTGATCTCTGTGTGAGGTCTGATTGGTGGCTGCTTTGGTCGTTCCTGACCTCTGCCGAACCTTGTTAACCTGTGCCGAACCTTGTTAACCTGGACAGTAGTGAGTATTGCTGTTTCTGGTCTGTGCCGAACTTTGTTAAATCAATAGTATACTCTGTATGAATGAAAGATTGATTTCTTGGATGTTTGGCTCTGTCCAATCAGCTTACTTTTGATTTGTAAGTCTTTGTCAATAGCAAGATTTAATTCTAGCTCAAGATTTAATCTATAACTGTCATATATAATCAAGATTTGATTTTGTCATGGCGGAGATGGCCAAGATTAATCTTGTGCAACTAGCCTTCTGAGAGCACTAAAATCAATTCAATTTGTTGAACATATGCTGGATCTGATCATATATGTTAAGTTTGCAATGAGATTAGCATGTAGATACTCATGTATACTTGATGCCATGCTAATATTGAACTCATATATGACATTTATGTTGAGCATATGTTTTTTTTTGTAATGACTTAAATGATTCACATGTAAATACATTAGTTAAGTCATTTATATGTCATATTTGTCATGGTTGGACTTTGATTATTATTGCTGAAATTAAATTTGAAAATATACTTATACCGCAAAGTTTACAACATATATAACCCTAAACCCTAAAACAATAGAAAAATACATTAATACCCTTAACACTAGTGATGAATTCAAGTCTTCTCCCTCTTTGTTACTACCTGGTCATTGTATACATCCCAGTGGATGGGTATAAATAACACACGGGTATCCAAATTCAAACAAGTGATGAAAACAACATGACAAATTAAAATTATGGCCTATGTTATGTCATTGCCATTGCAAGCCCCAATAGTACCCAACTAGCAATACTCAGTTCCTACTCCCTACCTACTGATTGGGACGCTGCCAACGTCCTTGATTCGGAAAGTGACATCTTTGTAACTGAGCTCCCAACTCACTAATCACATTAAGCAAGAGTCTTTGAAAAGCTATCTTCCTTGGTGTTGCTTAGAACAGGAACAGCGAATCATCACGTCACAAAGCGAAGTGATATATCCTAGCAAACAGGTCAAAGTACTATGGTGTACTGTTGTAATGCTAACAAGTCTTCATTATTCGTAAAGTAATCTGCTTTTTTATTTTACAGTTTATTTTGCGTGTATTCTCCTTCATGAGTCTTTTATAATCAAAGAAGTGTTTTCATTAAATAGCCAGACATCATATTGGACAGAACCACTCTACCAGTCTGGCCTACGTTGGTCCAAGGTGAAAATGTTCATCAAGGAAAATCTTTTGACATATGAATCAATTTTCTTTTGTGGACTTGTTCAGAAAGAAAATTAGACACAATTGTATTATTATTACTAAGCACCAGAACATATGTGATTTGTGACCTTTGAGAAACCAAGATCTAAGCGGATACATGATTAGTCTGGCAGACACTCTTCAGTTGCTGATGGTAAAGCACACGCTGGAAGCACCTCAGCTCTTTGGGGACCTCATCAGTAGTTTGTCAGGAAGTAGAAGGCATGCATGGGTTCTGCTTATAGATATATCTCCTTGCCCAATACAAATAGTTGCAGAATGCAAAGGCTCCAAAGGCAGAAAGGAGCCAATAGAAGCGATCAAGATGGGTATTGTTTAAGTTGTGTCCTTCTAGCCATCCCCTTCCACTGTAATGGCTGCTAACATCATTAACAATTTGTATTATCAAACTGCCCATTAGAGAAGACAAACCAATCATGCACCAAAATATGGCTGTTCCCATGGACTTCATTCCCTTGGGCACCTCACTGTTGAAGAATTCCAGTAATCCAACAAAAGTTGTCGAGTCATTGATGCTCAGAAATAGTAGTGGCCAACTCAACCAAAATACAGACAAGGGAACAGCTGAGTCTGAGCCCTCTAACCCATTATCTATAACCATGCTCTTCCTTTTCATCTCAACTAAAGCTGCAGCAGCTGTTCCTAGCACCAGCGCTACATTGCCAACACCGACACGTTGCAAATGAGTTACACCACTGACATAACCAGTGATATTCTGCATTATTGGTACGAAGAAGCGATCATAAAGAACTAGTATCACTGACTGCAACACGCCTGAAATAATTAAAAGTGATGCTGGTGATATGTGGATCTTTCCAAGGCTTCTATTCATGGTGCCACCTTGCTGCACGACAAATGTCAAGAATAGCGGAACAGGTACATAGGCGAGTGCAGAACTGATGAAGATTGGAAGAATCTGAAGAAGAATCTTAGCCTCCTCAACTTGGTTTATGGTGCAGGAAGACCAAGATCCAGTGTTTCCAGAACGAAGTGTAGCTTTATCAAGGAATCTTGCATAGAAGTGTCGAATAAGTGAATAACTTTCATTCATATTAGCAGTAAAAAGTAGATTTTTTAAGTTTATAATCACACAGCTTCTAATTGTGCAAGTATCTACAAATGTGCTTGCTGAATGCCAATAGAGAATGTATTAGATACAGAAGGGTTTTCTCCCCATGTATGCAATGATGCTAAAATACAAGAAAAAACTGTCTAATCTAAGAAAGAACACTGATGCTACAAGCAAAGTAGTTCAAAGGAAGATATATGAAGCATATTTATGAGTAGACAGACTTTTATCAGTTCCCTACTTCTTTTCAGAAGGCCCATATTACGTTCATGTGCTTGTACAAGTCACTTCGAATAACATAATTGCTTTCAAAAAGTAATAATTGTCCAGCATATAGAGTAAATCAAACTGAAGCTAGCACTCACTTGAGCCCCTCTGTGTGTCGAAGTACTTCAACGCTGCCATGGTTTTCATGTGCTAGAGACCCATCAAAATCAGCAGGTAATTCAAGCTTTCTATTTCTGATAGCAACCACAAAAACCTGGCAACAGATGAAAAAGTTAAATAAAAGATCATCAGATTCCAAATGCTATAACCTCGACGATTCAAATTAGTTTTAACAAGTTACTTGCCTCAAAACATATACCATGATGTATATCTACAGCAAAAAATATTTTCACGTTCAAAGAAATTTTGAATACAGGATTGTAATGAATCAGCACACGAGAATATTAGACCTTCAATATGCGCGTTAGAGGGCTTCCCTCTGGTATCTGGAGTCGATAGAAAGAGAACCCGCCAGCCATTACTATTTCTCCTATTAGAACAAGAAGGGCAGAAACAGCAAAGCCAATCTCCCACCCTTTGTAATTTTCAATCCAAACTATGAGAAGCATTCCTGCAATTGATCCAAATGATATCCCAAATGTGTACCAGTTGAAGAAACTGGATTTCTGCTGCTTTTCAACTGTGTCATCACTGTCAAACTGGTCACCTCCAAAAGATGCAAGGCAAGCACGAATGCATCCTTCACCAAGTGCGATGCTGTAGATTGCAACAAAAAGAAGAGCAGCATTGGGGCCATGGACTTCGACACAATCACTCAAGTTCCCATTGGTATCACAGTTTGGCGGATGAAGTGATGGTACATATGCTTGCAGTGATAACAATGCGTACCCCTGCAAGAAAGTCCAAACAGAACAAAAATTATTCGCATAACAAGTTAATGGTAGAAGTAAGATTGTCCACAAACATGGCAACCTTTATAATGTGTAACTGCAATTATGGCTAATGAAGTTAGTGCTTGACAATAAACTATAATACTGGGGTGTAACTAGTTGAATGTGCTCATTTGTTAGGGGCCATTTTCAGATATAAATTTGTTCATCCCCTATTTGTAAAATGTTTGCTACATGAAAAACAAATCTACTGTGAGTTAATAAAATAGTTACCGCATGTCATCATTCTAAGCGAGTGAGTAAAAAATGGCCATTGTCAATGTGGTTGTTGTGAAAAGACTATTGTTTAGGAGCTATGAACTACATCGGAATAGATCGAATTTTTCCATATAGTGTAGTTTTTAGTACAACTACAAAAGACCAAGTTATCTAAAAAAGAGAGCAAGTTTTTTTATAAAAAAAAAGTTTGCTAGGGCAAAATTAAACTTCTGAATTTCAGCTAAATATTCTTCAAACAAGTATCCTCTTAGGTATTCTGTGAACAGAAGATATAAGCAAACCCAATGATGGCTAACGACCTGAGATATCAAATGCAAGATGTCAACAGTAACACAATTCTCAACTCTATTTATCTGCCTTGTATGGTCAAGAAAAATGGTTATATCTTGTTGTGCTCTCTACAATAACCATGTGTAATTAATTTCACTTTGTCAATCTGAGTTGGGTAGAGGGCTTCCATGTTAAGCAGTGAAACAAAAACAACAACCTGGATTTATCCATTTTCTCAGACAAACAAATTAACAATCCCAATCAGGCAAGAGAATCGACTTGTCTTTTTTTTTTTTCTCGAACAACGCAGGAGAGCTGCGTGTCATTTCATTAAGGTAGGAAAAAAACACAAGTACAAAGAGATAGGCAAAAAGCCGAACCCGAACACAAACGCACACCCACAACCAACCAACCCCTAGAAGAAAAAAGACTCGCCACACAAAAGAAGAAAAGGCCCGACCAAGGACTACGGAGCTAAGAAGCTGGTGACCCAGAGAGGAGGGTCTCGAGCTTGGAAGCACCTGCCCAGCACCACATGGTGCTCTCAACAGCCACTGTTTGCAGGAGAGCCTGAAGGTTTGGCTGCAATCCTTCAAACACACATGAGTTTCGATGCTTCCAAATCTCCCAAGCCACAGGCTTTTGAATTTACGATTAATAAAAAATAAAGAAATATGTAGTCTTTGAACCATAACATATTCCAAATTGGCAAAAGGTAACATGAATGGCTTTGTTATAAGGTGTAAATATTTACCAAGAACTCAAAGGATCCAAACATCAGTATGGTTTTAAACCGTGTGATGTAAGAATCTGATATCCAAGCCCCTACTAAAGTGAATGCACAAGTTCCCCCAATGAAGTTTGTAACTGTTGTTGAAGAACGTGCAACCCCCATGTGCATAACACCATGAAGGTACACAACCAAATTCAAGATATTTGGTACGTTAGCCATGTTTGTCATTACTGCCATAACTGCAGAGACAGAGAGCATTCACAGAAATAAGCGTGTGATTAATCCTGTAGTTACTTCATAACTACTACTGGGAAATCATAATCAATTTGAACAGATCTTCTTCACACTTACAGTTGACAAAGTAGGATGCTCTAACACCTCCATGTTTAACCTTGTCGATCATCTTCCCTTTCCAGTCTACGAACCCCTGAGTCATTGTGGTGCTCTCAGGGTAAGTCCTGACTCTTCCAAACTCTTCTTATTCTGGTACTCTTTGATGCAAGAAGGATGAAGTAGATATTCAACTTTCATGTTTATAATAAGAGAGCACATAATGTTAGAAAAGGACTAGGAGTAGGAAATGATATTGAAGTCAATGATGCTTACTGCTTACTAGTTTCTGACCAAAGCCAGAAAGAATACAAGGTACATTGTTAATTATATATAGCCAAGCTGTAAACCACGAAACCTTGCATCATCTGTATAGTGCCAGTGTCTATGCTTTAGTTTATAAAGGAAGAATGCTATCCATGATCAAAATCGAGTAGATAAGTAGAAACTTCAACCGTCATCATTAACCAAGCCACGGTAGTTATGTCATAGCTCTTGAAATCAAGATCACATGTTGGTGCACTGCTGAACAAATCTTCTGCAAACTGGAAATAAACTGCCAAATAGCTTTTCAACATACAGACATCAAAGTTGGGCTTCTACGTATATTGCCCTCACGTCCATCATCACCATATGGTTTCAATTAATCAACTCAAACCTGTTTATCTTGTCAGGTTATGATGTCCTGAATCCGATGAACCAGTATGCATGGTTATCTTGTCAGATTATGATGTCCTGTCCAAACATCACACCTTCAGCGCCCGAGCAAGAAGCCCAGCGCCAGCAAACGAGGCTGCTCGGTGAAGCATTTCGTCGAACGATTGAAGGGCATTACCTCGTGACCTGCAGGTAAAGCAGGCAGGCGACCCGTCGATTGCTCCGAGAACTGCTTCATTCGCCGAGACGGACGCCGGCGTGGCCGCTTCTTCGGCCAGCCCGCACGCTGCGAACATGGGATCCCATAGAGACGCCATGCCATTTGCACAAGAACCGGTGTCACTTCAACATCACGGCGCCAACGGCGCGATTCTGGCGTTCGACCGCAGGGGTCCTACTGAAAACTAAAGGAAAAGTTTACAATACCCCCCGCACGTAATGAGGAGTTTCAGAAACACCCTCCTGCTAGTGCTTTGGTGCTCTACTATGAAGAGTATTCACGATCTCAAAGTATTTCACGAATCTCAAAGTATTGGGAAGTACTATCCACGATCAAATCCAACCAATCAGCTGGATACAATCAGCATATCACAAGTTCACAACGAATATTAGTACATGCTAACAATACTGCTTTGCAAACTACACTAATTCATTTTGGGAAGTACTATCCAGGATCAAATCCAACCAATCAGCTGAATACAATCAGCATATCACAACAAATATTAGTACACGCTAACAATACTGCTTTGCAAACTACACTAATTCATGGATTTTTTTTAAATAATCAATTTTTATTCCGAATTACAATATTATACATGTTTTTTTTTGCAGTTTTGACCATATGTCATTCCACGGTTGGGTGACATGGTCTGGTCGCCTAACCATTGGATGACATATGGCCAAGTCACCCAACCATTAGGCGACATATGGCCAAGTCACCCAACCATTAGGCGACAGGGGCTAGTCGCTCAATGGTTGGGCAACAAGACCCTAGTTGTCCAACCGAGTTGAGCGACTAGTTCAAGTCGCTTAATGATTGAGCGATTTAGAATAATAATAATAATATTTTATTAATTCGATGAAAATAATTGTGAGGGAGTAAATGACAATTTTTGTAGGTAAATAAATTGAGCAAATCTTATTTGTATGTTGCTATTTTTTTAAAAAAAGCAAACAATGTCAGTTTGTTCGTTCGTGATTTTCGTAGATTCTTAAGAGTACGAAATATGTTAGACTCGCAATAACATTTTGTTATCATCATATGTTGTGTAGTGCGATAAATTTTTGATGAATTTTGGAAGGACGATCGAGATTGTAATGATTCGTAAGTATAAAGGTAAGTGATACTGCGATGCACGAGGGAATTCATACACAGTCATGCCATAGTAACTACGAAATAAAATATGTACACTACGAATGTAAGTACAGAAAGGCACTACGCGTCGCCCACCACACCACCCGCAACACCACCTCCATCATTAGCTCATTGCCACGTCCCACCCTCGGTCGATGTCCACCTGTACAGCCTCACTTGGGCTTCCTTAGGGCGGGGTGTCGGCGCCCCGACAGGGTGAGACGGTTAGGAACACTACTGACTCGCGCTCCCAAGGACTTAAGGGTCAACTCCATCTGTGCCTGCATGGCTACTAGGACACTACTGAGTTACGACCCAGAAAGAGCCTCGACAGGTGCTGACTCACGTGCTCCCCTGACCTCCACCAGGTCGCCCACAAGGAAGTCGCTCACATCAACCGGGGATCCTCATGAGGGGGTAGCTGAACTGCAAGGTGAGTCGCGATACCTGTAGGATGGATATTGTTTATTTGTACAATGTATCAACGCAAACAAATCTGAAAAGATGAAACTTATCTTCCACATGGGCCATAGAGTGTAACCAACTGTCGTACCCACCCTGCCCCCACATCTGACACATTGGTCCACGAAGTTGACAGAAACTACACAAAAGCTCTAGGGTTTCAATCTTTGCAATACTCATGTAGAACGGGATGCTAGTAGCCTTTAGGGGGGTTCTATAGATATTGCTCGCACAACGCTGCTCACACCCTCCATTGAATCCATTCAGTTGCAATGCCCATCTTCCATTTGCAAGACAAAACCAAGTATCATACAACATCTACAGTGTCCAAACTATCCAAATAAAAAGCATTACAACCAGTAGAAAAATGGGAAAAAAGCAACAAGTGTTTAGCTTTAGGGCGGCAGCCCGAGTGGATGGGTGCTGATGGAGGATGACAATGTGGCAGAGCAGGTTCCTAATGACGACAAGGGCTGAAACCCTAGGGCATGTGTAGCAACACGGGACCATGTGGGGAGCCATCGGACCGGGAGGGAAGGCGCCAATTGAGGATGGCGACATGGCGAAGGGGAGGGGACCCGCCGGACGGAGAAGGGAGGCGCCAGACGGGGAGGGGAGGCACCGATGGAGGAGTAGAGGAGAGCGTGCTGGACTGATGAGAATACAACCATGGATCGAGCTAGCAGGGATTATGTGCAAAATCGCATAAGTGATCAGGGGGAGCCCACTCGCCTCCATCTCTGTGTGCTTGCATTTGTTCCATTGATAAAGCAGAAGTGTTTTCTAGATATACCATATACGGTGTCTCAACTCTGAAAAATAGCCAGCAATGGATAATTCTTTCAGGGAGAACTTAAACTGCAACAGTACTTAAATTTACTACTTTGTCAATCTCATGTTGTTCTACTTGGGGAGACCATAGAAGCCATTGTGTTCAAATGAGCTGATTGATCTTTTTCATTCATTAGTTTGTGAAATGGTTGGTTTTACAAACAAATAATTTTGCATCATTATCTTGTTTTGATGAAAAAGCATAGCAATGAGAAGGGGAACACTTGCTACTTTTTAGAGTTATGAATTACTAATTTCATCTCTATCATGACTCATGGATTACTTTTATTGTGTATTTATATTTCATATACATGTATTTCTATTTCATCTCTATCATGACTCATGGATTACTTTTATTTCATCTTTATTATGACTCATGGATTACTTTTATTGTATTGTGGTAATGCATTGTGTGTTATTCTAAGACAATGAATTTATGGTTGGGTGATTTTAACGTACCAGATGGGTGACAATGCTGAGTGAATAACAAATACACTAGGATGGTATGTGAATTGTTTCATGAACAAGTAGCTGTTGGGAATCTCCCAAATACCCATCTGAAAAATCTTAGTTATGCCTTCGTAATTGCCAACTTTGAGAAGACTAGGATAAAGTATACAAAGAAACAATTTAAAAACAAATGGGACAAGCTAAAGAATGACTACAACACTTGAAAGAAATTGACGACAAAGGATATAGGCTTAGGTTGGTGTCCTACGAAGAAACAATTAAGACCATCACTTAACAGTCAAAGGAATTAAAGAAAGTCATTACACATCACACATTCATGTACACTCCTATCTATATTTAACTTGTATTATTGTTGTTGATAGGAATATAAAGGATATGGCAAGTTTGAGAAGGGTGGACTCCAAAACAAGGACTTTTTGCTCATGATGTTTGAAGATATTCGCAACATCAGCGATTGTCATTGGTCTCCTGCAATAGGAACCTTGCCTCGAAGTCCTGTGTGCATCCACACCTATTGATGTTGAAGAATATGAAGGCGACAATAGTGACAACGATGGTAGCGAACAAGAAGATAAATCACCAATTAGTATTAAAGGGAAGAGAGCATGTGGTCCTTGCAATAAAAAGGAAAAGAAAACAAAGAGTGGATCTACGGTCATGCAACACCAATTGAAAGGAATTGTTGAGTTGAGTGAGATGTTGCATGCATCTTTTGCGGTATTTACACAAAAAGAGAGAGGAAGCCTCGGTGTGTACCATCAAGGATGTCATGGAGTTGGCCGAAGAGTGTGGTGCTATTATGTGAACTAATGAGCATTTCATTGCATCTGAACTTTTTATAAAGAAGGAGCAAAGGAAAATGTTTATGACATTATGTAATAACGAAGGACGATTCAAATGGCTTAAAATGAAGTATGATGCCAAGTATGGCAAGTAGAAGTTGGGTTGTGACCTTAGGATATTTATAAAGGCATCTCTATAAGTAGTTTGTCTTTTATGCTTTATTGCATCTCTATAAGTGGTTTGTCTTGTATGCTTTATCTATATTTCATCTCAATTAACTTGTAACACTTTATTTTATTAATGAGATATTGTTTGCCTAGTTATGTACTGTCATTTGAATTCATGCATAGTCATGTTTTTTTATTGTCATTTGTCTCATTTATGTTAGTGAGTACTACTGATGTCATTACCAGTTGTCTCATTTATTTTGGTGAGTACTACTATTGTCATTACCATTTGTCTCAATTATGTTGGCATATTGTACTATTGACATATGCATATGGTTTTTTCTATTTTTCATGCATAGGTGTCCTCCTCAAAAAGCGAAATTGAAGTGACTAATACCCCTGATGAAGAACATGAGTGTGAAGTCCACATGATACGTTTACGGCAAGACATGGCAGGCCACTTAGCTGCTACTGTAATTATTATGGCGAATTATTATTCAACCTACCTTGAGAAGAATAAGCCTAGGATTTCACGTCTTAGTGGAATGGGTTAGGTAAGAGAAACCTTAACCACTTTAGGGGAAGCCACCATATGTTTCATATGAATGCTACAATATTTTATAGCCTACATGATCTTTTGGACAGTACTTACAACTTAAAATCAATTACCCATATGAGTTCCATTGCAGCATTGGCTACTTTCCTGTACATTTGTGGTGGCTCTGAATCAAACCAAAGAGCACAAAATCGGTTCAAGCATTCTGGTGAGACAACTAGTAGAAAATTTGATGAGGTTTTGAAGTTTGTGGCCAAGATGTCTCATGATATTGTGCAGCCAAAGGATCCTAACTTCTCTAATGTTCATAGTAGAATTAGAAATGATAGGAGAATGTGACCACATTTCTAAGATTGCATTGGAGCTCTCGACGGTACATACACCCTTGCCCTTAGATATATTGGTAGATCCGGGAGTACAACTCAAAATGTAATGGCCATATGTGATTTTGACATGTGCTTCACATACACATCTATTGGTCAACCAGGAGCTATGCACGATACTAATGTGCTTTACCATGCATTGGATGTAGAGCGAGATATCTTTCCACATCCTCCATAAGGTATTTTTTTTATTTTTTGATATCATTTGTGAATTTATTTACTAGTAATATTCATGCATTGATGTTAGCAGAGGTAATTTTCACCTTATTTTCAGGTAAATATTATCTTATCAATGCTAGTTATCCGAACATACTAGGTTATCTAGCACCATATAAGGGGTAAAGGTACCATATTTCTGAATTTCGAAGAGATGCTGCTCTAAGTGGTGAGAAAGAAAAATTTAACAAAGTACACTCAGGTGGTCGCAACATCATTGAGAGGACCTTAGGTGTATGGAAGATAAAATGGAGAATTCTTCTAAAGATGTCAAGTTTTAAAATGTCCAAACAAAAGATAATTGTTATAGCTACTATGGGACTTCACAACTTCATACGTGATAACGCTTCGCCGGACAAACATTTTTGTAGGTTTGAGCAGGATCCTAATTATGTACCCACAATACCATTGAGATATGCAAAATATGTTATTTCTCATGATGCATCGGATGTGTCAGCGTCACAATCGAGTGATAGAGCTATAAATAGGCTTCGTGATGACTTGCTAAGAAAATTGCAGAAAGTTAGTCAAATCCGACATCTTAGGTAAAGGGGAATTGTTTGCAGTACAACAATAGTTAAATCATTCTCTATTTCTATAGTCATGCTAATAAAACAATGTGGCTTCGGTGAGCTTATATGTTAATGTCGTAGCTTTTTGGATGTTGGATGAAGCTTATGTGCTAATTGTCTTCTCTTCTGCTAGTTATTGAATGAGGCAGTACACAGTTTGTTGTTTTCAACAGTGAACAGAAGCAGTTCATTGTGGCTTTTCTGGATATTGAATGAAGATTTCACAGATTGTTGTTTTTCTTATTTGTTTGTGCTCTCTTGCTTGAACCTCACATATACATGGCATGTTGGGATTTGTTGGTCATCGAGGAATCAGAGATCACAAACCAATGACACAAAAAATTGTACTTACATTTGTTGATTTATGTATATATGAATTTGTTGTATATCGATACAAGTACAAAGATTGGTCACCTTGTTACTTACACGGCTCTTACAAAATTTGGATAAAAAATATCATCAACTGTTTACAAATACAGATAAATAAGACACAAATAAAGATGAAGTGTTGTAACTAGGGGTAGCATGATCTATCTGCCTCTAAACCCCTTTATGTTTTTAGAGCCAATATATTAGCCAAACGCTTTTCAGAAGTAGTTTTAGATTCTCAGATAAGTGAATTCTCATATAATCCAAAGCAGAAGTTAGAAAATAAGAATCTGGTGCTCTACCAAATAGGTCCTAAGGGTCCAGATGATATACTCCAGTGAGATACGATTTCTATTTGTATTGGATAAAAATCCGATCGAAGGCTCTCTAAGTTAGATATGATCTCTAATCGTATCAGAGAATGATCCGATTGAGGCAATATATTAAGTGAGGCCTGTGGCTTAGGGATCATTTGAGGAAATCCCAAGACGCATCCATCGAAACCCTAGCCACCATCTCTCGAAACTCCTATCGTGTGTGCTGGTGCTAGCATACCGACATACAATGTTTTATCCTTGGACGTGTGGACTTTGTAGATGCATCATTACGACTGTTGTGCTATTTAGGACGATCACAAGAAGAAGACGGTTGGCTCATAAAGATTGACTATTGCTCGTGAATGATCGACTACTTCTACTACATCAACGTGTGC
Organism: Dendrocalamus latiflorus; assembly: GCA_017311315.1. Classification (NCBI taxonomy): domain Eukaryota; kingdom Viridiplantae; phylum Streptophyta; class Magnoliopsida; order Poales; family Poaceae; genus Dendrocalamus; species Dendrocalamus latiflorus. The sequence continues at coordinate 11,900,081 of CM029638.1, read as the reverse complement.
TATGTTGAAATAAGCTACTTTAACTATTCTTTCATTGTACTACGTGTCTAGTGATACTGATACCAATACATGATCTCTTACTCGCTGGCTTTCTGCTTTACATCTGAATGACAACCAAAAAAGACACAGTGCCGTTATGCACACCGTGGCGTGTGCTCCCTCCCTCCGTCTGACACCGAGCATCGCACCTGGCTGAAATAGCAACCGGCGAGATGATGCCGGTGAGGCATTTCGTCGAACGCATGCAGGGCGTCCCACGCGGAGGAAGAACCGGAGATGGGGATAACCGTACTCTTTACGGCGCACGGGCGCGCAGGTAGGCGAAGCGCAGCCAGCCCGCCGCGTGTGCCTACTCCCGTCTTCCGTTCCGTGGATGTGCGGCTACCACACGGTTTCATCTGCGGCTACCACACGGTTTCATCTGGCGAGTCGCCGCAAGCCGTGCGCGGCTGCGTGCTTACGGTGTTTCCTGCAGCCGCAAGCCCAAGGCCATGATTCCGTTTTGACGCGCGACGCCAAGCCCAAATAGCCCATGCTTCCTTCCGATCGAATTGACGTTAGTGATAGCTGTTAAGAGTGCCGCGGTGGAAGCAATCGGCACTTGCAGAAACGAGTTTTTTTTCGTGGCTGATGGTTTTTTCAATGCTAATAACTTTTATTTATGTTTTTTAAGATGATATTGGACGACACATAATTTTAAACTCGAAAAAACTGTTTAAAGTCTCTATTTCAAAAATTCACCCCATTTATTTTGACTTCTAGAAAGCCGAAAGCAAAAGAACCGTACCGATATCCATCAGAAACAAACTACGTTGGCCATACAGTCGGCTGACTGCAGAAGAATACTAAAGCGATTCCATTTGCCCGGAAATTTCGTTTCTATTTTCTCTAAAGAAACGATTTAATTTAATTTTTGTCTCCCCAGCACATCGGGCACCGGAAAACTGTACGTTTGCGCCGGCAATGCGAAAATTAATTTGACGTACAAGATTCGACCTGAAGTTTCTTTTATTCAACACTGAACTTTTCAACGACGAGATAATATATTTTAATATATGCAACCAGGCAACAGAATGGCGATCTAGAGTCCAGACACCACCACGTAATACAGTTTCGAGTATCTTGCATCCAGTTCTTTTTGAAACTTCCTTCCTAGCTACGCGCGCGAGCGCGGCGGCCGGCGTGGCCATCTTAATTGCGGCGCCGCCGTTGTCGCTTCCGTGCGGAATGGGAGATGGCGGATGGTCTACGGCGCAGCACCCAAAAGGCTCAGGTAGCGGCCCTGGTGTCCCCACGCTCTCTCCTTCCATATGAGCTCAACCTGCTCGAAGCTCAGGCCCTTCGTCTCCGGCACGTACAGCGCCACAAAGATGAAGGCCAGCACCGCGGCCCCGGCAATGATCAGGAACGTCGGGCCGGTGCCAACCAGCCCCACAATCGAGAGGAACGTCTGCGCCACGATCAGGTTCGAAACCCAATTGACAGTGGCCGACATGCCCCCGCACAGTCCGCGGTAGGCCTCGGGGTAGATCTCGGAGTTCACAGCCCATGGGACTGGCCCCATGCCTGGGGAAAAGAAGGCGATGTACAGGGCGAGGCCTGCCACTGCGAACCACCCTAGCGCGCCTTGGCAGGCGCCGTTGAGCGCGCTCGCACACAGGCTGGGTGATGACTGCAGTATGAAGGCCATCGCGAGTATGACGAGGGAAAGCACGACGCCGGCCAAGCTTGTGAGGGCCAGACGGCGGCGGCCACAGCGGTCGATGAGGTAGATTCCAACAATGGTTCCAGCGGCGTTCATGGCAGCGACGATGAGGGAAAGGAGCAGGGCCAACTTGTTGGAAGTGAACCCAGCCATCTGGACAATGGTGGGGCTGTAGTACATGACTGTGTTGATGCCAGTAAATTGCTGGAAGGCCTGCATAGTTTGATCAACACACGTTAGAAAAAATGCCATGCATGAAATTGTATCCTGCATACAGGACGCATAGCAAAGCATCCTATCTGCGTCACTAATAACTGAATCTAAGAAGCTTTCGAAACATGACACGAAACACACTAGCTCTCTTGCTTGACATAGCGCCACTCTTGAACGGATTTAAATGGTCTTACTGACAGTGACAGAATGAAAAGCATGACTGCGTCCGCTGCTGACAGCATTATATGTTCTTGAAATTATCATTTCCAGTGTATATGTTCTGGTCTGAAAATCAACTTTCATAAAAGTGAAATGTTTTTGTTTGGGGAGGCAGTGAATCACCAAAGCATCTATACTCAAAACTCTTGGCTGTGTCGTGGGGCATTTGCCCTTTAGATATCTTGACATCCCCATTCATTTTAGGGAACTAAGGAACTCTGAGATTGGAGTTGAGGAAAGATTTGAGAAACATGTCGGTGGTATGTGTCGACTAATTCTTGTTTGTATAATCTTCCACTTTATATGTTCTCCTTTGACCATAAATGGCAGGCTCATCCAACTGACTTTATCTTCTCTGTTTGCCATTGGCTCCACCCCTGGTCTCTTTTGCAGAAACAGGGCAGACGGGAGCTGGTGGTTCAAGGGGCCAACAAGTTGGCGATGGTGGCTACTAACATCTTCAGCAGGTCAGGAGGATAGGAAAGTTCAAGGCTGCTTACTCAATCTGCTGTTTATCTTAGTGCTAGCAGTTCAGCTTTAGTTTTTGGTCCTCAGAAACGAGGAAAATACTTTAGTCTGTTATGTCTGTATCCCTGTTGCTTTGTGCTTTTTTTTTGTGCTGTAACTTTGGTTAACTGTTTGAAAAAACAGAGGCCGGAGATGTATTGGTACTATCTCCTTAAGCCAAAAAAAGAGAGCAGTATCCTCATTTATCAAACGAATAATCATGAGTACTGTCAGATTGAACATACCTGAAGACCAGCTCCAGCAAACAAAGCTAGCCTTAGTTCCTTCGACTTGAAGATGTCCAAATAGCTCCCAGTACTGTCAGACTGGAATTCATGCATGGAAGATGAAGCTAGCAACTCTACCTCTTCCTCTAACCGATCGGAATCATAAATCTTCTCCAGGACAGCAATAGCTTTTGCCTTCTCATCCTGTAAAGAAAAATTAAGATAAGAGCGGAATAGTATATCAAAGATATAATATATAACTGGACCAAAAGTCGATAACCTTCCAGTAAAGCCAACGGGGAGATTCTGGCAGAAAAAGCATCAGCACAAACTGTACAACTGCAGGCACAGCAGCAACTCCGAGCATCCAGCGCCATGTTCCAGGAACCTATGACATGGAGCATGCATATTATTGCAATTGATACAACAACAGCTTATGAATATCTCCACTGGAACTCTCTTAACAAATATGGTGCCATATGACCATATCCCCCCTTTTTAATGTTTCATACTTACATAATATATATTGTTTTCTTTAATGCAGGTACTTTTACTTAACAATAGTCACCGAATGACAGTTAAAGGGCATCTTCTTTTCAGCTTGTAAAATCTACTTTTCGGTTTTTCTATAGTAATTAGCTTTCAAACGGAGTGTCTTTTCAAAGTGATGTCTACAAGTTGATTGTAGTACACACTGTAACGACTTCATTTATATCGACCAAAATCACACGCGAGTTTCTGTTACTTCGTACTCTCTCTCTCACAAATAACTTAAAAGTCATAAGCTGAAATAAAAAAGAACAAGCCCAAAATACTATTGGCCATTGTTTTCTTTAATGCAGGTACTTTTACTTAACAAATAGTGAATAGGCCATGAAATCATATAGTGTGCCAAGCAATGGTAAAGTGTGCATTTCACAGAAATATATAGCACTGATGTAGCTAATACAAAGAACTTCCAGAGAAATATAGAGCATTTCACCAACACCAAAGTTGCTAAGCACCAAACAACACCTTCTTGGTAATAAATCCATTGCTGCTGGTAGGGGAAGGCCGGCTCTCGTTCGTTGATAGAAAAGAGTGTTACGCAATTAACTAGCACCAACAAGAATGTTGATGCCATAAAAGATATATACATAAAAGGGTAAAGATTAGGACGAACTTGTCACCGATGCTGTGAAAAGCTTTCTCAAGAGAGTTCATCTTGAATACAGCATGACAGATGCAATTTTCGAAATGGTACTTGTGCAGGGGCAACACACCCAAGTATCAGTATAGGTAAGAGGATTATCTTAAATTTTCAGTGTTGGTACAATGTAAAGTCATATGCATTAATATACTCAGATCCGTCAAGATAGCTAGAGCTTGCAAAGCAACTGAAATGAAAAATAGTTGCATTACTTTGCTGAGTTTTAAGATAAGATGCAAGCTCATAAATATATTTGCAGTTATGTTCCTTCAGAATTGTACATAACTTGTTTTGCCCAAGCACGACATAAATTTCAATTGTGGCATCATCTAGCTTGAAATGAATCCATTTCCAGTTGTTTCTATGCGAAGGGGGTATGGCTGAAAACCATTCCAAGTATAGGACTAATTAAAAAGAGGATGCTGATTAAGTCAGGGTTGAATATTACGTCAGTAAAGCCAAGATTGATCAAGTAGGAGAAGAATTGGCCACCAGTAATCATGAGGACATTAGTTGACACCAAACCTCCCCTAATTTCCGAAGGAGCAGCTTCAGCAATGTAAACTGGGGCCGTGACTGATGCTATACCCACACCCAACCCGACAAGGAGCCTTCCAAGAATCAGAATACAAGGACCGCTGGCAGCACACATTACAAGTGAACCAAGCGCGAACATCATGTCAGCAAGAAGAGTAGACTTCTTACGACCGCATGCATCATTTATCCAACCGCCCCCGGCTGCACCAAGCATGGCCCCAACTAATGCCATGCTAACAACTGTCTCCTGAGGAAGAAACCAACTCAGTAGCTATGGAAGGAATATCATATTGTTAATGACCGGTAATTGGTTGATTAGTCTGAACCTGTAAGAAGTAATTGTCTTTGACTGCTGGAAATTCGTCCCGAATATACAGAAGGGCTCCAGATATGACACCTGACAAAAGAAATTTCTTAGCCAAGCGTGCAAATTGTATTGTTCTTTCAGCTCACAAGCTCTAAGCTTTCCAACAATGTTTAGTTGGAGACTTGGCAGAAACTCAAAGGGCATCACGCAAACATTAGCTGTGCATATTTGCCCTATTTGGGGGAACAACTTATTCTGAATCATGTCTACAATATTCCTAAAGTCCATTTCACTGCAAAGTTTATATATTTGCATCATCTATAAGGACCTAACAAAAAAAACATTCAGAACATCGAATCCAACCAAACTTCAAGCCAATGTTTTCATGTGAAAATAACCCAAAAGCAAGTCCAAAGGAACCACAAAATATGTCCCTTCCTACGAGGCGAATAATTATTAGCAACATCAACCATGCTCCACGCAACAACCGCCACACAGCATCGAATGGCCAAGTAAATGTTGCAAAAGAAACGAATATATCTATCTATACCTGTGTCATAGCCGAAGAGGAATCCGCCGATTCCTGCAGCGCCGGTGAGTACAAGCACGTAGCGGTTGCTGAAGAAGTTCATGTCCCTCTTCCCCGCAGCGTCCAGAAGCCCGGAACTCCCGGGCATGGACAAACCAATCGTCATGTTCGGTCTCACAAAAACTCCTCCCAAAATACAACCTTCAGCTCAACAGGTCCCCAAGCAGCAAGTATGGACTACAAAATCCAACCTTTACGCGACCACGATGCAGGTTCGGGCCAGTGAAACCACCAAATCGAAAGAGGAAACGCGAGAAATTTCTAGAACCAGGGAGAAATTTCAGGAACTGGTCCAGAACCAGAGAAGTTACTCAGGCCGTGGAAGCAAGGAGAGACCAGGATTTGGAGCCAACGAGTCGCCACTTAGATAGGAAAGATTTGTTCCTACAGCTGGGTGGGTGGGCAATGATCAGAGGAGAAGGAAAGGGAACCTTACAAGTTTGGAGGAAAAATTGTTGGGTCCGAATTGATGAAACTTGGCGAGGATTGATGAAGTTGAGACGCCTCTGGTCGTCAAGCTTTCTTTAGGTCGTTCTTAAAATAAAAAAAACGGATCATGAGTCGGCCAGATCCACTCCCACGTTCGTCCTTTTTTTTCTTTTCCATTTTTCTTACGTGAGTGAGATTACTGGCGGAAACACCACCTAAACATACTTTTCGAATTTCGATGGAGCTTTACGATTGTATTCAGAATGCAAAGGAACTATGCACGCATCGGTTTCCAGTAGTTGAAACTTGGGAGAGAAATGTACGACACAATGTAATTTAGCATATCCATATTTTTCCATTATTGTAGTGCTACAAATGCTGTCAGGTGGAAGAATATCCAAAACCAAACAAAAAGAGACGATAAATGGGTGTGGCCATACCATTTTCGTTTAGCCCCATGACGGACAGTTCGGCACACGCAAAACGCCTTTAGAGCAAGTCCGATAATAGCTGCTTTAGAGCAAGTCCAATAATAGAGAAGTCAAGTTATAAGAGCCAAGTTATACAATATTTTGTCTATAAAAAGTTTTTTATTATTATGTGGTACCATGTCTCACATTCTCTTTCCTATTCCTCCTCACATACATTTATTATCTAGGCCCACCACTGCATAGGCTCCTGTGCCCAGCTTGTTGCTTGCATCTCTCTCCTCTCTTCTCTCCTCCACATCAGCAAAAATGCTGACTAGCTTGGCTATAAGACCATTATTGTACTTGCTCTTAGGGCATCTCCAATGGTTATAGCTAGCAACTAACTATAAGACTTCCATATCATCTATATAGTACACACTAAAGTTAGCATTCTAAAGAACTATCTATAAGGATAGCTATTTGATGCTTACATGCACACACAGAATTTATAGAGGCTGCCTCGTTTGGCGCTATAGACTATCTCCAATGGGTCTATAGCAGAAATCTAGGCTTGAGCTGGCAGACCTGGTCCATATTGGGTACCTCACCGGAGAGGAGTCGTACCGGTATATTTTTGTAGACATGCAATTAGAAATTAATAAAGAAAGACCAGAAATTCGCTCTACCTCTCTGTGTGTTCAATCTATCATTATATCTTCTGTGATTGATTCAATTTGTTCTAAACAGAGGAATCGATTGGACTGGTCGCCAACGACGGTTCCTCAACAAGAAGGATCATGGATGCATCCTGCATGGGCAAATTGACGAGAAGGGCTATTTGCTGCGCTGGACAAATAACACACGTGGCGTGGCCCCGGCCGATCAGACTGAGACGACATACATACCAAAAACAGCCCGCCTCTGCTGCTTCTATTTGACACTTCTTTTTAATTTATATCTTATCATTTTTAAATAAATAAATGCTATAGTTCTTTTATTGTTTTTAAAAATAATTTATCAAGATAATTTTTAAAAATAACTTATTGATTTATTAATATTCGGTTCGTTCACGCAAATACACCAAAAACCATCCATCACAGAAGGAAAAAAAGTCCTACATGTATCATGGGAAAGTAAGTACGGATACCAGCATCAGGTCAAGAAAAAAACGAAAATGCAAAGAGGCGAAATGGGTTGCTGTCTTGCTGAGACGCACACCGAGCCGTTCCACTCGCGCGATCCGATTTGTCTCCGTACGCATCAGCCAGCGTTCGTTAGGATCAGCACGGTGAGGTGTCGTCGGCCAGACCGGGGCCCGTTCCATCCGTTCCGGTCACCGGAATGAATTGCGCTCGCGTGGAGAAACAAACTTCCTGGTGTAAAATCGGCCACATGCTCACGGGTGGCCCGCCGTCCGACTGGGATGCTCGAGCTTCTCGTTGGTTCTTATCGTGTGCATCGGTTTTTGCCATGATTGGATTTGGAAACGGGATGGGATGGCCTCGTTTTGACCTGAGCATTGGCTACTTCCTCAGTGAAAAAGTTTGATCGGTTGGGCTGTAGCTTATGGCTTATTTCACTGTAACTGATTGAAATTGTACTATAGCTGAAGGTGGCTTATTTGTTATAATTAAATTTAAAAAATTTTAAAAATAGAAAAAATGGGTTAGCCCATCACGTGTAATGCAAACGAATACAGGAAAAAAGAACCGGTAAAAAAACTCAAAAAAATCCAGAAAAAATCAGAAAAAGATGAAATTTAGGAATAGTGAAAAATAAGTCAGAACCCAAAGCCGAAACGATCGGGGACGTATTTGACTTGCAGTTTTCAAGCTTAGGTTTTTTTGGGTCAAAGTCTATAAACTTCGAACCTCAAAACACATGGACGCCCTATATTTTCCTATGAAGGGCGTATGGTGCTTGTCATTTGTCAATGGCTCAATGTATTGCCGGCCTCCCAATAAGCTGTTCTCTGCTCTCACACACACGTTATTTACTTTCTTTCAGCTTCGCTCCAGGGAAGGGGGAATGACAATTTTAAGGGAGGAAAAAAAATAAAAAAATGATTTATCCTTTTTCTTTTATGGGCCTGGTGTGGTACGCATTGCCAAACGGGTCCAAAATAGCGAGGTTGCGAAAAGCGAGATGTTTGGGCTAGCACTTGGTAGCGGAGAGAACTTCATGCGTGGATTATGGACCTCATATCATATGCTAACAGACTGTCCTTTGGTACAACGGGATTTTTTTTTGTGAGGATGAACATTTATTTTTCTTCACATATTTCTATGGAATGATATTTTTTTAGAACTTATGCTTGTTAGTAACATTTGAGTGCTCTACTTACTTGCTTGCTGGTGCATTTTGGTCGGTGCCAATAGCCACCAAATTTTGTTCGTTACCATATGTCGAAGCCGTTAAGTGGTAACAACATATAGGTGAAAGCGAGTAATAATTTGAGTGACATACTGCCTTCGTTTCATGACAATAGAATAAAAATGTAAAAAACTTATAAGTTGTTAATGGTGGTGACATCCATGTTAAATGACAATTATAGCTAATAAGAGCATCCAAGATGGGAAAATTTATTTATTTGCCACCCTTACGACTCGGGTGGCAACAGATTTGCCACCCGGGCCCATTGTCAGTGACTCAGGTGACCCCACATGTAAGTGACAGAGTCTCGGTGTCAATCTTAAGAGTGGTAAAAAATTGAATATCCCTCCAAGATGTGGATCAGTGGCGAAGCCAGAAAGAAAATAGAGGGTGGGCTCAAAGCATACTAGTGGTGAGAAAGATTAGCGAAGTCATACTCGGAAATATCGTAGTCTAAACGTGAAAAGCGGCCCAAACAAAATAAAATCAAATGAAATAAAAATGTATAAAAATAGGTACTTGGAAGTATAATATAAATGTAGATGAATTTAAAATTTTGAACCACTTGATTTAGAGTTTTGATGGCAGAAAATAGGTCATTGGAAGGTTTGCCCGAGGAGACAGTATAGAACAAGATGAAGGAGACAATGTTCATTGGTGCTGTTTTGTGGGTGATGCCTATTGATACGGCTGGGTAGTACAATTTTTGAAACAAGTTTATTATGATTTTAATTTGGTTATGATAAACTGGGAAGGAATCGTGCCGTGGAAATCAGCAGTAACTTTTGCTCTCGAGCAACGAAAATGTTTAGAGCGCAGAGAAAGGCAAGAAGTAAGCAAGTAGTAAGCAAAATGGCAAGCATTACTAAAAGTAGGTTGTTACCAATGGCAGAAGGCTTTTGATTGCTTGTTTTGCTTTACTTTGCTCAAGCAAAATGGCAAGCAGCAAAGCAGCAAATAATATAAGGGCAACAAGTAAATATATAAAATCATTTCTACTTTGCTTGTTGGTTGCCATCGGGGGGAGGTGAGGCTCAAGCCTCACCAAGCCCCCCTGCTGGCTACGCCCCTGATGTGGATAGTTTTTGATCTTTAAAAAGGGAGCGCATTAGAGGTTGCCTCTAAACGTCCTGGACAGCAACCTCCAAGCAAATTTTCCTGGTGCTGCATGTAGCCCTAGAGGTTGTCTCCAAGCTATTTTTTTTTTGTTTTTGCAAGGGGCACCTGCCATGAGGCCAACGGGAAAGGGAATGATGGAGAGAAAGAGAGAGAGAAAGAGAGTAGATTTTTTTCTAGTTAATTTAGTCATTTTGTGGGTCTTTTATGAGAGGTGGTAGTAGTCTTCATACATTTCAGAAAATTTATGCTAGGTTTAGAAGCTGCATGTAGGGTTTAATTGATAGGCTACCTAACCTCTATACACTGTGGAGATGTTTGGTTCTTGGCCATAGGCTGCCACGCCTAACGTTAGACTTGCCACGGTAATTTTGGTAGGTGTTTGGTTTACTAATTAAGTTTGGCTCGCCACCGCCCCAGAATCCTCCCGCCACCGTTTTTGCCAACAAAAGTGTGGCGGGCTTTTTTGCCGCCGCACCGCCCGTGGCGCGCCACAAAAATCCCCACCTACCCACTGTACTCGGGGGAGAGCATTCGGACGCTTGGCGAGTGAGGCGCCGAAGAAGTCCTATGCGACCGGCGGAGCAAGACGAGGCTGAGCTACCTCGGAGGAGGACCCGCCGCGCGTACACACGCCAGATCCATCTTCCCCACGCACGCACACCTTGAAGAGAGCAGCAACAGCACAGCCACTTCTTGCGCCGCCGTCCGTCTCCCTCGCCCACAACCCAAACCCTAGCAGGTACCCACCTCCTCTTATTCGTCTCCCTCCCTCGCCGCCGCCGTCCATCTCCCTCACCGCCGCCGTCCGTCTCCCTCGCCCACAACCCAAACCCTAGCAGGTACCCACCTCCTCTTATTCGTCTCCCTCCCTCGCCGCCGCCGTCCGTCTCCCTCGCCCACAACCCAAACCCTAGCAGGTACCCACCTCCTCTTATTAGATTCATCTCCCTCCCTCGCCGCCGCCGTCCGTCTCCCTCGCCGAACTACTAATCTTCGATTCTCATGTTCATATTTTCTTCACCACCTCTTTTTTAGCCAGATCTTGTATGTACTTGCATGCTTATGATGCACAGAATGTGTAGATCTGAAGGATACTTTGGGTCTTGTAGCACCGGCGGAAGCAAAATCGGAATCCCCAGCGACTAATCCGTGAGGCAATCAGTGTAGCCAGGTGAATCCATCTCGCGGTGGTGGTTCATGTGCAGCAATCAATCCCTGCGGCCGAAGAAGGTTCATGCGCAGCAACCAATTCCTGCGGCCAGAGAAGGTAATTCCATTTCCCCCTTTGCCACAGATTTTTTTAAGGAGAAGTCAATCCTTTGTGAGATGCGGTGAATCCATATGGTACTTTGGTTTTCAAGCTATTCGAAGTATACTGCTTCATTATTTCTAGCATACTGATTTAATCTTTTTCTGAAAATATGTTTTAGATGGGTCAAAGAAAATTATATTTGCAGTATTACTTGGACTACTGCCATTACATGTGGAGGAGAAGATTGATTGCTGGTATTCTTGTGTGTCTAGCCATGTATCTGTACATAATTAATTCAAGAAAAAGAAAAAGAGCCATAACATATGCTCCCATGATAGATAGAGATGTTGAAAGATTGAAGCGTCTAAACCGTTTGTATCATGGAACTGAGGCCCATTGCATAAATGAGTTGCGTATGAGGAAAGCTGTGTTCCACAAGCTCTGTGCTGAACTTAGATCACGTGCCCTGCTAGAGGAGACCTTTCATGTCACAATAGAAGAACAAGTCGCCATGTTTATTCATGTTGTCGGGCAAAGTTGGTCAAACAGATCAATTGGTTTTGAGTTCATTAGGTCAAGTGAAACTGTTAGTAGGCATTTCAATCTTGTTTTAGATGCCCTTTGTATCCTTGCTCGTGACTTGATATGCATCAGATCTGTTGAGACACATTCAAAGATAACAAGTTCTCCTGGCAGATTCCACCCTTACTTTGAGGTACATCAAAATTGATAATCACTTTGAGGTACACCCTTACTTTGAGGTGTCATGTTCATCTAATTTTTTTAAAAAAAATTCTATTTTTGTAGGGATGCATAGGAGCCTTGGATGGTACACATATACCAGCATGTGTACCTTTCCATATGCAAGATCGGTTTAGGGGTAGAAAGTCCATTACCACCCAAAATATGCTAGCAGCGGTTGATTTTGACCTAAGATTCATATATGTTCTTGCCAGATGGGAGGGCTCTGCCCATGATTCTTATGTGCTTCATGATGCTCTATCACGTCCTAATGGGCTTAACATACCAGAAGGTAGGATTACCCCCATAATGTCCTAATAGTTCCAATCTGAAACCGCAGGTACATTCTTAGCTAATTAATCTGTAAAAAAATAATGATGTAGGTAAATAATTCCTAGTTGATGCTGGATATGCAGCAAGGCCCGGTGTATTACCCCCATACCGTGGTACCCGATATCACCTACAAGAATATAGGGGCACCAGAGAGCCTGAGAGCCCCAGGGAACTATTCAACCTTCGCCATTCCTCACTTAGAACAACCGTTGAACGAGCATTTGGTACCCTCAAGAATCGTTTCAAAATCTTTGCAAGGCAGCCATACTTCCCTTTGAAAACACAAGTCAAAATTGTGATGGCTTGTTGTGCGCTTCATAATTGGATCTTAGAGGACGGTCCTGATGAGTATGTTTATGATGATGTTGCTTGGTACACAACCTTGCCACGAAGTGCAAGAACTCGTAGTGATATACACCAGGAGAATGTGGCATGGTCAAATAAAAGAGATGAGATGGCTCAAAGGATGTGGGAAGATAAATTAGGAGCAGCACTACATTAGGTTCAACAAATTATGTAACAAATGTGATGCTATCAATGCATCTTTCTTGTTGTACCTTTCTTGTTTATTTACTTCTATGTATGGAACATAGGCCCTGTTTGGATACGCTTAAAATCCGATTCTGGGTAGAATTAAGCGAGAATATCACCCAAACGCTTTGATTATTTTTCGATTCTTTCAACCGCCGCGGTGGGAAAGATCGGCATTTGCACTGAGAATCCAAAATCCTGTACCGCGAGCCCGAGGGGTCGTTTCTTCCACCGCGACGATTCTTCAGACTGCAGATTCTTCAGATCGCGACTTATCAGAAAATCCTGATCAGATTAAAATCGATTCTCAGATAAGCGTATCCAAACAGGGCCATATAAGTGCCATGTTCTCTGTTATTATCTTTCTTGTTGATTGACTTCTATTCATGGAACATACAATTTACATCGTATGATTTTAATTAAATGTCTCTTGTGATGGAAAACAGCCATGGCCAAAGGCAAATTTAAGGTTGATGAGCCATGGTCTCGTGAGAGGTCTGTGACTTGGCATGAGGATCAGACGAAGTACATGCTAGAGTGGTACATTGAGTACTTGAAAAAACAGCATACAAGATTTAAGTTCAAGAAGCCACATCACATGTTGTGTGCTAATGCTTTAAATAAGAAGTTTTCTATGGGGGTGATCGTTGATCAAGTGGACCGTCACTTCAGGTATCACAAAGAAAATTGGAAGTACATTGCAATAGCATTAAGCAATAGTGGCAATACATTTGACCATACCAGATGCATGGTGATTATTTCAGAATCTGAAAAGGCAAAGCTATGTGTAAGTAATTTCAGAATCTGAATTTAATTATTATATGTTCTATTTTGGAATCCGAAAACAATGCATGGTGACTAAATGCAGATGCATGGTGACTAAATGCAGGACAGAGCAAGACGCCTGCTTGCTAAGCCCATCAAGTTCTTCGATGAGATGCAAGAACTATTCACAGGATCTAGTGCTGATGGATCTTTGGCTATGGACTAGAACACATGCATGGATGTTAGTGATGGTTCAGATAGTGATGAACCAAGAGAACTACTTGACCTCAATTGCTACACACATCCCGAAGATACACAAGGTGAGGATTCAGACACTTTGCCAACTCCAGCAAGGCCTGCAGCTGTTGATAACACATCTTCCAGCACTAGTCAAGCTAGTCGGAAGCGTCCAAGGGCTAAGAAGTCACCAACTAAGAAGCCAAAAAAGAAGAGTCGTTTTGCAGAATCCACTGATGAAAAATCACTTCGTGAAACACTTGTTGCCACTGCCCCTCCCCAAAATGCCACAACTAAATGATCCTCATGCAGCTTTGTGGCAGAGACTAGAGGCAATCCCAATGACACCAGATCAGAGGGTACTTGTTGGTGAACTTTTGTCTACCAAGGAGAATAAAGGTAAGCGTGGCTGGTTGTGTAATGCAAGTGGTGATACTTTGCATGCTTGGGTGTTCAAGTTCTTATGTGAAAAAGAAGGCATTAACCTGTGAAGTTTAGGTTGTGAAGGTGGATATTTTGTGAACATGTTATGGGGTGCTGGAACTTTTAGTTAGTTGGGTCAGTCCTCATTTTGGCTGCGCGGTCATGAAGAGTGGAATTCCGGCTGTTGATTTTGTATTGGCTGGCTGCATATTTGGCACTGCCATGTTGTGCTTCTTTTCACAGACAGCAGACTACAAATTTCTGGCTGTTGTGCTGGCTGCCTGTTGTGCTGGCGGTCATGTTATGCCTGTTGTGCTGTTGTGCTGATTTTGTATTTTATTGTTTAGTGGGAATGTGTTAGGACCTGTGATGTTTGAACCTTACTGGTTTTCTATTGTCAAGTTAAGCATTCTCTGTTGTACAATATGAAGTTTCATATGGTTGTTTCGTTCTAAAAGTGCTGAAGGATACATTTCAAAACTTCAAATGTTCAATGCATGAAACATGTGCATTCCATTATTCTGTGATAGCTTTATCTGAAGTGGAGGCACAGACCTGGGAGGAAGAGGTAGCTGCTACCAAGGAAACTATGGAGGAAAGTGTTGTCTTAAAAACTATAGAGGACATGCAATCCTTTTCATCAGACAGCTTGGAGAGGCAGCAATTCTACCCCCTGGTAGAATCATGCACATGGTTGCCATGCCTCCTCCAGATGCTGGTCCGGATGATCCTGTGGTTGCAATCCAAACAGCTACCACAATTTTTTGCCAAACATTTGTGGCAACAATCCAAACAGCAGCCACATTATTTTTGCCTCACCTTTGTTGTCAATCCAAACATTCTAATTTTGCCACAGAATATGGCTAGCCACAAGTGTGGCATGTACTTAACCAGAGGCGTGGTTATTTGTGGCCGGCTACCAAACACTCCCTGTATGTGCCCTTAGCCCTTGTATAACACTAAATAACTAAATGAGGGACCAAAAGTGGATGTTTTGGCATGTATGCAATCAACTTTTTGTAAAATGTGGTTATTGATATTTTCTATAAATATTTATATTAGGTATATGAAAATGATACATGTAAATACTTTTCAAAAAACATTTTTACAATATTGTAAGTTTATCATATTTTATAAAATATATTACAATAAAAATTAGTGTTCAAAATTGCATATTTAGAACTATATTGATGCCCAAAACATCACTCTTTTTGACTGTAGGAGTGCTGACTATAGTTTATTATGTTAGATTTAGTAGTTAGTGGATCATTTTTTTTATCGAGCTGAAAAGCATGTGCAGCAAACTCTTGTATTTGACAAGTGTGAAGACTGAGGATGGAACTTTTTTCGGGAACACACGTGCCTTTGAATTAATGTTGTGTTCAAAATGACTTTTACTCATTACTCTTATCTTTGACTATTGGCTAAAATAAGACATTATAATAGTCGTTAGTTTTTAGCAGAGACATTCAATTAAAGAAAAAATATATCTTCACAGATAATATAAAAGGAAAAAAATCACATTAAAAAACCATCGTATTCAAAGTAGAAAAGACAGAAACTAAAAACCACTGTGAATAGGTCCTAAGGAAAAAAAAAAGCAACAACCACCGCAAACTAGTTCTGTGCAACTGGATTCCCACTGGGCCACTGGACAAACGTAGCGAAAACCGGCAAATATCGAGGAAGGAATATAAAACAGGAACAACACATAAGGGCATCTCCAATAGCTGGCTATTTAGTTAGCTAGATCTGATGTGGCAAGGAAAAAGTAGGAGAGAGAGTAGTCACTAGCGACGAGCAAATAGCTGATCTATTTCACGTAGTCCAAGAACATGAGAGAGGAGCATGTGGGTCCAACAGTATAAAATAGTCTTTGCTTTTGTCTCTCACCTCCACATCAGCTGACTATATAGCTAGTACTAGCTATTATCATTGCGGACGCCCTAAGAAGGACTATCGGTGGGAATGGTGTGGAAATAAAGTTGTAGATAGTTTTTAATTACCATATGTTTCAGGGAGCCTTTTATCACTTGCATAATAGACCCTTTCTTCGTGTCATTAATTTCATGTTCTGTTCTTGATCACTTTCCGTAAGATCTCGTTACTAATTTGTAGTGCCGCCATGGAGGTGGAATACACCCACGGAGGTTACACTTGAAGACGGTAGAAAAACATCGGTTATGAAAAACCAAAAGGCATCTAAATACATGTAGAAAAAGATGTGAGAAAAACACTACACACGGAGACATCAGAGAGCAGGAAAACTAGAAAAGGGAGGAAAAGCTCGCGTTCGTAGCTTCCTGTCCAGCCGAGCGAGCGAATCCACCCCAATCCAGCAATCCATCCTCCCCATTTCACCCTCCGCCTCCGCCCTCGAATCCGCGCGGGGCGCCCGCGACCCGGGCCCGATTGCTCCCTCGTCGTGGTGGGCGCCGCTCCGATCCGCGCTGCTCCTGGGGCTTCGGCGCGCGGCGGCGAGCGCCGACGGCGGAAGGGCGGCGATGGACTCCGAGGACGACATGCACGATGCGAACGACTCCGCCGCCGACGACTCCTACAGCGGCGGGGAGGCCGGGCTCGCCGCCAGCGACGACGGCGACGCTGACTACGACTTCGCCGACCACGACTCCGACGACTCTGAAGGGCTCCTCTCCCATCGGCAGCAGGTGATCTCGGTTCCCCGCCTGGGACTAGGCGTGTGCTTGGAATGGCCGGGGGCCTAGCTTGCGGTTTGATCCGTTTCGATGCGGGAATGCGGAATTTTCAGGGTTTGTGAATCTAGGTGATCAATGAGATGGTTGTTGCCATGCTGCACGTATAGCCATCGTTGTTCTGTAGACTGGGATGTGGCTCGGGCAAATGGTCTTGCATTGGTTTTCCCTTATATGAATGTGTTGGTGCGAGTTAGGAGCCTAGGACCTTCCTGAAACAATTGTACATTTATGCATTTATTTTTTTAATAGGAGCAGACACTTCGGTCACTAGACAGCTGATACTTTGTCATGGACAACTAAATGCTTAATCCATAAAAAAAATATGTACAATAAATTACAAGAGTATAGAATATTGCGAATCATGCTGGGAATTTTGGGACTGATGTCATTTGTTACTTTTCACGGAAGTTTATGCGCTAGCAAGTGACAAGTGATGATGCACTTAAACAAGGCGAACTAATTAAATGCCAAATTACAGAGTATGAATAATCATGTAGTTGTTGACAGTGCGTAAAATTTTTGGATGCCCTACGGACAGCCAAAGGGAGATATACCATATGCCCATGTTCTAGACTTATTGAAGTATGGAGCATTTCGAACTAGACAACGGCAGTAAAAATTAATCACCTTCTGTACCACAAGACCAGAATTGACCACAGCTCCTCCTAGTTCTGAAGACAAGTTGTAATGGCTGGACAAAAGAGCTGATGTCACATCTGTTTCTATATATTTTTTATATGGGTTTGTATCTTATTCTGCGTAATGTACAAATAGTATTAGAAATAGCATATGCGCTGTAATGTACAACTTGTATTGCAAATGATGCTATGTGCCAAGTGACGTCACATTGCAAGTGGAACCAATACTCCAGCCATGTGACGTTATTTGGTGTGGGGGTGACATGCATGAGAAGGAATAGCAATAGGGGACAGGAGAGTTCAGTCCACAGTTCTGTACAACTTCAGATCAATGATGTCTAGTTTGGTTCTGGTTATGGCAAATTGTTAAGTGTACTGTGACAAAACATCGGTTAGGTGTTTATTGTGTTTATCTAGAAGGATGAAAATGTTCTCATGTCTTGCCCATCAATTAAATGGGTACAATGAAAATGTTCTCACGTCTTGCCCATCAATTAATTGGGTACTATGTGCTATGTTTATTTCATGGGTCTGAGTGAATTTCAGTTCTAATCAACTACAGAAGTACAGAAGATCAAATTTGTTTCTAAATAGGATGTTGCATGGGTGCTTGATGCTGACTATGCAATTACTGTTTAAAACAGACTGCACATATTAGTTGTTACTTGTTGATAACATGGTTTTTGTGTTAGTGCATTGTGTAGAAACTTGTTTTAATTGAAATACTTCTTAGTTTAACTTCTATGGCTTCCATTTGTTTCCACTACTTTTTTCCTCCACACTACTGACATCCTAATCATCATCATCCCCTCCGCCGAACTCGATGTCCGGCTCGCCATCCAGCCATTGAGGTTGTTCATTGCCCAGCTGACCGTCCTTGCCACTAGTTGCTGGCACCCTGTTGGCTGTACTCTGCCCATGAACATAGACGAGTTGCAGCACCCTCTGCTGGCCCATTGAGCTCACCTTCTGGCCCTCTGTCTGTCCATCAAGGTTTGCATGTCATGCGGCCAGCCCACCACACCTTGTCCACTGCCAACCAGGTATTGTGAAAGGAGTTTTGATGGCCTTTCCTGATCGATCTCTGTGTTGATTGATCTGTGTATTGAGGGATAAGGAATAGTTTTTGGGGGGAATAAAAGAATAATCAGAGAAGTTGCCATTCATTAATGAAGTATATTGCTGTCTTATGCTTCTGGCTTTCCAAACATGAAAACATACTGGAACAACTATTTACCGTGAAAGCCAAATTTCCTACTAAATGGGCCTGTTCTTTTTTGCTTTTGGTTTCTTTGAAAGTCAAAAAGCCAAATGTCAAAATGGAGCGTCTTTTTGAAGCAGATTTTCTGAACAACTTCCCAAGACCAAAACCGTGTGCGCCATCTGCGTCAGCGTTTCCACCGTTCGCTGCCGTCTTGAAAAGCGTAGACAAAAACCATCAACCGCAGCCTAAAAGAGCACCCCTAGCTTTTACAGCTTCTTACACAAGCTGTTTTTTTCCCAAAAAAAAAGCCTGGAAGCTGAACCCTTGTTATTAAGTCGCGCGACTAGTCGCGACTAATCGTCGATTAGTCGACAAGTCGGCACATAGGCACCGACTAGTGCCGTCGACTCGACTAGCTGCGCTAGTCGTTCGACTTGCCGACTAGTCGGCGACTAGCCGCGACTAGTCAGCCAGCGCGAGTCGAAGTCTAATTGGATCTTGCTCTGTTCTTCATCCGTTTGACGCTTTGTTCTTCCTCCCACTTACTCCCATCTTCTTCCTTTATTTTGCTGCTCCGTTTCAGATCTTGATCCTAGTATTTTTTTCTGTTTTAGACTCAGTTTCGATGCTTTCTTCTAGAACAAGATCCGAGTATTCTTCCACTTTGAGCCTGGGTAGCAGTAGCAAGTAGTAGTGGCGATGGTAGAAGGCAGTTAGTAGTAGAAGCAACAAGCAAGTAGTAGTAGATTAGTCAACGACTAGTCGGGATTAGTCGCGACTAATCTCCAAGTCGGTAGCATTACGACTCGACTCGACTTTACGACTTAATAACCTTGAGCTGAACAATGGCTTCTTAGAGAAGCTACAAATGGGCCAAACTTGGCCTGTATGTGATACAAGCTAAACGATTCATAAAAGTGCTTTAAACATAAAATTGGAAAAAGCAGGTTATTTTCCAGTCCCATAGCAATGTTCTGTCTCCAAATAATGTATTGAATTTTCTGGTGATCATGTAACTTTGATTTGTTTAGAAATCAGAATTTGCTGCTAAAGAAATTTCATTTGATTGTTATGTGGTGATGTTTGATTTTTTTTTGACATTAGATTAAGTGATCAGCTAATGATATTCAATTTTATGTTTTTCTTTTGTGCTTACTTGAGCTTCTTGCCCTTCTGTTCTTACAGTCATTCGCTTGTTTGTGCCCCAGCAGAATTACTGTATATTAAGTGAAGCTGATATAAAGCAGCGTCAAGTGGATGACATAAATAGGGTTTCAACTGTTCTTTTAATTTCGAAGTCAGAAGCATGTGTCCTTCTTCGCAACTATAACTGGTAATAGCCATCACTTGCCTTATGATTGCCACCTCACTCTCTTTTAATTTGCTCTTTTGTTTGTGTTGTACCAAGCCTCATATCTTTTGAATTCTCATACTTTAGATAACTTTCTTTATCCATGTTACATTTCTGCATTGGCGTAATTTGATTTGTCCAATTTTAATACCAAAAATAGAGGCAGGCTATTAAGATGCAAAAGTGTTGCAAGTTAGGTTTACCGGGTTGTGATTTATCTTAGCTTATAGTATCGAGGGGTATGACATGGTTATTTGTGGAAGATTATTTCCACTGCTTTGGCCCATTAATGGTAGTGCATTCTATAATCTGTATAAAGATAATTACCACTTGCCCAATGTGCTAGTTCATTTGTTCTTGCCATCTGGATGGAAGTGTACAATGTGGTGATCTGTTATTATGTTGGTTGCTAATTCCATTTTTTGTTTTAATGCACCCCTGCAGGAGTGTTAGTAAGGTGCATGATGAATGGTTTGCTGACGAACGTGTTCGTAAGGTTGTTGGTTTACTGGAGAAGCACATTGAAATGCCAAATGACAGAGAAGTATGCCTCTGCCTCATTAGTTCAACTTGTTCTTCCAGTTGCCTCTTTGAATAATAAAATAGTTTTTGGGGAGTGGTGATATGGGATGCCCGATCTTCACGACGTAGGATCATGGATAACTTTGGATCCGTGTAACTTGACGAACAGATAGCGCCAACCACTGTTTCAATACAGCAACCTATGATAAAAAAATTCGCCCAACTACACGCTTTGATCCTAGACATGACATTCTTTCTGCAAAACACGAGGAATCACAAAAATAATGGGGTTGAGAACGTCCAATTCTTCTCTAGGTTGCATCTATGTCAAATCTTAGGAAGAACAAGTGTATGGCTCTTTCTGAAAATAATAGGTTGATTCATGGTAGTCCAATCAGGTTGTTCTTATCATTTTGTACACTTGAAGAGATAGACGATGCATCAGTGTCGACGAGACCTTCCCCTCACATCGAGAAAAGTCGTCCTCGACTTTTGTAAGCCTGTATACAAGTTAGTAGTGGACAACACTATATCACATTATTCTAATATGGGTGAGAAATTTTAAAAACTTCTATGCGTCAACTGCGCTACTTTGAATAATTAAGCATAACTCAAAAGATGGCTTGTCCAAAACATGCAAATTCAATTCAGCAAACTTGTCACAGGTAATGTATATTCGATAAACATAGAATTTGTTATCTACACCATAATCTCCAATCAAATTAAACTTATATGTGTAGACATAGGTACTAACTAGTGATTTTAAATATGAAATTTCAGCAATATTCTCAATCACACTAGACAGCTCTTTAGAATTATGGAACATGATATAGTATAAAGAATTATCAGTAGATATTCTAGTAAGAACTTTCTCATGACTAATCAATTCCACATTATGTAAATTGAGCTTAGAAAATTCAGAATATGGAATTCCCAGTTGCACGCATGAATTCAAACAGTTACTCACCATTTTATAATTAAATTCAGCATCAATATTGTTACCTTTATCGTTCTCCTCAGATAATGTAGGTGCTATAGGTGTGAAATCATCATGATGTATCCATGGGGCAGTAAATACTTCATCTTCACTCGTGGTTATCTCCTCATCTTTCACCTCCAGTGGTGTCGGTTGTTGAACATTCTACTCATCTTCTTTAATGTCAACCTACATAATGTGAGAAAAAACACTAGAAGTAGAGAGTAAGTTACTATAAAAAGTAATATCTCTTTTCCTATCATCTACTTATCCCTTTTCTTTTTGTATATATTTCTCACTTCCAATTTAGATGCTCTCAATCTCACATATAGTCGAATCACACAACTCATTTTTTTTATCACTCACTCAGTTTGGCTATGTGGCTCTCATCCTCACATGGGTTTTGAAACATCTCATCTTTTATGGATCGTGGGCCAGCAATGGCGCAATTACCATCAACCACGATCTCATGTAGCAATGGGGCAGCACTACATGATGCCTTGACCGAAGGAAAAGTCCTATGCTCGGTCGTCTTCTCATGTGATGCACTGGTAAAGGCACACGAACTGAAGTGTGGACTCAGGTTGAACCGTGATGTACGCATCTCCATAATTCTCCCCGCCTACTCTATAGCATAATTCACAAGATCCTACATACTACCACTATATTTCAAACGAACAGTAGCAACGATTTCAGAATTCAAAGCTCTTTTGAAGTAAGCCCCAGGCGTGGCGACTCATCACCTTCACACAACAATATCATTTATGGCGCAGCGTGGCGACGCCATACACATAAGTAGCCACAATAATATTGGATTTCCGGAGGGCCTAAACAGAAGAAATATAAAGCGAGAAGGACTTTATTGCAATTTTAGAAAATAAGAGGGCTAAATTGCAAAATGTCAAAAAACCCTCATAACTGGCGTGGAGGCGCCGCCCGCTCGGCATTCTTCGCCTCGACCTCTCTCCCTCTCGCCCGCTCTTCGCCTCCTGCCTCTCTCCCTCCTTCCCCCATCTCCTCCACCTCCAGCGTTGGCGAGGCCGAGCCAGCTCGCCGACGGCCGCTCCCTCTTCCCGCCGCCACTCTCCACTGCCCCCAAGCGGCATCCGCGGAGGAGGCAACGGAGAAGACTCGTCGCCCGGCGAAGCAGGAGGCGGCGCCACGGCGGATCCGGCTGCGGCGACGGTGGATACGGCGCACCTCCATGCCTTCCGGACGGCATGGAGCCTCTGGTCCGCCACGGCGATATGGCGACGAGATGTCGCCGATATCTCGACACCTTAATAACCTTCTCATTGCACATGCATCTCTAATGTTGGCACGATACATAGCATAATCTAGCTCATAATAATAAGATTGGACAGATCGACATCCTTGGCGAACACTCTTCATATGATGAAGTAACTGAAGTTCATATTCATATGGCACAAACTCCTTTCTCATGACTTCTTTTAATTTTTCCCAAGTAGTGACATATTGGTTCTCGGGATATCGCTTCCACCAAGTATATGCATATTTTTCAAACTCCATGATAGCTTGTGTCACTTTCTTGGTTTCGGACAGCTTCGGAAACTTGATATCACATTCGAGTTGTTCCACCCATTCGAGATACTCTTCCGGATCTATACTTCTGTAGAATGGGAAATACAAGTATTGAGAGTCGCACCATGAGGAACAAAATGTTGTATATCCTGCCATTGTTATTATTGCTAAAATATCAAAGAATATGTGGAATTTATGTGGAATCACCCATCCTCATCTCTCTTACCAACCGAAGTTCTTATGCCTCGGATCGCGAGGATGCATGTACCTTGGTGATGGTAGACAATCAAAAGTGATAGAACAAGCGAATTCAAAGTCCAAGTGCTGTATGAAACAATGGCTTATATGTGGAGCTTGAAGGGAAAAGTATTTACCTATGCAATATGAAATTTTAGATATTGTAAAGTTAAGTAATTATCCAAGCTAGTTTTTGTAGGATGAGTAGCTACTGCAAAAAGTTTATCATTTTTTTCCACTCCCCCAATTCCCACTTGTAGGATGAGTAGCACATGTACCATGATCACCTAGTTTTTGTATCCAGGCTTCTAGTTTTTATGCTGGCCAGTATCTTTAGCAATTACTTGTGTCAGACTGTCAGTATGCATGACTACCTTCTCAGATTGTTGGGGAACAAAATGCTTGGTAGTTGGTAGTATGCTTGTGTTGGTGCAGGTTTGTAGTGCATATGCATTGGCACTCAACTTTGCATTTGCCATACATTGTGAGCAGCATGTGCATCTGCCATTTTTTATGTCGCTCTTCTTGCCTGTTTTGAATTGCTTCCATCAAACTTTACTTAGAACACATGATACTCTTAAATAATTTAATGTGTATACATTTTATTTGCTTAATAACAGCTGACATGCGGAATTTGTTTCGAAAGTTGCCCTCGTGCATCAATGAGTGCTGCTGCATGTGGCCATCCTTTCTGTGGTGTATGTTGGAGAGGTTTGTTAATCTGACCTTGAAATATTCCTACGTATGTCAACATCGGATTCTCTTTTGTGTGGAATCACCATTTCCGCTTCATATATCATATTGAAACAAACCATGGCAACTGCTTTCTCCAGCCTTAAACTGGGCTTTGTGATAGTTACTGATACCATATTGTGTTATATCTTTCCTTCTGCAACCGTGTTGATTGCTGGTATGTTGTTGTGTTTCTTGGCCTTGGACTTGAGGTTATATGAGTGGATGGATGGGGTAGGGTCTTAACTCCCCGGCAAGGCACTCCCTGCCTAGCCGTGGTTATGAGTTGGCTTAAGAATCTGGACTTAGGAACAGAATATCTCTTTATTTCTTGCTTGCTTTCCTGCTGAACTGCAGAGGCTGGTTATATAGAACGATTACATTGCCGACTCCTGAACTGAATCGAAAACCAACTCCTAGTTAAGACGAAAACCGACTCTAATACAACTTCTATATATATAAAGATTTCCGAATCTGAACTGAACAATTCAGTTCTTGTTGGATTTTGTTATATGTTTGTTTCTCCTACTATACTTTCCCCCAATGCACATTTATAACATTTCCCCCCTCCTGAGGAAACAGCTCGCTCTTGAGCTGAGAACTGGGGTATTGATGCTTAAAGTCAGCAAGGGACATCCACAAAGCTTCGGACGCCGTCTGGTTTGCCCATTGAACAAGTACCTCTCATTTGTCTTTGTGTAGGCGTGAAGAAACCATTGATGAAGTTTAAGGAAGAACACGGCCATGAAGAGAAGCAGGCAGAGCTGGCGGTTCGGCAGGAGATTCGACGAATTTCTTCAAGAAGGCCACATGAAATGAAACACATCATGGACGCGAGCCGAATGAGGAAGCTGAAGTTTATATGCCACCTGACCAATGTGCTTAAGGATTCGATATGGTCCATAATACTTGGGGGAAAGCTTGGAGAGTTTGGTTGTAATGCCCACAGCTTGGCGGTGATGAAGTTTGAGCCAAACCCACTGTCCCACAGCAAATTCAATGTTGCGATGATGCTTGTCATAGAAGTCCTTCATGCGTTGTTGAGCTTGTAATAAACGGTCGCGAATGTCACTCAAAAATTCATCTCGGGATCTCAAGATGGCATCTACAGCAGAAACTTGAGCTGAGCCGGTCGTATAAGGAATAATGGCGAGAGGAGGGCGTCCATACACTACTTGGAATGGAGTTGTCTGGAGAGCTGAATGAAATGAGGTGTTGTAGCATAACTCCGCCCATGGTAACCGTTGAATCCATTGATGAGGACGATCCCCACTAAGACAATGGAGGTACATTTCAATTGTATGATTGACAATCGCACTTTGGCCATCCAATTGTGGGTGAAATGTTGAAGTCACGTCGAGAGACACCAGCCAAAAAGAATAACTCTTGCTAAAAGTTGCTAGTGAATATCGTATCCCGATCACTAACAATTGACTCAGGGAATCCATGGAGTTTCACAATGGCGTCGAAGAAAGTATGAGCCACAGAATGAGCTGTGTAAGGATGAGCCAAAGGAACAAAATGAGCATACTTCGAAAATCTGTCCACAGCTGTCAAAATGACTGATTTCCCATGGATGCGTGGAAATCCCTCGATGAAGTCCATAGAGATATGGGACCAAACTTGGGAAGGAACCGGTAGAGGTTGGAGCAGTCCGGCCGATGAAGATGTTCCACACTATTGCGCTGACAGATTTATGAACATGATTTCGAACCAAGTTTTTCAATTGGGGAATATAGAAGTCCTTGCGAATCCGGTATAATGTTTTTTGTATGCCCTCATGACCAGTAGCGTGAGCTGCCTTGATAATTTGCGGAACACAAAGTGATGTAGCGGGGACAAAAATGCGGCCATGATAAAGGAATAAGCCATCCACGAAACACTAGCCGGCCAGAAGTGTGTGGGAGTTCGTCTATTCGTGTCTATGCTAGAATTCTAGACGAGAGGCAACCTCTTCTCTCAGCTGGGAAGTAACTGAAATGTAGGACTCGAGATAGCCGAGAAGATCATGTGTTCATCTCGACGCGATAAAGCATCCGCAACTGTATTAGTCTTGCCTGGTTTGAATTCAATATGAAAGTCAAATCCAAAGAGCTTGCTGACCCAGTGATGTTGAGGAGTTGTGGTTAACCGTTGATCTAGGAGGTATTTTAAACTGTAGTGATCCATGCGAACAATGAAGGACTTGCCCCACAGGTAATGACTCCAATGTCTGTCAGGGGTGTGGGCCTTGGGCTCAAGGCCCAGTCGGGTTATTATTAGGAATTAGAGATTGGTTTCTATTTGAATTAGAGATTGGTTTCCATTTGAGTTAGAGATTAGTTTCCTTGTATTAGAGATATAGTTAGAGATATGATATTAGTTACTATATCTGTTAGAGATATAATTGGGATTAGATTCCATCTGTTAGGGGGAGCCATCTATATAAGGAGGCTACCACATGCTATTGTAATCAATCAGAGAATTATCATAGTCTTCCTCGCCTAAACATCTAGTCTCTCTCCCTCTCGTTCTACGCCGACGCCATCCGGCCATCTCCTTGGTGGTGTTTACCCCGGTTCATGACAACTTGGTATCAGAGCAGTCGATCCCTTCCCACGACTTCTGCTACCATGGTTCCTGCGACTCGTCCTCTTGCCGAGTCAGTGGCCATACTAAAAGCTAGCGCTGATAGGATGGCCAGTTACGACAAAGGGATGGCAGACGCTGCCTTCAAAACGTATGCCTTCTTCGAGAAAATCTTGAGGGATCGGGAGAAGGCGCAGCAAGAAGCTGCTCGCGAAGCAGAGAAGACGGCAGACATCGATCTGCCGGCTGTTAGCGACGAGGAGGACGAGGTGGACGAGGCTGACATTACAACAGTCGCATTGCGTTCCTCTAATGACGAAGAGGACGAGGCTGTCCTCGTCTCCGTCACCGAGCTCACCAGCCACGGCGACGGCGCGTCCAACCGTGGAGCCGTGCTGAAGAACGGGGAACAAGAAGATGCAAGGGTCGGACCGGAGCAAGAAGAGGGGTTGAACCGGAGGAAAAACAGCGGGCTGACCGAAAATCTAGGGTTTCCCCCGTCACCGTCCCCGTCGACTCCGGCCACTCCTCGCCACCCGTGCGTGGCCACCAACCACGGCCGCCCCCTTCTCCACTCCGCTTTCCGGCGCCGCCTTGCTCTTCCTCTCATCCACCAGATCCGCCGCTCTGCATCACCAACTCCCCGACTGCTGCTACCTCCCGTGCGCCGCCGCCACCGCTCGGGTCCCGCAGCATCTTCTCCGCCTGCGCCGTCGCCACCCGCCCGGTCCGTCTCCGGCCGAGCCGCCGCCGCTCGATCTTCCTCCGCCCGAGCCACCTCCGCCAAATCCGGTCGTCGCCTGATCCGCTCCAGATCCGGATGTCCCCGGCCTTGGCTTCTCCGCGCCGCCTCCGGCCCGGTAGGAAGGGGCCAGCTCACCGCCGCCGGGACGAAGGCCTCCACCGGGCTGCCGCCGTTCGGACCGCTGCAGCTCCGCAGGCCGCCCCCGCTCGGGTCGCCATTACCCGAGCCGTCGCCGTCGCATTTCGTCGTCGTCGCCACCGCAAGGCCCCTGGGCACCCGGAGCCGCGTCGCTATCTCCGCCTGTGGCCGCCTCCTCCCGCGCCGCCGCCTGGGTCGGCCCCGCCTGCGCCGCCGCCTCCGCGCGGGCCACCGTTCGGGCCGTGGCCAGATCCGGCCGTCCGGAGCCGCCGCCACCGCCGCCGCCGCTCCGTCGGCCGTCCGGAGCCGCCGCCGCCGCCGTCGGCCGCACCGGCCGACGCTCCTCCAGCCGCCGATCCTTGAGACGTTTGGGCTCGGAGGTGTGGAGGTCGGGTTGGTCTCGGTCGGTTTTAACCGACCGGTGGATTAGTTAATGCAAAAAAAAAATCCAAAAAAAAAATCCAAAAAAAAATCCAAAAAAAAAATAAAAAATTAAAAAAATTAAAAAAATCAAAAAAAAATAAATAATTATTTTTTGCAGGCATTATATAACCGAAGACGCTACACTTCGTCTAGCCTTATTCCGTTTGGATTTGGCCGATCGTCTCCATCCGCTGCAGCACCCCGCCACCGTTCGTCTTCTACATCGGCATCGAATGTCTTCCATTGCCGTCGTCGAGCAGCTCGAGGACGAGCTGCATGTCCGAGAGGGGTGTAGTGTCAGGGGTGTGGGCCTTGGGCTCAAGGCCCAGTCGGGTTATTATTAGGAATTAGAGATTGGTTTCTATTTGAATTAGAGATTGGTTTCCATTTGAGTTAGAGATTAGTTTCCTTGTATTAGAGATATAGTTAGAGATATGATATTAGTTACTATATCTGTTAGAGATATAATTGGGATTAGATTCCATCTGTTAGGGGGAGCCATCTATATAAGGAGGCTACCACATGCTATTGTAATCAATCAGAGAATTATCATAGTCTTCCTCGCCTAAACATCTAGTCTCTCTCCCTCTCGTTCTACGCCGACGCCATCCGGCCATCTCCTTGGTGGTGTTTACCCCGGTTCATGACAATGTCGTACTGCTTTAACCAATCCGATGAGTTCGCGCTCATAGGCAGCCAATTTAGCATGGTGAGGTTGAATAGCTCGGCTGAAGAAAGCAATGGGTTGTGAACCTTGATGGAGAACTGCTCCAAAGACACTTCTTGAAGCATCGCATTCGACGATAAACGAGGAGGTGAAATCTGGGAGGGCTAGGAAGGTTGGAGAACATAGAGCCTCCTTTCATGTAGAAAAAACTGCCTCAGCCTCCGGGGACCAGCTGAATCCATCTTTGGAGAGAGGTTTAGTGAGAGGGTCTGCGATGGAGCCGAAATTCCTTATAAATTTTCGGTGGTAGTCTGGCAGTCTGCCAAGCCCAAACATCCTCGCAACTGTCGGAGGAACTTGGGAGTTGGCCATCATTGAATATCCTGAACTTTGGATTGATCCATCGAAACCCCTGCTGGGCTGCTGCGGAGATAACGTGTCCCAGGTATGCAACAGAAGACGTGCCAAAATAACGTTTGGATTTCTTGAGGGAGATCTGATTATGGCGTAGGAGGGAAGAAATTGCTTACAGATGGCACAAATATTCTGACCAAGATGAACTGAAGACTAGGATATCATCGAAGAAAACCAAAACGAACTTACGAAGATATGGTTGGATTCATGACTGCCTGGAAAGTAGCTGGCGCTGTAGATAGGTCGAAGGGCAAGACCAAATGCTCGAAGAGGCCTTGGTGTGTCCGGAAAGCCGTCATATGGATATCATTGGGGTGCATTCATATTTGATGGTAGCCTGATCGTAAGTCCAGCTTGGTGAAGTAGGTATCATGTTTTAATTCATCCAATAATTCATCCACCACTGGGATAGGGAATTGATCCTTGACTGTTTGAGCGTTGAAGCTTGGCGATCCACACAGAGCCGCCATGAGCCATCCTTTTTCTTTACCAAGATTACGGGTGAACTGAACGGAGAAGTGCTGGGTCGGATGATCCCTTGTGCTAGTATCTTGGTACATTGCCTTTTGATCTCATCTTTGTGGTGGTGAGGATAGCGGTATGGGCGACAGCCGCTGGTCTGGAGCCTGGAAGAAGATGAATCCTATGGTCATGCAGTCGGGCCGGTGGTAGACCAGATGGAGTCTGAAATATGTCTTCAAATTCGGCTAGTATGGCTGGTAACAAGGTCTGGGAAGGCTCGTTGATGGTGTCGCTGAGGTATGCCCAAGAAGTTTACTTGTTGTCCCTGGTGATAGAACGACATTGAGAATGCTGAGAAGTCCTAGAGGATTAGTCCCAAGGTACATAGCCACTAAACGCCGAGAATCAAATCGAATCCATGCAGTACCAAGGCGTAACATGTGATAGAAAAGGGTTCACCGTCTATGGTGAACGGCAAGGCCGGACATATCCTCGGGTAGGGCACCCGCCCGCCATTAGCCATAGCCACATGGATCCCTGATCGATCTTGAAGATGAATAGCTGCAAGCGTGGCAGCCTCCACATTGATGAAGTTGTGCATGGACCCCGAGTCTACCAGCGCACAAAACTTGTGGTTACTGATGATGACCGTGAATTGCATGGTATTCCTGAAAGAAATCCCCATCAACGCATGGAGAGAAATCTGAGTGTCGTCACTGTGGTCGGCTGACACATCATCTTCGTCCAGGATTTTGATCCAATACAACCTCTTGCAGCGGTGACCTCGGGTAAATTGATCATCACAATTGAGGCAGAGACCTTTTTGTCGCCGGTCAACCATCTCAGTAGTCAGGCGTCGAAAGGTCAGCTGGGATGGCCCTGGTGCAGCAGCTGAGAGCGTAGTAGGTTCTGGCGTCTTGGATAGAATAGGAGCTGTGCGGTTAGTTGAAGCGTGCAGGGCTGTCGAGGAGGAAGAACCGGATTGTGTTGGCCTGAATAGCATCCTGGAGCTGCATAATGACTTGTAGTGTCTCTCTGCTGCCTTGGCCAAGCTGACTGCCGTGTCGAGGGAAGAGGGGTTTTGGAACTCAACATCCGATTTGATGAGGTCCCCCAGACCGGCAAGGAATAAGCCCACTTCATGATCGGGGGATAGATTGTCAGCCCAACACAAGACCTTGTAGAATTCTTGAGCATATGCTTCAATAGAACTAGTTTGACGAAGAAGTGCTAGCTCAGCAACTGGGTTTGCTTGAAAGGGTGGTCTAAAACATAGCCTACATGAATTTTGAAACCGAGGCCACATGAGGATACCTTCTGACCGTTCCAGCTTGAAATACCATTGCTGGGCTATGCCTGTCATGTGATATGAGGCAAGCCAGACCTTTTCTTCCTCGAGGGTGCGATGACCCCGAAAGAATTGCTCGCAGCGTGACAGCCATTCCAACGGGTCAGACTGCCCATCAAACACCGGAAAATCCACCTTGTAGAATCGTGCTGGAGGTGGGGCTTCAGGCCGATCAGCAAGGGGTCGCCGTGCAGTTGAATTGGCCAAACTACTAAGGTGAGATGGCGTGGAAACGCATCCTTCCAGATCCAGAACGGCTGCCTGCAGATGCTCATGGGCTGTAGACTGCTCCTCCTGATGCTTCAACACTTTGCCAATTAGTTCCTTCAACTCGCGCAGCTCCGTGGAGATGTGGTCATCAGTCATGGAATCTGATACCAAACTGTTGTGTTTCTTGGCCTTGGACTTGAGGTTATATGAGTGGATGGATGGGGTAGGGTCTTCAACTCCCCGGCGACACTCCCTGCCTAGCCGTGGTTATGAGTTGGCTTAAGAATCTGGGCTTAGGAACAGAAGATCTCTTTATTTCTTGCTTGCCTTCCTGCTGAACCGCAGAGGCTGGTTACATTGCCGACTCCTGAACTGAATCGGAAACCAACTCCTAGTTAAGACCAAAACTGACTCTAATACAACTTCTATATATATAACGATTTCCGAATCCGAACCGAACAGTGTAGTTCTTGTTGGATTCTGTTATATGTTTGTTTCTCCTGCTATACTTCCCCCCCCCCCCCAATGCACATGTATAACATACGCTCATTTCCACCACATGTTTTTCAAATGTTTTTTGACTGATGCGATGGTTACCTATAAAGCTTGGCGGCTTGCTTAAACAAAAAGCTGACAATGCTTAACTTCTTTGAAGGGATTAGCATCAACTACTACATCTTTGCTATACTATCGGACGTCATTGCCAAATTGCCAGTTGCTTCAATAATTTGTTGGATCGGTTGAAGACTTTAGTAATTTAGCATTCTACATGTAGCGATTTATTATACAGTCTCAATGCAATAGACTGGCAGTGTTTCTCTGTTCCTTGGTTGGTTGTTTTTATGCTTTTGCACACCTTTGTTTGTGTTATTCCTACATTCATGGAAGGAATGTTCCTGAAAGAACTTTAGCATAGACTTCTGTGTTGTCACTGATTAAATTTTTGCAGGTTACATTAGCACTGCTATAAATGATGGTCCCGGATGTTTGATGTTGAGATGTCCTGATCCGTCCTGTGCTGCTGCTGTTGGACAAGATATGATCAATTCGTTGGCTGATGATGAGGATAAGGAAAAGTATGGGCGATATCTGCTCAGATCTTACATTGAAGATAATCGAAAGGTAGGTTCATATAAATTGGTACAGGGATGTTGACCAACGAACATAATACCATGAATAATGAAAAGCTATGTGGCTCATATTTATGTTTATTTTATTTTTAATCATGTGTGGCTCATATTTAGGTTTATTTTATTTTTAATCATGTGAGCAAACCATATTTCCTGTCTCCGTATCTCCTTTTAAAAAAACAAAATTGAGTCGATATTTCTTCTGTATTTTTTTAGATAATTGGACTTTGGTGCTTTTTATAGGTTCCTACAATTAATGTTCCTTATACACAACATTTAAAATTTTCAAAATGGTGCTATTACTTGGTAATTGATGCGAATGACACCACAGAAATGATCAACTGCCATATTTAGTTTCTTAAGTTATCCAGAGATATTTATTTTTTATACCCTGTTGATTAAATTCTTTTCTATGTGGAACAGACCAAGTGGTGTCCTTCTCCTGGATGTGAATATGCTGTAGAATTTGTCATGGGCAGTGGCAGCTATGATGTTAATTGCAATTGTTCATACGGGTTTTGTTGGAATGTGAGTTAGTGAGTATGACTGATTACTTCGGATTTTGTTCAAATGTGAGTAATCAGCAGAACATAAAATATTTGAAATAAAATTTGCAGTGCACTGAGGAAGCTCATCGTCCGGTTGACTGTGCCACTGTTTCAAAGTGGATCCTCAAGAACAGCGCGGAGTCTGAGAATATGAACTGGTATAGTGGGGATAAAGCACACCTTTTCTCTATCATCGATGCTGACTTTTTTTGCTTATTCTCTATTTGGAATTACAATATTGTTTTCAACTGGCCCAATCAACTATGAAGTTTGGGTATTTCAATGATCATTCTTGACCTCCCGATGGGATGCTCCTCACCCTGCCGTGGTTATCAAGCCGGCCGATCAGCTTGGAGATGAGAAATAGGGCACTAGTGGTTAGGGAAACTTTTTCTTGATTTCTGCTTAATCCTCAAGCATATTCCCACTCCTTTATTTAGGGGAGTCCTAACAACCCAAACTAAGTACAAAACTCTAAATAGGCTGTTTATACAAACCAATCACGGAGATACTACATAGTAAATATCCAAACGTAACAAAAATGACAAAACTTCCAAAATTAAATCTGTAACTGCAGCGGGTGGACACTGTTACAATATTGAGCAGACAGCTCCGATTTTTGTTTCTTTAATTGCATTGCGTTCTTAACAGAACTTTATTCTTTTTCATGACTTCTCCTTTAGGTGTATCGTAGGCCATGCATAAGAAAATTAGCTTGGCTGACTTTCGGGGGATTGGATCATATACCCTCCCTTTAGTTGGGAAATTTAGGATTTACCCTCCTCATCTCAATGACACGTGGGGTCATCATAAGTCACTGACACGTGGGCCAGGAGGGTAAATCCTGAATTTCCATCTAAATGGAGGGTATATGATCAATAAATCCTATCTACTGTTATAGACATGGGCCTTGGACCAGTTGGGTCATTATTAGGAATTAGAGATTGGGTTCTATTTGAGTTAGAGATTGGTTTCCTTGTATTAGAGATAGGGTTAGAGATATGATTGGAGTTAGATTCGATCTGTTAGGGGGAGCCATCTATATAAAGGGGCTACCGCATGCTATTGTCATTAAGCAGAGTAATAACAAAGTCTTCCTAGTCTATAGTCTCTCCTCCCTCCCTACGCCGACTCCATCCGGCCGTCTTCTTGGTGGTGTTTACCCGTTATGAACTAAGGTTCATAACAGATTGGTATCAGAGCAGTCGATCCCTTCCCACGACTTCTGCTACCATGGTTTCTACAATTCGCCCTACTGCCGAGTCGTTAGCCATGTCGTTAGCCAGCATCAACAAGGAGATAACGGACAGCCTTCTCAACGTGCATGCCATCCTTGAGAGGATGGAGAATCGAATGAAGGAGCAACAAGAAACAAAGAGCCAGATTCATCATCCAATACTAGATCCCCAAATCACCATATCACCAGATCTACAACAACAACAACAAGAACCATCTATTCATCTACTGCCAGCTCCCAGCGCCACCAATCATCCGGTCCAACCGGGGGAAACCCTAGAGTCCCCAGTCCAAGCAGCGGCGTCTCCATCCAGCGGCGCCGACCTACTGGAGTCTTGGCCGCCGCCAAGCTCCCTGGATCCGCTCGAGCGGGGTCGGCCGTCGCTCTGCCGGCTGTCATCCGTCGGCCGTCGCCCCCGCAGGCCGCCGCTCCGTCGGCTGCTGCTCTGCCGCCGGCCGCCGCTCTTCTTCGTCGCCGTCCTGGACGCGACCGCCGCCGCTCCAGATCCGCCGCCACTCATCGCTGGCAGCCGCCACCGCAGGGTCCGCCTCCCGCCGCCGCCACAGAGGCCGCCCATCAGCCGGCCGCCGCCAATCGTCGCGGTCACCTCCCGCTGCCGGTTCAGATCCGCCTCCGCCGGGCCACCTCCGCCGCGGCGCCGTCGTTCCCCCGGCCGCCCGCGCCGCCTGCTTCTTCGCCGCTTCCGGCACCGCCGTCTTCGTGGCCGTGCCTCGAATCGGCCGATGCCGCCCGAGGAAGCTCCGCCACCGCTCCAGATCTGCCCGAGTCCGCCGCCGGCCGCCGCGTTCTCAGTCCGCCGCCGGCTGCCGTGGGGACGCCCGGACCAGCCGCCGCCGTCGCCGCCGCTCCCTCAGTCCGCCGCCGGCTGCCGTGGGAACGCCCGGACTAGCCGCCGCCGTCGCCGCCGCTGTCTCGCCTGGAGCAGCCGCCGCCACTGCGCCTTCAGGCGCCGTTCCACCCGATGCGTGCGTATCGGTCGGTTTTAAACCGACCGGTTAGGGTTAGGGTGAGTTCAAAAAAAAAAATCAAAAAAATCAAAAAATCAAAAAAATCAAAAAAAAAATCAAAAAAAAAATTTTTGCAGGCATTCTATTTCCGAAGGCGCTACACTTCGTCTAGCTTTGCCCGCGTGGATCTGGCCATCTGTCTCCATCCGCTGCAGCACTCCGCCACCGTTCGTTTTCTACATCGGCATCAAAGGTCTTCCGTTGACCGCCGTTTAGCAGCTCGAGGACAAGCTGCTTGTCCGGGAGGGGTGTAATGTTATAGACATGGGCCTTGGACCAGTTGGGTCATTATTAGGAATTAGAGATTGGGTTCTATTTGAGTTAGAGATTGGTTTCCTTGTATTAGAGATAGGGTTAGAGATATGATTGGAGTTAGATTCGATCTGTTAGGGGGAGCCATCTATATAAAGGGGCTACCGCATGCTATTGTCATTAAGCAGAGTAATAACAAAGTCTTCCTAGTCTATAGTCTCTCCTCCCTCCCTACGCCGACTCCATCCGGCCGTCTTCTTGGTGGTGTTTACCCGTTATGAACTAAGGTTCATAACATCTACATATATGTTATACTGGCCTATTAGCCTCATGATGAGTACAAGTGCTATTCATAACATGGTATCAAAGTGAACCTAGAGTTGTTTTTGTCAAGCTGCCGTTGGTTTGTATTCCAGCCACCACTTGGCTTTTCCATCGTGCTCATCGTCGTCTGCTGCAGATCGTCACCGGGGCTCTCCGCTCACTGCCGCCGCTGCAGGAGGCTCTTCACCTCGCTCTTCTCCACCGTGGTTGTTACAGCATCGCCTAGGTGACACCAAGTTGTCTGGGCGGCCGGAGGGGGACGCTGAGGCTCGTCGCCCAGAGCCGAGGAGTTAGATGGCGGCCCTCCTCGTTGGCGCGATGGTGGGCTGCAGAAGAGGCGACCGCGGTGCCCGAGTGGAGCCTCGCGGGGTGGGGGCAACGAGGGTGTGGAAGCCGCTGTCTCCGGAGGAGGGGGGAGGCAGCGGCGGGGGTGGCGGTGGGAAGGTGGTGAAGGAGTAGCGTTGGGGGTGGGGTTGGTGGAGGGGTACTTGGGCGTCGGTGAGGTGGTGGGTGTGGGGGGTGGTGCCGGCGTATGGAGATGGTGGCTCTGTTGTGGGGCGGTGGCCGGTGGTAATGGGGGAGCTGGTGCGGAGTGAGAGCGGATGGAGGAGAAGCGGTGGCCGGTGGTGATGAGGTGGCGCATCGGCGAGCCAGCCCGGCCTCGCCAGCGGCTGGTGGTGGAGCGGATTGGGGTTGAGGGAGAAGCAAATGCAGGATGCGGGCTCGGGCTGGCTGGCGGCTAGGGTTAGAAGGAGGCATTTCTTTTGGTCTTTTTATGATTAAGTCCTCAGAGTTTCTAAAAATTACAAACATACGCCTTCAATGGATTTCTTCTGATTTCGACCTCCTGAGACATGGTTATTTGAATAATCTGTACTATTATGTTGTATGGTTATTTAATTTTCGGTCATTAAGTTATTATTTGTCTAACTACTATCATCTAACTATCGCAATGGCGGGCGCCTAGTCGACTAGGCGTCTAGGCGCTCCATTCGCGCCGTGACTTGTCATAGCACCGTGACAACCTTATTCTCCACAATATTTGGAGTTGTATTAAGAAAATGCTGTTGCGTGATGGATATGAAGAAGTATATTTCTTTAAAAAAAAACAGATGTGTTAAGTGTGAACTGTGTTGTTAAGTTCCTAACTGTTGGTTATGGTTTCAGGATACTGGCTAATTCGAAGCCTTGTCCTAAGTGCAAGCGGCCTATTGAGAAAAACCAGGGATGCATGCACATTACGTGCACTCCTCCATGTAAATTTGAGTTTTGCTGGTATGCAATCATACTTACAAGTACAACTCCATGTAAATTTATAGTACTTGCAATCTCACATAATTGACATGATACTTGCACTATTATAATCCAGGCTGTGTCTTGGCCCATGGTCGGAGCATGGAGAGAGGACTGGTGGATTTTATGCTTGTAACCGCTATGAGGCAGCAAGGCAAGAAGGAGCGGTAGTTGTTCTGATCCAAGATGTTTACTCCATTACCTACTGATTTTAGATAATGTACTAAATTGTGTCTTTTTTGTACTGCTTTGTTGTGGTTGCAGTATGATGACTCTGAAAGGAGAAGAGAAATGGCAAAGAACTCTCTTGAGAGATATACGCATTATTATGAACGATGGGCTGCCAATCAGTCGGTAAGTTGTTGGGTGTGAAGGAAAGTGGCCTGAACAAAGCATTAGATTTTACATAAGCGGGAATTTTTTAGACTGACAATTGGTGTTTGCCAAGCGTTCTGTTAGCTAGAACTATACTATAGGATTGGCCATGGTTACTTTTTGCCAGATATTTCCACCGTTGTTAGTTGACAACTTAAGAAAAATGCATTTGTGTTGTGCATGTAGGGTAGTTGAGATAATTGTGGTGGTTGAAATATGACATTTTGCACCAGATAATTTATCACTTCTTTCACTTTGCACAAGAGTTAATCTATACTTTCACTTTGCACCAGGGTAGGCCAAATAAAATTTCACTTTGCTAATAACAAGTCGGTATACACAATTTTGATTGCTCTATTTCTTCAATTTGGTTGTCTTGTTTGGGACTAGAATTGATTGGCTAGTGCAAAGTGAAATTTTATTTGATTCATCCTGGCGCAAAGTGAAAGTATGGGTCAACTCTGGTGCAAAGTGAAACAAACGATAAATTACCCATGCAAAAGTATAGTTTACTCTTAAAACATTGGTTGTTGAACTTTGAAGTGGTTCTATGCTACAGTGCTTTTCTTAATGTCTCTTGTTCCGTAAGAATTTATGCTCAGTTGTAGAGAATGTAGAAAATGCTTACAATGGAATGTTGTTTCTTTTCATACAAAGATATATTGTTGCTGTTAGATATGTATTATATAGTTGTGTATTTACTCTGTTGTGTGAGGGGTTTCCTGCATATATGCTATACCTGTACGTGTATATATATTGGCCAATTAGCCTCATGATAAATACAAGCGCTATTCATAACATGATATTAGAGCCAACTTAGGTTTTCCGCCGTCGCTGGTTCATCTCTCCAGTCGTCGTCACCTGAGGGTCCTCCACCACGCTCGTTGTCGACTCTTGTCATCGCCTCTTGCCATCGCCCGCTTGCCCATCACTATCGCTCGGATTTCGCTGACTTCACCGATTGAGGCTTCAGATCTGTCGGCGTTCATCCGAGCTGCTTGTCTTCCACACCGACACCAGAGGATTTTCACCGGAGGTTTTTCATCGGCGCCTTGATCCTCCGGTCTTTCACCGGTGTCACTTCGATTCCGTTGGTCACCGATTTGCAGGCCCATCGATCCATCGGCGTCTCCATCAGGCTGCTTCATCCGCTGTCACCTAGCGTCGGTCGCATGTGCTCATCCGCCGGTCGCCACCGCCTGCTTTGGTCAGAGTTCGGCCGCTGCCATCGAGTCGCTGGAGCCGCAGTCGAGCCGTCCCCGGTCGCCAGTCTTCCGTTGATTTGCGCAGCCGAGCTCCGTCCAAGCCGCCGCTGCTCAGATCCATGCCCGTTCGGCCAAGATCGCGCTGGCTCGGATCCACGCCCGTTCGGCCAAGATCGCGCTGGCGTCGCCGTCCCCGGTCACCGGTCGCCATATCTCCCGACCAATAGGATGGTTTGGCCTTGTGACGATTTGTGGAGTCTATTTTGACCGAGCCTACCAAAGGTAAAGGTAAAAAAGGGAAAGAAAGAAGAAAAAATGCCTTTTGCAGGCACGTTTCTGTTCCTCGTTGCCCGGTGATCTTCGATGGTCTAAATTATCGGGATTAGTTTCAGCACATGCGCCTCCACATGCGTGGTCAGCGTTTTTGGGAGTTTCTTATTAGCGAGTTGCCTTATCCGTCTCGCCCTATATTGAATTTGGACTATAAGAGTTATGATTCAACTCTTCTTGGTTCAGTATTTAGGTGCTGTTTCTTGTATAAAGGAATGTCCCTGTGTGTCGTATAACCTTCTAGAACATGTTTTCTCGTTTCTTTAACATATTTTCTTCATGATGCAGTCAAGGCAAAAAGCGTTAGGAGATCTTCAGAGTCTGCAGAATGAGAAGGTATATGAATATACTATTTTTCATTTCAAAACCTTTTATTATAGCTACCTCATTGCACCTGTCCAGAACTACTACTGACAGTGACTCGCAAATCTTTCTTCAGCTTGAAAAGTTAAGTGACATACAAAGCCAACCAGAGTCACAGCTTAAGTTCATCATAGAGGCATGGTTACAGGTATTACTTCATTAGTGTTCTCATCGTAAGTTTAGTTCTCTCATAAGTTTTCCTGCTTTCTCATGACTGGGTTGTATTTCAACATTCAGATTGTCGAATGTAGGAGGGTATTGAAGTGGACTTATGCCTATGGTTATTTCCTCCCAGAGCATGAGCATGCCAAAAGACAGTTCTTTGAATATCTGCAGGGTTTGTAGTTTTGCGGATGTAAATAACATGTATGAGCGTCAGTTACTGATCTGATTTATTCTTGCTGTTTATTTATCTAGGTGAGGCGGAATCAGGTTTAGAGCGGCTACATCAGTGTGCAGAGAAAGAACTTCAAATATACCTTGACGAAGAATCCCCCTCAAAAGATTTCAATGACTTCCGTACAAAGTTGGCTGGATTAACCAGGTACTATATGTCACTTCTGTTTTTCATGTCTATCATTGCTCTGATACTATATATGTTGTATACTGTGGAAGTTTTTCTTTGCTTCATTAATTTTCTTTTGATGACCTGGTGGTCCCTAACTGTAAACAGCCGATCAGTTAAATTTCTCTTGTTGCTACTGTATCTTCATTTGACATTTTCTTGGTATTTTACAGTGTGACTCGCAATTATTTTGAGAATCTCGTCCGGGCTTTGGAGACTGGATTAAATGATGTAGGACCTTCTACTAGCCATGGCACATGCAGCAAGAGCACAACTTCTAAGAGTCTTGGTGCTAAAAGTAAGAGTGGCAAGAACAGGGCATCCGGTACCAGCTCTAGGTCAGGTGGCTCAAGCCGTGGTGCGGATGATAGCAACATTTGGACATGCGATCAGTGCACAAATGCAAACCCCAGAGCTGCCAAAAACTGCCAGGCTTGTGACCACCAACATCGATAGCACTATCCTAACATTTGAAATTAACTCCATTGGTGGAGTAACCTCTGGTCGTACCCGGTGGTACACAACATATGCGAAATTGACGTTGTCACCGATCTGTGGGGGCTGGCTACAGGAGGTATCATAGAGGATTGCTTCATGCAAAGGAAGTAGATTTTCGTGTCTCCCCAATTGTTTATCAACTGACGGCACCTTTGAAGCCTCACCCCATCATCCAGTTCATCATTGTGTATATAACTATATCAATATCTATAACTCTGTTTTGTATTATCAAATTAGAGCGTGCTAGGAGGTGTGCGCCACCAACAAACGGAGTTGTTGTAATGCTGTTGTAATCTTGTAATAATGCATTGACCAATTTTTAAGGAAAATTTTTCCTCCTGTTCTAAAATGCCAAGAAAACTCTTGGATATAAGGGGACATTGTGAATTAAGAAAATATTAAGAAAGAATGATTTATGTCGAGGTGTAATTCTCCTCTCGACTATGGTTGCTTTTCCTATGTGAGGTAAGGTGTACCATTTCTAGTTCCTATGATCTGTAAAATATTCGTCATGGTACAACCATGATCTTCCAATTTCCAACATTTTCTGTTTTTACGTTAGCACCGTACGCGCATGGGCAGAAGAATATTGTATGTACAGCAGCTGACTCAATCTGTTGAGGTACAAAGTTTTCTACAGTTTACAGGCGAATCTAAGAATCTACTCGTTTCTTTCCGAAATGGAATTCTGTCTCTGTTGCGATTCGATCAAATGCCATTGATTTGCTTCCAGGAGTCATCTAATCTGCGAACGAATCAATCAAATCCAAATGTAGCAAAATCGAAGATTGAAAACTTGCCAGGATTAAGACGATAGGGCTGTTTCCCTCCTTGCCAATGTTAATGCATTTGATTTGTTTCCAGGAGTCCCAGCTGCCAACTAGCTATTGTTAGTGATACTAGCTGCATAAGCGCGGCGCACGCCGCGCTAGCTACCGTGTGGACCAAAGTAAAAGAGACGATAATTCGCAGGGAGTTTCATAAAAAAAACCCAAGGACAAATGCGTAATTTCGGAAAAATCAAAGGGTTTTCTTGTAAAAAATTGAGGACTTGTAAGGACTTGTACGTAAGTAAATAAGGACCTATACGTAATTTTGGAAACCCGCGGGGCGCTATCCAAAAAATGTTTTTAAGAAAAAACTTGCAGGGACCTTTTCGCGAGGAAAAATAACCTTTACGTAATTTTCGGAAAATACGAGGAAAGTGCCTCGGCCGGCCGTACGCAAATTCCGCTGGACACGCGCCGGCCGACCGAGCGCAGGGGGCGACGTGGATAGGCTCAGAAGGCCGGGATGCTTCCGCTAATAATGCTGGTAAGATGTACTACAGATAATTATAGAGATTATTGTATCATTTCTATATTTATAATAAATATTATTATATTCTTTAAATTGATTATTATTTATAAAGGTTACCAAGTATGTAATTTGTTGATGTGGTTTTTTTATTTGTTATATGATATTATTCTAAAAGGATTCCTTGTCGGAACAACAGTGATTTATAGACCAGCATATGTATTGATTGATGACCATTTTTCACCGGTTATAGACACAGGAATATCAAATCAATAATGTGGACATATGTTAGAGAATATGGTGTTGAATTGGCCCACCTTAAAATACTGTTGAGATATCAAGTAATGATGATGTATACCATTGTACTTAATATCAGCATAGTTTTCTACATGTGTAATAATGCACTTAAGGGTTAACAAACGTTACACTGTAACTGCGTAGTTATAGTAGCTTTTAGGTATGTTATGAAATATGCAGAGAAATATGACTGATCAGATATGAGATTTGCCACTTCTACATAATAGGAGAGATATCCATAGGCTATTCGATGTGGTCGGATAAAGAAAGTGCATGGCCATGCTATGAGTGGTTAAAGAGTAGACCACATGAAGTTTTCTATTGCTAAATCAAAAAAAGATTGAACAATCCATATATGATGCATTTCTTATGTGGAGTTCAATCGAATATTGTGAGACAAAAGGAGAATACGTAAATAGGTCGATAAGGGTTCGATTGGATGCGTACTGGTAGTATGAGTATATTGACTGGTCATGACTCGATTGGACATATCACCGACTGGTCTGTGATCTGGTCGTATGGGGATACGAACTGATCGTGATTAGAAAGTGGTAGATAATTTTCTGTAGTTTCTAAAAATGTCATGATTCACTATAGTTGCATGAGTAGATTAATAAATAGGAAAATATTAAGTCTGCGGTCCAAAAGATGACATATCTGTTTACTAGATTAAAAACGGGGTTAGATGATTTAATCTAGACATGTGACCAACTAAGAAGTTGTAAGAATTTTTGTGTGAATTTTAGAACTGGTATAGTTTGCTAGAATATAGCTTGGGAGTCGAAAATTATGGTGCTTTTAATACCGGGACATCAGTGGTGATTGTCCAGTAAAAAAGGAGATTTGTGGATTTGGAAGGCGTGTAGGAGCATTGTCGATGAATTATTGTATTGTTGTGGCTTGTATTAAGTTTGTGTATTTACTATAGGAGGAGCAACTTCGGGATTGGTGTCAGCCTTTAATCAACTTGATAATCGCAACTAGAAAGGCAAGTGCATGGCAGAATAACATTCGAGTATTTGAAAATGTTATTTGGTTAGATGATACTTACCATGGTTATTCATATGGTTATACCTGTTTTTATACGAACTCACATACTTATAATAAATTGATGATGATGACTATGGAAGAATGATGATTATATCAATTGCTAATGAAGAAAGATAATCATTATTGCATTGCATGTTAAGCATTCATGATAGAAAAATGTGATCCACGAGAGGGGGCGAGATATATATATATATATATATGAAGCCTCTTTTCTACTCTCGGGTGTAATTACACCCTATGTCGTATCTCACAACGTAGGGAGTATCTCGCGTAACGAGGGGTATGTACATGTAGTATAAGAGTATTTAAGACCATATAGGTGGTATGAATAATTTTTCAGAGGTGGTATGTATATTTTTTTCAACATACTCCTTTTTATGTACGTATAGAAAGGTATTTACAAAATACACTAAAAACTATGGACTCCCTTGCAATTTTTTCATGTGATTCACATTAGAATATCTTATAATTAGTATACAAGTATACCTAAAGTGATAAAGGAGTATTTCAAGTTTGTTTAGGTGGTATATTAGAGGTGGGTGTAATTACACCCGGGAGTAAAAAGTATTTTTCCTATATATATATATATATATATATATATATATATATATATATATATATA
This sequence comes from Dendrocalamus latiflorus, assembly GCA_017311315.1. Lineage (NCBI taxonomy): Eukaryota > Viridiplantae > Streptophyta > Magnoliopsida > Poales > Poaceae > Dendrocalamus > Dendrocalamus latiflorus. The sequence goes on along the minus strand of CM029638.1, from coordinate 11,856,668 downwards.
TCTGTGTGTGTGTGCGCGCGCGTGTATACATACATACATGCATACATACATACATACATACATACATACATACATACATACATACATACATACATACATACATATATATATATATATATATATATATATATATATATATATATATATATATATATATATATATATATATATATATATATATATATATATATATATATATATATATATATATATATATATAGGGAGCATATCTAGTGCTAATGCCCATTTGGGTGCTAACATGCTAATGCCGCTCAGGATCGTTAGATCTGTCCCGTACGGCCTGGATCCTTGAGGGTGGAAGCACCCAATCCACTTATGTAATTTTGCGAAAAACTCCCTACCGGTTTGCAATCTTTTTTCCGCCCCCTCCCCCCCGGGCTCCGCCTCCCATTCCCCTTTCCGCAAGCCCGCCTCTCTCGCCTCCCTCACCCGCGATGCCCTCCCCGCGGCTCTCTCCCCGCCCCAGGCGCCGCCACCCCTGGGCCCTCGTCGGGCATGTCGGGCTCCCCCTCCCGTTCTCGTCTGCCCTCCCCGCATCGGAGTCGGTCGCCGCCAACCTCAACCGCCGGCGTGAACCGCCTCCCCCGGCCTCCACCACCGCGCCGCCCTCTCGCCCTCGCACCGCCGCCGCCCTCTTCTGGGTTTGGGTGACAGTATATATATATATATATATATATATATATATATATATATATATATATATATATATATATATATATATATATATATATATATATATATATATATATATATATATATACTGCCACCTCATTTATTATTTTATAGGGTATTTGTTCAGTCGTGGACTCACTCTTATTTTGTTGTTGTTTTTAGGTGAACATTGAAGGCGATATACATTGGTGGAAGTATAACATATGATCTTGCACTTTTATAGCTCCTCACTCCACTTGGTGATCAATAAATTATTGTCGTAATCATTTTAGTACTATTTATGAATTAATCATATCTTTAATGGTTTCCTTTAGCTCTTTATGATTCTTACCGCCGCTGCTTGATGCGCTCTTTGATTTAGCCTTATAAGAGCAACTCCAGCAGGGCCCTTACCTGGCCTCTCAAACTCAAATTTGAGAGCCAGAGCAAAAAACTCAGCTCTAATAGGGCCCCTACTTGGCTCTCAAAAATAGGATGCCTCTTAAATGAGGTCTCCAAGCCCTCATTCCTAGGGACCCTCTCCTGGCTCTCATCCTTCTGTTTTTTTCCCGCTCGGTGAAACTTCCCCCGCCCCCCCCCCAAATTCGCCGCTTCTGCTCGCCCCCCGTCTCGCCCGACTCCTCCGCTTCCGCTCGCCCACCGCCTCGCCCGACTCCTCCGCTGCCGCCTGTGTCCCTCGCGCGTCGCCAAAATACCCCGCCTCCGCCGCTTCCGCTCGCCCCCGCCTCGCCCGACTCCTCCGCCGCCGCCCGTGTCCCCCTTGCGCCGCCAAAATCCCCCGCCTCTGCCGCTTCCGCTCACCCCTGCCTCGCCCGGCTCCTCGGCTCGCCCGCCGCCTCCGCCCGTCGCCGTCGCCTCGCCCGTTGCCACGCCCGTCGCCTCCGCCCGTCGCCGTCGCCACCAAAATTCCCCGCTCGCCCAGGGCCTCCGCTCGCCTCCGACCGGATTTGAGGAGTGGGTCCCATGTGTCAGTGTGTAGTGGAATGGATTTGAGGGCTTAGATTTGAGGGGTGCTGTTGGAGTAGATGCAAAAAAAATTGGGCGTTCAAAAATAGGAGGAGCTTCAAATCAAAAGTAGGGGCCCTGATTTGAGGGCTACTGCTGGAGTTGCTCTAATTGATTAAGTATTATCTGTTTATGATTATTCAAAAAAATCATAAACCAGGAGCTAAAAACGAAGGAACAGATTTTGCATGCCAAAAAAAAAGAACTCATCTAGAAGGGGAAACAACCTAGAAGGAAGGCAGCTTTTCGTTAGGCATGCTCCACCAGTCGTGCGAGGAGTTGGCCGGTGCATTCCCCACCTACTCCCCTCCCCAACCCAGCATCAAGATCCTTGCACGACTTTGTCGCCCCTTCCTTGGCTGAGAAGGGACCGTGGATCGGAGTGAACCAACAAGGCAAAGGCATACGCAATCCGCATATGCTCTGTAAAATTGAACACACCTTTTGCCGATGTCAAACGCACCCAAACCGATTCACACCATCGAAAGGGGCAAACGAGAGTTGGTTGGATGCGTTTGGAATCTTTGGATACGTTTTTTTTTTGGTTTGTTTGTCCAGACGTCGACCGACAGGGTCGGAGAGGATCTTGACATGATCCCAAAATGGAGAAGGGGAAAAGAAATTGTGGTGCTTGTCACTTGTCACTCTTGCAACTTTCTGGGCGAGATGCATATGGTGTCTACGTTTTCGTAGAATAATGCTGCTAGTAGTAGTACTAGGTTGAGTGCACCGTGCGTGCATTTCTTCTTCTTCTTCTTCTTCTAACCTGGTAGTGCTGCTTGGGCACTGAACTGAAGCAGAACGGTTGACGAATTGGTCATGGGCCTCGTGGCCGAATAAAACCAGTGTACTGCTGCGCCACTAGAGGAGGAATTCAGAATTCTACCTGCAATGTCTGAGACAAGAAAAGAAAATAATTTTAGTGTCAGAAGTGGCAAAGATTTCTCTCACTTAGGGCATGTACAATGGTATGAGCTAGTTACTAGCTCTAAGATAACTTCTTCAATGATATTAACTTTTAGCACATAGCTCATAACATGAATAGTCCCACATGACATCCTCATATAATCTTGGAATGTGTGTATGAGACTAGCTCTTGATCAAGAGCTAGTTTTTCTCTCTCTTCTATTAAAATATAAAATAATATGTTTAGAGCTAGCTCATAAATCACCATTGGACATGCCCTTATGTACCGGACTGATCACGTTAATGGCTGCCTTCGGAGGGCTGAGGTTTAGGCTTTGGTTTCTATTGTTATATTAACTAGTTTTTAAATAGTATGTTTTTAAGATAGAGTCTACAGGTAGATTATAGTAAATATTATACTGAGTTCAGTTATATCAGCTAAAATCATATACGACTATTTTTCTCGACGTACTATTTTTCACGAATCGTCAGAATTCAAAAATTATAAACTAAAACCCAAAAACCACAGAGCAAAAACAAAATCTATCTTGTTGCTTTGTGTTCTTGAAAAAAAATATCTGCTTGCCTTGTGATTAAGGTCTTCCCAATACAATTGGTCGGTATCATATCATTTTCGAACGGAGCTTCAACAGATGAGAAAAAAAAATCCAGACAGGAGTCGCCCAGAGATCGAGGCCGAGAGCTCCTCACCCGACAAGTTCATTTTCATACCTCAAAGCCTACTCAATAATGTGCACGGCAAAAAATATGCCAGACTTGAATAACCAGAAAACACCTGATAATCCCAAATTCCTAATGCTACCTTGAGATCAAATAGAGCACGGCCTGAAACCCTACATACATATGAGAGTCGACTGAAGCGGCCAGCCTGTGCGGCACTCACGTTGTATGACTAAGGGCCTGTTTGGTTCATGATCAGAAGTTGCCTAGCCACAAGTTTGGCGTGCCACAGTTTTTAGGTAGCTATTTGGTTCACTGACGTAACTGTGGCATACCACACTTTCTTAGCACCCGGCCCCACACGTCATAGACTCAGTTTCTTGCCAAACTTTGCCACAAGTGTGGCTTCGATTTTGTTAGCCACACTTTCTGCGGCAGCCACATATTGCCTAAGCTTAGGCATGGCAAGGTTAGGCACCAACCAAACAGACCCTAAATGCCATGGTTCGAGTCGCACCAATTTTTTGGAGTTGATCTTTGTGGCCCCTCTGTATCGCTGAGTCGATAGCCTACATGCATCCAAATGCAAAGTGATTAGCATAGGCGGCATTATAGTGATTTTTTAAAAGCCAGTTAAAAATTTGCATAGGTGGCATAGGTGCATTATAGTAATTTTTTAAAGCCAATTAAAAATGTGCATAGGTGGCATAGGTGACGTACAAAATTTTAATTTGGGCCCTCTTTATGACCTTAGAAGCAACGACGGGCGATATGTGTCATCTACCGAGCTTCCGCGTTGCGACAGTTTTAGGGCACTGTGGTATCACCTGCCGAACTAGGCGAGCTCAATAACCATCTATAGGACGACCATTAGTGCTTTAACTAAGTATGCTTACAATAATTTAGTGCTTAAGTTAAACATACTTACACTAAGCATACATTAGTGGCCCCTACCGTGGTTGGCTAGTACAGTAGGTGCCCCTGCCAGGCTAGCCGAGCTCGGTAGACGGTACCATGGTACTCCAAACTTGCCGTGATGAGGTAGCTCGATAGGTGACACGTGTTGTCTGTCACTTTCTCTGTCGTGGAAGTGAAAATTCATGAGTTAGAGGCCAGATTAAGGTGCCATTTGGTTAGGCTAAAATAGGCTGGCTTATAACTTAAATTGCATTGTAGCTAGCTAAAATTACACTGTAACTAATGATGACTTATTTGATGTAAAAAAATATGTTAGCTCATTACAGACAATACAAACGAATACAGGAAAAAAGAATCAGTAAAAAAACTAGAAAGTTAGAAAAAAAATGAAATTTAGAATAGTAAAAAATAAAGTTTAAGTTAAAAGTACCACGTATGCAATCATTGTGACTGTTCTCTACTGCAACCGATCCTTGTCCGGCCCTATCGAGCCGCTAGATCGAACAGCTGGTGCGCCGTGTACGTACCACACAATTTTACTTTAATGCTCGTGCGTACGTGCTTCCCTTTGTTTACGTAAGTTTACACGCATGAGTCATGACGCACATTAAACAATGGTGGCGGCACAGTGGATGTTAATCAAAGATTAGATTGGATTATTCGATCCTTCCAGGTTCCTCGATCGATCGTGCATAAATAAATCAGCATGCATGCATGCGGACGACCAGATCCGGATACAAAGGCGAGGTCTAGCTAGCTCATGGCACAACCTGTCGTTATTCTTTTCTTGCTTGATTGATTGGCCTCCTGGTAATCATCGGTATGTTTTATTTTAAATAATAATCTAATTTTTGTATGTCGTAGATTAAGCTCCAAAGATTATCATCCTTTCCCTCTTATTATGTAACCTTATCTAAATCTAACTCTATCCCACCCTACGCCGCTTCCTCTACACCGCCTCCCACCCCACGCTGCTTTCTCCATGCCGCCTCCTCATCGCAGCAACGAATCCCTCCCACGACCTTCTCCTTCTCATAGAAGCAGCTCCGTGGGCCTTCCACCGCCACCCCCGCCCCCTCCCACCCCCTCTCCACTACTCGCAGTATGACTAGAAGGATGTGTAGTACTTCCACACTCCGGTCGAACCAAAACCTAGTTGGTGGTACGTTTTTTTTTCCAGAATAGTACTTTTGGGATGTATTTGCTCCCTTGGAAGATGGTATTACCAAAGGTTATTTGGCGGAACTACCGCATCACAGTACGACCGCATATCTCTAACAGTACTACCGCATAACCAGAAGTTCCGAATGAATAAGCGGTACATTTTTTCCAGAGATGATCATTTTGGTCCTCAAGACAAACGGTAGTACCGCATCAAAAAACAGAACTACCGATATATCGGAACAACAACACTTACAACAGCAATAGTACCGTGCCGCAATTCCAACGATTAGTTCAGAGGCATTAAATTCAACTGCTATAGCTGTTACCGTGCAAATTCCACAAGAGCAGTAGTATCGGCCTTTCAACGGCGATACTTCCAATTGTCCTGATTTTTTTATAATCTTCTTCCAAACGGTCGAATTAAGTAGGTGGAGGATATAAATACCTCTCCACCAGCTCAAAGTCAGAAGAAAGAGACCCCATTCAACATTCTTGAGCTTAGGGCACACTCTTCGGACCTCATACACACTTATTGCATTCAATTGAGGTAGTTGAGCAAATTTCAAATACATTCATTCTAGATTTGTCCTTAACACTTGATTGCCATCAAGCGAAGATTGTGGTTCATTACTCTTGATGTTTGCCGGCACTTAGATGACTTGGCGGGGTGTATGCGCGGTGATCTCTTTAAAAAGATTGTGAAAAGAATCGGCGTCAAATTGTGAGTGGCTCAGTGTCCGCCATCTCTAGAGCGAAAGAAGAACAACCACTAGTGAAATTGAGGAGCAAATCTTAATCCATGGAGTCGGTCCAAGTCGCTTAGGGTTTCCTCAACATAGACTAGTAAAGACCGGCAAGTCTTCGATACCACGACAAAACATCGTTTGTCATCATTTAGTTATTTCTTTGCCTCTACTTTCCGTATTTATATTTCTAACAAATTAAAATTATTGAGTTAGTCATATTCAGTTATGTTAGAAATATATTTGTAGAGATTTGTCTTATAATGCCTTAACTTTACTAGAATTGAGTTAGTCTTGAATTGTAATAGAATTTTTGTTTAGCTCTAAAATTGTAGAAATTAGTTTTATAAAGCAAGAAATTTTTAGAACCTCCTATTTATCCCCTCTAGTCGGTTATCCTTGATCCTACACACTCACCGCTGCCTACTGCTGGGCCACCGCCCTCGGCCTCCCTCCATGTCCGTGGGGACACTAGGCACATGCGCGGGGGGTGGGGGGTGGGAGGGGGGGCGCATTCTCCTCTTGGGCTCGCCCGTGAGGAGGAAGAAGTGGTCGCTGGAGAAGAATGTGGAGGTGGTGGTGCATGAATCTTCGCACACATTCAAAGGTGAGAAATTTAGATGATTATTTGGAAGAAAATAGCTGTCGGACCCGGATTTTTCAATCCGAATCTTACTGTGTTTCACTGCACTAATCCCTGGATCAGTAGTTAGTGCACACAGGTACATTGCTGAATCATTTCATACATCGCATAATCAACCATTATATTACATAAATTGAAATACACCACGTCGGGTGATAGAGTTTACAAAAGGGGGCCGATTAGGCCAATTGTCTTTATTACAAACACGCACAGCGGAATCATAGCAAAAGCAAACCCAAATCCACAGGCAAGCGACTGGAAGGTACTGTGTGCATTATATGTCACCAGCTAACTAGTAACATACGTGCACACAACGCCATATGTCTACTTGTCCGTGACTAAACAATGAAGCCTACGCCTTAGTTTTCTTCGTCATTCTTTTCCTCCGTAGCGGGAGCTTCCTCATAGGCGTAGTGGTCTTGCGCTCCTGTTTCTGGCCATATGCCTAATATCACCATAATTTCTCCATACATACGGCATCACACCGTATGACATTTTTCAGCGTTATAGCCGCTTAACTTACCACTGGGACGACACCCAGGACAACTCAAATCAGGGCTTTCCTCTGCCCTTCCGCTTTTCCATTCCCATTTTTCAATATTTTTGTAAACAGAACTATATCTAGTTAAGTTCCCATGTCTGCCCTTGACCGTGGGCACAGCTATTCGAATATTTTTGACTCTGCAGAGTTTTGCACACTTTACCCACAAGAGATAAATCCACCCGTTGCCCCACATGATTCCTTAGCCATGCGGTTGAGTAGACTATCACAGGATTGTTACAATGCATAGTCCTACTGTGGTTACGCCCGCTAAGGTCTACCTTCCGTAGGATACGACCATCCCTCGGGAAGGGTCCCTCGTGAGCCATCACGGGCAAAGGCGGGGATGCGACCATCCATCCCTTTGCTCGTGGTCATACCTTCACGTAACCACCTTAGAGCCACACAAATTAGTAAACCCTGCCTACATTTTGCCAGCTTGCGGTTGTGCTTGTCATACACGGGGTGACATGACAAGATTCAGTCCTTAGGGTTATCTGGGCGGTCTACCACTAACCCACTTGTGCAATCACTGCACCACACACATACACACCCTCGAACCAATTGTGCAATCACTGCACCACACACATACACACCCTCGAACCAATTCGCCCAGATAATTAAGCAAGTCGGAGATTTTGGGAGCATAAAATATCCATAACCAAATATACCAGTCATTTCCACCATGACTGCCCAAACTAGTTCCTCATGAATAAAAGTGATGCTTGGGACAATTTCTTGCCCCGAGTTCCTAATCAATGCTAAGCATGGCATACGGTTACGGACTTATTTTCGAAATGTTAATAATATATTTTTGCTAGGGCGACAAGGTTCACACATTCAAATACTCAAAGGAGGGGGTAATACTATTCAAGGTAAACAATGGCATATAGCTAGAATATCAAATTTAGCATGTATTTGCATAAAAATAATAGCATGCAATTTGTTAATTTAAAACAAAGTAATTTGCAGAAATGTAGGTTCAACATGATCAAAGTATTGACTCGCCTTGGTCACAGTGGTCGGGATCCGGATTCTCTGGTGCTTCTAGTGTCGCTGCCTCGATCTCTTCTTCTTGTGCCTCGTAAGCTATTTTAGCGTGCGCCAAAATTTGTATAAAAAGAAAAAGCAGCAAATCAAACCAAATAACACCAAAAATTCAAATGAACTCTAAAAATTATGATTTCAGTTCCATTGGATAGGTCTTGATTTTAGATGAATTTAGAAATTTGTTCCACTTAATTTGGAGTTAAAATGAATAAGTTATATTCATTTAAAGTTCTCAGGTTGAATTAATTCCAGAAAATATGAAATTTCTGACAGGTGGGCCCCATATTTCATATTTTAATTTTTATCATATGAAAATATGAAAATATGTCATATTTTAATATGAAAATATGAAAATATGTCATATTTTAATTTTTATCTTTTTCTTTAATTGTTTCTCCTCTGTCTCTATGGCCAGTGGGGCCCATATGCCAGCGTGTCCGGTCACTGACATGTGGGACCCTCTTGTCAGTGGTCATGGCGGTGCTGAGTCACTGGCAGGTGAGACCCAGCTGTCAGAGATGCATTTTAAAAGAAATGCTCGACCGCAGGCGCGGAGCCGGAGGCTCGAACGCGCGCCGCGGGAGCGGAGGGGGAGAAGAGATAACGCTGAAAGCCACTCGGTTCGCCCGAGCGTTGCTTACCCTATAGGGGTAAGTAATCCCCTTGAAGTAACTCCGGGAGGGTTCCAGGCAGAGGAAGAAGAGGACGGCGGCGCCGGCGGCGAGTGGTGGCCGGAGAGGTCCGGGGGCTGCGTGATATGTAATCCCCGCGTGAGGGTGAGTCTTCTGGTGCAGGCGGCCGGGGGCGATGGTGACCGGAGAGGGCTGGCGGCGAGCGACGGCGGCGGCTCGGGCGGGTGCTCCGGTGACGGCGAGGTGGAGACCACGGGAGGCGCGGGGAAGACCGGGGATGGCTTCACCTTGCTTCCCCGATGCTCTGGGAGCTGGGATGTGCCCGGAGGCGGCCGGAATCGGCGGGGAGGGCTGCGCCGGAGCTTGGGAAGAAGAAGAGGACCGACGGCGATTAGGGGGCTCTCGGCTCGATTACGGCCAGGGGAGGGGAGGAGAGGGTAATGCGATGTGTTTGAAGCTCACAGACACGGCTTTTATAGCCGGGAGGAGGGGGCGCGTGGCGAGACGACGGCGGCTTCCGCTCTGCTCACGCCGACGAGGGGGGGGGGAGGTGAATCAAATCTCCCCGAGATTTTGTGTAAGAGAGAGAGCACAGAGGTGCTTTGAATTTGCCCGCGAGGTGAGAGAGAGAGAGGGGGAGCGATCAGCTGCGGCTAGCGCGAGGGAGAGCAGGGGCGAGGCGAAGCTAGTGCTGCGGGCACATGGAGGAAGAAAGGGGGAGGAGGAAGGAGACGCGGGCGGGGCCACCGGTCAGCGGGGAAGAGTCTGGCGCGTGGGGGCGGGTGGCAGCGAGACGCGAATCGCGGGCCCGCGGCGCAGTGAGGGCGGGACGCGCGGGAGGCGGGCTGCGGGTGCTGGCGCGCTGGGCCGCGCGTGCGTCGGCCCACGCGGGCGCGCTGGCCGTGTGCGGAGAGAGAGGCTGGGCCGGGGTGATGGCCGGCCCGGCTTTCCTTTTTCTTTTTTTTTATTTTGCTCAACTCTTTTATTTTGCTTTTGTATTAAAAATTGCATGTATATACATTTTCATTTTTCTCTGATTTTTTGTATATGTACACATATGTTTGTTTACTTACTCTTTCATATAATATACATGTGTATTTATACATATATATATATATATATCTTTATATACATTGATATTCATATGGGTTTGCATATATATTAATTTCCTATAATTTGCTTGCCAAAATTTCTAGGAATAATATTTCATGCTTAATTACATTTCTCCTTTGTTATTTTATGGATCATCTTTTCAGATTCTATATTTGATGCTCACGTTGTAGCATTTTATGTGTGGATTTCTTTCCTCTTTTTACTTTTAAAATTCCTTTATATTTACTAAAAGCCAATAAACTCCAAATTCAAATGTAAAGTAAATAAAATAATCCAAAATTCTAGCAAATTACTATTTATATTTTTCAGGATGTTACAATATCCAGGTAATGTTTATCAAAACCCTTGATTAAATTACTCTTGCTGCAGGCGAGTCTCTTCTCGGCCATGTGCTTTCAATTAATATCTTTTGCACTAACATCCTTGTCTGTTTTTATCATAGGGACAAAGATGTTTTGAGTTTGTAATGAGAACTAATCTAAGAATGTTTGAAATTTTGTGTGCCAAAAAATAAAGGGTATCTTATTAGTTGGACTAAACCATTTGGTCGATTTGCACTGATAGAACCGTGTGCCTTCTTTCGTCTAAACTAGAATAGGTATGAGGAACTACATGTAATTTCTACTACATTTTCGACATTCTCTAGTTAACTACGCATCACAAGGCAAGTCGTCACATTTGTGTAAGATAGAAGACATGTGAACGGTATTACACTAGTGCATGTATCACTACCAGGCCAAGAATTCGTGGCCAATTTGGCCCCACGCATGGCAGTGCCGTATTTGGCTTCTCCTGCACGTATTGTCTGATCTGATCCTCTCACGTAGTTAGGGAGCACGCCGGAGGTGACGCGGTCGCAGAGCGTGCGAGAAGGAGGTGGCGTGTAGCGCGGCGAGGGAGCACTGCACATCGGCGAGAGGAGGTGGTGGCGTGCGTCGATGGCTGACTTGCTGGCCCTCACTGACGACATCCTCGTGGAGATCCTCGTCCGCTTGCCATCGCTGTCGGACCTTGCGTGTGCCTCAGTGGCATGCGCCTCCTTCAACCACGTTGCCTCCTCCCCGTGGTTCCATCGCCACTTCCGCCACCTCCACGCCCCGCCCTCGCTCGGCGTCTTCTGCCCCAATGGCGTTGGCTTCCACCCTGCTCTGCTGCCGCCCCCTTCTACCCTCTCCGCCCGTGTGCTCTCCCTTGCCGCCGACTTCTCCTTCGCCTTCCTCCTACCCCTATGTTGCGCCTGGCTTGTCCACGACGGCCGCTTTCTCCTCGATTATGTCACCTTCCTCGTGCGCTCCGCAGCCGTGCCATCTTCGTCACATGCTCTGTGGCTACGCCACCTCTCCTCGCTCGCTCTCTGGCCATACATGAGGGCCAAATCGGACATTACGCACAGAAAGGGACCAAATGAGGCATTCATGTGCCTCTGGGACCAAATTGGCCAATAATTCTCAGGTCAACAAAAGGAGAGAAAAAAAACCTCTGCAAGGAATCGCACGCTTGGCACCTAACGACTCGTGTAAAGTGTCCTACGTGTTGCGTAGACAAACACACACGTGGCCAGCATCTCCCAACACACATTGTAGTCACATGTTGTGTTTCCTTTTCTCCTTTGAGAGTCTCTTTTAATCACATGCATGCTGGCTGATGTCAAATCTCACAGATGCATGGATCATTACGTATTATTTACATGTGCTGGACTATGCTTTTTCTTTACAGTTTTTCTGGTTTTTTTTTACTGATTCCTGGACTACTACAATACACGAGTAAAAAGTGAAAACAAAACGACCAATCGATGCATGCAGTGATATCTTGATGCACGACCATAATTATTCGTTACTTATTTCCCTCCATATAACTCTGTCACGCGATTATAGATGCACGTCCGAATCACTGTCACATGATTCATGATGCATGGAAAGCTGTTTCAATAAATGAAACTTCGATGGGAATTGCCGTGAACGTTAACTCCTCCAGCCGTGCTATTCGCATGCGCATCGCAAATTCGCAGATCACTTGAAAGTTCAGTGAGATCGAGGAAGCTGCGAAACATGATTTTTTTTCTTTTCCTTTTTCTTTGGAAAAAAGCACTAGAATGTTCATCGACAGTGCCTCTAAGGAACTAGCCGACGTGTTCACTTCTACCAAGGGCATATTTGGACCGCTGGAGTTCGGTAGAAATCTTATATAAAGGATTACACTTTCCTTGTAAATTCGCACAAGTTTTTCATATATATATAAATCTTCCTGCCTTTCAAAGATGACATTTTTTCCCCGATACCATGTATGGCTGGCTACAGCTACAGTGTCCTGGAATCCATTGAGGAGGCAGTGTGGCATGGAGTACTCGACGAAATGCAGCGACGCTAGTCTCGCTAATTTCAATTTAAATTTCTAGCTTATTTTTTACTTAATGTTTTAGATTTAATTATACCAAATAAATCATATTAGCTACAATATAATTTTAAATAGTTACAGTATAATTACAATCATAAACTAGCTTATTTTAACTCCACCGGACTGCACCGCTATCCGGCGAAGTGGCGAACCAACGGATGACCCGAGCCACCGAAGGCCGGCCGGCCGGTCCTCCAGAGCAGAGCAGAGAAGGAAGGAAGAAAAGGCCCTTTTTCCCCGGGAAGAGGGGCCCTCGGGATTCACACCCTCAGTCCCCCGCACGGTGCAGTATATGCATTATGCAAGTTGCAACCCGGTCATTGCGCCACCGCGGAGAGAGAGCAGTAGGAGAATTCTTTTAGAGCAAGTACAATAGTGCTGACTAGGTTGCCTCTAGTGAAATCCACATCAGCACAATCCTAAGTGGAAGAGAGAGAAAAGAAGAGAGAGAAGCAAGCTGCCCCTCATGCAAGAGGTGACCTCTAGCACATTATACGAGGAGAGAGATAAATTACCCCTCATGCAAGAGGTGACCCCTGATATATTTATGTAAGTATTAAATGTTTGAGTGCTTTAGTAGAGGTAACCTCTACTCTACTCATTGTATTAGCTACCTCCACATGAGCCACATGTAGTCTTTTTGCTTATGTGGCTAGTCCTAGAGGTGGCAGCCACCTCTTCTATTGTACTTGCCCTTAGGCTGCTCCAACAAATGTCAGCTTCTATCTTTTTGCTAAAATTCTCTAACTATTATAATCTTTTTAGTTATTTAATTAAAAATAAGAAAAAGTATTATTATATTATCACGAATAATGTAAAAGTGTAAAAAACCAAAAAAACTTTAAAAAATTGATATTTAGAAACGGACGTGTGTGAAATCAGAATTCGAAGCAGATCCTGATACTTCCACCCCCGCTTTACGCGAGCAGCCATGGCTGGCAGAAGCAGCGAAGCTTCTCTCTCCCCCTCCCAGTGGTCTCCTCCTCCGTCACCGCCTATATATACCCCACCCACGCCCCCCCGAGCCCGAGCGGTTCCAGTCTTAGACGTGGCGGTTTGACTTTTTGACTCGAGAACCGAAAGCGTCCGTCGTCTCCTGGGAAGATTTCAGGGGGGCTAGCCGATTGGTCGCGAGTCTTGGAGAAGAATCGAAGGGCGGTTGCTTCGAGGCAGAGGAGGAGGCGCCTCGTTGTTGGATTTTTTTCCCCCCGGGCTCCGATCGAGGAGGTAATCAACCATCTCCGCCGCTGTTCCCATCGGTGGCTCGGGAGCTTTGATTTGGGGGGGAGGGGGGGGGGGGGGGGGGGGGGGGGGGATTGAGATTTCGTGGGGGATTTGGTCGGGGCAGCGCGGGGGGCTGCAGAATTCTGGTGGTGTCAGGTTCAGGTTTAAGCTTGGAGGGGGAAAGGAGGGATTTTTTTTCTTGGAGATTTTCGCGCGCTTGTTTGGGTGCTTGGTCTGATTCGCTCTCGTCTCTCGTGTGGTGTCGGTTTTGTTCGTTTTTACGTTTTGATCTGAAGGAAATTGGCTAGATTAGTCGGCGAATTGGTGGGTTGTTGCTCCCTTTCTTGGTATGGCCTCTGATGCGTGCGTTCTGGCCGGAAACTGGCAGTTTCCTTTAGTTAAAAGGCTTTCTGCAGGTTGGCCGGAAACCTGCTTCAGGTAGCGCCAGTGTTGTAGCATGTAGAATGGACGTTGATGTGGAGAAGCAGCGAATTTGGTGCAAGATCGTGGAGACTCCAGCTTTTTCGTAGGGGTTTAGCGATCAGAGTTGTGCTTTTGCTGTATTCGTAATCTAATTGTCCCGCGAAGCCGAATTCCGGATAGATTTAGTTCAGGTGTTGTAGTACAACTTTTCAGTTCTGGACAAGAGGTGGTGAAAAGGAGCAAGCTTTGATTGCCATATACTTGAATCTTGATTTCGTACCTGCAATCCATCTGTGTAGGCAATCTTGTTCTTTTTATTTCTGTCCTAGTCCTCAATGGAGTCTCTTGAAGGTGTCGATTTGCGCAGAACGGTGTAGTATTTTAGGATTTTACTATGGATATGTGTGGCATTTAGATTCTATTTCTTGGAAAGATGATAGCAGTAGTTTTTTTTTCGTTGGGTACTTTTGGCACTTTTGGGACTACTTCAGTTACTACCATTCAGTTTTAAGGTACTTCTTTAGGAAGGTGGAAGGTTTGGTTGCAGATTAGAGAAAGTTCCATTTTGTTGGTGTGCATTTTCTGATTTGAGAGTAGTAGTTGTTTCGTGGTCCTTGAATAGTCAATGGAGCCTGAAAGACCTTCCTTTGGCTGATCCATTAGTTAGTACAGAGCATGCAGATTCCTCTTTGTGGTTGCATTATTGTTGGAATGGCTCGGTTGTCTATTTTGACTAATGTAACTCTATTTTGCATCTACGTTGCTTTAGTTTCAAATGGTGAGGTATTGTGTTTCACACCATGGGTAGATTTTAGTATGTTACATATTGTTCTTAGCCATCTTCTGGTGCTTGGTCACTCCTTGCAATGTTGTGTTGTTTACTTTATCAGTAGAGAAGTTGTATTGCTTGTCTTTTCATCTTAGAAAAAAGTTACTGTAGTAGCAATCTAGATCAGGTTTTCTTCAGAAATCAGAAATGTAAAAAATTAGGGAGGGAATGCCAGCTCCTTCGCAGATTTTTAAAACCTTGTGATTTTTCAAATGGTTTTCATTTTATTGTAGTCAATGATCTATTTTTCTTTGAAGGCAAAACTTAATTTCATTTTTTTTTGTTTTCAGCTTTTTTAACAACTGAAGTCAACAAGTAGCGCAATGAAGGCTCCGTCGCTACTTGTTCAGTGTTTCCCTGGCTTGCTTCCCAGCAAGGCCACTAGTTGTGTGCCGATTGTATCTGACAAGGATCTGCATCTATCATCGCCAGCTGTTGAAATAATTCCATCGAAGGTACACTTGTTTGATCCTTCATATATGGAACTCCAAATGGATATACCTTTTGCTTTCTGCAGAGGGTCTACTGAACTGTTGATTGGTATACTTTTGTATTTTTTTTCTTGGATAAACAAACAAAATATTTATTGAACACTTTTTCAGAGTGCTCATCCTTACAAATATGCTGGAGAGAAGGTCGATGTGCAAGGTCTTGATATTTTCAAGGTGAGCAGCTCATGAAAATTGCCTAGTTTTCTTAGTTTTCTGGTTGGCACTAAATTTTGTTTGTTAACAATTGTTGAAACATTCAAATTGTTAATTCCAAATTTCAATGCATTAATATGTTTTCCTTGTGCTTCAGGGAAAGGTCAGTGTAGCAGATATGATAGCCTTTCCTCCTCCTGAAGTAGGATCATCAAAACATGATGGTAACCACCTAGTAGATAAGCTTGCAAGACTTCTTTCATCTATGAATGTATTCTCTATGGAGCAATTTATTCATCTTTTCTTCTTCTTTTTTCAGGGACACTGAAATATTGGGAGAGTTCCATTACTCTTGTCAACATTCTTAAAAATGAGATCCGTGACGGACAGTTGAGCTTCAGGGGCAAGCGAGTTCTAGAGGTAACTTCCCATGAGAAAACTTGCATCTTTGGCTAGTTGTTACAGATTTCATTAACATGGTGCTCTGTACCTTCTTAGTTCTCACTAGGTGTAGGCCCTGCTTTTGCTTCCATGAAGCAGAATGTATGCCATCAATATGGATTCCTGCATAACACTTGTGTTCTAGTGTTTGGTACTTTAGGTTACTTTGAGGTTTTTGAGGGAAAAGTTATTTTGAGCACGATATATTGATATCTATCTGACCAAAGGAGCTGCTACACTAGCTGCCGATTATGTCTACTGCACTACTGCAGTCATAGTTTCATACAGTCCTCCAAAATTCAGTCCTAGACTCTCAGCATGTTTTTTTAAAATTTTTTAATGCCTTCATAAATTATTAATTTCTTTTGACAATTGGTGCAGCTTGGATGTGGATCTGGTCTGGCTGGGATTTTTGCCTGCTTGAAGGTATGTTCATCTTTCCATTGCTTATGATGTTTATCTGATATCAGAGAATGCTTATTTCAAAATAGATTTACATTTTTCTTCATTTTCGGAAACTATGTGCCTTTGCTTTTTATTGTCATATGTCTACGGAAGTACCAGGGGACTGATTTCTTGCTTAAATGCTACTACAGGGTGCCTCTACAGTTCACTTTCAGGACACAAATGCAGAAACCATAAGGTGCAGAACAATACCCAATGTGCTTGCAAATCTTGAGCAGGCTCGGGACAGGCAGAACAGACCATCAGAGAGCCCTGTTACACCATCTCGACAGCTGTTAGCTCCCAATGTCCATTTCTACGCTGGGGAGTGGGAGGAGCTACCCACAATTCTCTCAGTTGTGCAGCCACCTGCTCCGCCAACAAACCTTAGCTTCTCTGAGGATGATTTTATGGATGGCTGCAGTAGCTATGATGGGAGCAGTATAGTTGGTCATGACTATTGCCCCAGGCGATCCAGGAAACTATCGGGTAGCCGTGCATGGGAGAGGGCTAGTGAGACAGACCAGGCAGATGGAGGCTACGACGTAATTTTGATTTCTGATGTCCCATATGCTGTGAACTCTCTAAAGAAGCTCTATGCCCTTATCACAAAGGTGAGTTCCTCACTCATTATCGCCATGTTGGCTTTCCATGCGTCATATATTTTCCCATGCATCTAGCTGAAATTGTGATGATGAAGCACAAAATTTGAGGCTTCTTAGCTTCCTCCATTGATTAGGACAATAGCTAGAGTAATTTTCTGCTTGATGTTCTTAAATGTTTAATGACACTATTGAACAAACACAGTGCTTATATGAAGCAACAGCAGTTTCTACAACAACAGTGGTTTATTCTTAAATGGTGCTTTCTCTTGGAGTGTTTAACTGTGCATGTTACTCTTGCAGTGCCTACGCCCTCCTTATGGAGTTCTGTATCTGGCTTCAAAGAAGAACTTGGTCAGTTCCAATGGCGGCGCAAGGCAGCTTAGAGCTTTGATGGAGGAGGAAGGTGTTCTTGGCGGCCACTTTTTAACTGAGGTATCTGACCGGGAGATATGGAAGTTCTTTTTCAAGTAAATGAGCGAACCCAGGAATGAGAAGATGAGTCCTGGCCTCATACACAATTTTTTGATATCTACTCGCAGCGCTGTACATACCGATACCGTGAAGCTTGGTTCCATTAATTCTTTGGTAGTAGGTTCAAAATATGTCTCAGTTGTTGAGCTTGCAAATGTGTTGGAATTTGCACCCTTTTGTAGATCTCCTATCTCGTGCTGTTAAGTACAGTAATCAATTATATTGAGCTTTTGTATACAGAATCTATGGTGATGGCATTCTAGTCACAGCATGATATCAAAGATATTTACAAATTGTTAGTACTTGCTTGTGCATCTCCCTTGAATCATGTACCTTGCAAAATCACTTTTTACCCGTTCAGATTTGAGCTAATATTAAAGCACCTAACTTTCAGGTGGTTTAGTGACATGTAAATTTGAGCTAGACAATGGGGTATTCATCTTTAGTAAATCTTTAAGACCCTGTTTGGAACATGCGGAATTTCTAAAGAAAAAGGGATTTCTAAAGAGAAAAATTGGTCTGATTTATGCAAAACTCTCCTGTATGTAAATGTAGGTATTAAACACGAAACCTATTAACTTGATTAAGGGTGCGTTTATATTGATTTTTGTTGATGGTTTTTAGTTATGACTTTTGCTAAAATAAATAGTAGTGGCTAAAAAGTAGCTTTTAAAAGGAGGGGGTAAACGGTATGTGACAGGAATGAGAGAAGTGAAATGGATGATACATTCGTGATCCCTGTCTTATCCCCGAAGTGAATCCCCGAAGTGAGTTAGTAGCGAGGGGAGTGAAGTGATGGTGGTTCGAGGATTTCTAAAATGGGTGTTTATAGTTGATAAATAAAAGTAAAAATCCACAATAGCAAAAAATACAAATTATTTTAAGCTAGATACAACATCTATAAATATTTTAGAAAAATTATAAAATAATTTAAAGAAAGTATGAAATAACTTAGGATGAAACTATGTTATGTAGTCTAATATGAATGGTATGCGTGTACCAGTACACGACGGCGTGTAGTCATTGCCTCGTCGGCCGGGCCGCCGGCGGCGCACGCTCCCTTTCCAGCTCTCAAGTGACAGTCATCACCCGTTTGCTCCTTGTGGATATATCACCGCCTGTCGTGGCTATGCTCTTTGTCATTGAGGCGAGGCCAGAGTTGCTCTTAGCCTCTTGCCAAGTCACTCGATGGCCAATTGTTCCTCTATCTCGTGTGTTAGTGCTACTGAGTTTGACGATTTTGGTTTAAATTAGTGGAGACTGAAAGAGACAGTGAGAGGGGGAGAAAGGGATATATTAGGGTTTGAAGGGTCTCCGATGGACCAATGGGCCAGTCCGATGAACGGGACAGATGGTTTGTTAGATAGTGTTATTTTAGGTGAATTGGAGATGGGAGGTGTGGGAGTGGACTAAAATCAATTGATGGTATAAATATGAAATATTTTGTCAATTATCATTATATATGTGCAATATACTTGCTAGATATTATATGAAAAATTTTGGATATTCGATTGAACACCCCTAAACTATGTTAGGCCTCTCTATAAAGTGAAGAAATCGTTTTGAAAAACAAGTGTTAATATTGATTTTTTGGCTTTTCTAAATTAAGGCTAGAAGCAGAGTGAATAGGAGCACGACCTAACCCTACTCGCAAGATTGTCGAAGTACAAATTCAATTTTTCTACGCACCACGCACACCAGAAAAGGCCCAAGCCCAAAATGGTTAGCACGGTCTGATCTGTAGGCTGTAGCGAGCGTAGCCGCCGGTTCACTTCCTGACGTGTACAGGTGTACTCATCAGAAGTCGCTCACAAAAATTCCACGTCAAAACCTCCACCCCCCCTCCTCGCCCGGCGCAAACACAGCTCCGACTTCTGATCTGATCGATAGTTCGGAATCGTCTCCCCCTGGTGTTAAGTCGCCGCCGCCTCCTTGGTTCGGCGCGGTGGTTGGGATCGCGCGCTCTCGAAGATGGGGCACAGCGCCAGGAAGAAGAAGAAGAGGGGCGGCGCCGGGCGCAAGGCGGCCAAGGACCACGCTGCGCAGCACGAGGGCGACCAGACCGCGCTCACCGACGAGCTCACCGCCCTGTAAGCCCCCCGTTTTAGCTCCCCCTGCTTGGCAAATTTTGGCCGGCGAATTGGTTGCTGTGCGGCTGCTCTGCGTTTCGAATGCGGCAATCTGCGAATCCAATCGGGCGGTTTGGTACTTGGTAGTGTGCGATGCGCGCGTCGAGTTAATCCGTGGTAGTGTCTGGTTAGTTGGTTCGAACTTTCGAATTTCGCAAGACGTGTGAGATACTGATATGTGTTCCCGGTGCTGTACGGGATTCCGGAGTGGTATTGGTTCATCATATTATTTGCCGTATTCACACTCCTCACTGATGATCTCGTGCTGTGTAATCCCCCCGTTAGTCACTATTCTGAGGTCTTCTCGCATTATGTGTCAATGTTAGCACTCTTCGTTTTGGAGATCTAAAATATGCGGTCCCTGTAGAGTATTGCTGATTGTATACCGTTAGGTGTCAAGTAGGTCGTAATAGTATCGTTTAGTTGTTCAGTTGCTGAGGAGTGCACGGTGGCATGGCGCCAAGCCTGCAGGTGCCCAACATTTTGTCAATTGCCAGCTCTGTTCGCTGTAGCTTACTTTTAACAATTGCTCCTAGTGTTATTGTTTTTTCATTGCTGATTGCTAGATTTGAACTATGGAGTATTACTGAATACTTCTGTTTGAACTAGGGGGTTTGTCTTTTGTCTGCATGACCATTGATCAAAGGGAAACAGGTTGTCTTGGGTCTTAACTTGGAATGTCAGGTGGGACTGCGTTACTTGTTTAATAAGACAAGTACTAATCAACTCACTTTGCAAAATGTCAAAACAAAGCACTCAAATTTTTTTTAAAAGTCTGTCTTCCTGTTTTGCCTCCTTTTTTATTTGTACGATCTTAATGACACCTTTTAGTACATCAATTAGGGCTTCAATTTTTCTCGAGGACTTCAAAGTAACATCAGAATCACCTCACACCCGATTTAGCATTTGTATCAGGTATTTCTAATGTGAGATCAAGCATACTCCTAAATGTACTCTGCACATTTTACCAACTAAAGTTTCTATATCAATGAATACTGTAAACAGGCCTTACTCTGACGGCATGGGCTTTGGAGATTTGAATGTTTCAGCTATTCTTGATGTACTGT
The DNA here is from genome assembly GCA_017311315.1 of Dendrocalamus latiflorus. NCBI lineage: Eukaryota > Viridiplantae > Streptophyta > Magnoliopsida > Poales > Poaceae > Dendrocalamus > Dendrocalamus latiflorus. The sequence goes on along the minus strand of CM029638.1, from coordinate 11,835,908 downwards.
AAGTCTGTTTTGTTTAAGAAGTTACTCCTAGTTGTTTGGTGTTTGCGCTAGTTGACATCCACCTTTTGATTACAATATAGTTGCCTTCCTGGTTACCCCCACAAGTGCCCAAAGTTGCGGATCATACCTGAAAAAAACTTGTCTAAAGAAAATGCTGATCGGCTACTTTCCCTTCTTGTTGACCAGGTATATCTGACTTCATTACCTATCACTTTTGGTTGAATATTTTCCAGAGAGACTAGTTGAATGTCTGTACGTTGCAATGGACCAAAAAAAAATATCAGAACTACGACAAAGATGGGAACCAATTTTAGGGGGAGAGGGAGGAGCACAAGAGATAAGGTCTTGTTTGCTTTAGATGGAGATAGGGTTTACTTAGAGGTTGCTTAGGAGTTTGTTATGGCAAGCGGTTTTATCTGGTTTTTGCTGTTTTTTCTGTAACTTTTTTTTGTGGGAGGTGGAGCCAACTGTCTCTAAGTAGTAAAGACTAAAGATTAGAAGTATTATCATCAATAAACACAAGAAACGTCCTTCAAATTTGTGGGTTTCAGGCCATATTGCTATTTGGCTTGCCTGTAGATATATATTTCATTTAATTGTGTTAGTATTGGCACTGTCATGCTGCAAATTATAAGAACAGAGCAGGCTCTGCATGTGCATCATTTTCTAAGGTGTTTGTGTTCAAATGGTAAAGCATCTTCTGCCCCTATCTGGGCAAGTACCAGAGTAGCATATCTTTTTTGTTGTCCATAACTGAAATAATTGTCCAATTATTACACTTCACATTCGATAAAACAACTGAGTACCCTATAGCAGTATGCCTGTCAAGAAATTCTATATAAGGTATTTTGTTAAGCATTCTACTATTAATATTGCAAAGTTAAAATTTATCTTTCAAGAGTATTTAGCTTATCTGTCAACAATGACAAATGTGATGAGTGCCTTTTCCCCAGTATGTTTTGGTGTGCATAGGTTAAGCACCTTTGACTCATCCGTTGGTGTTTGTTATTAGGCAAATATTTATTCTCGAGAAGGGCGTGTTATGATTTTCAATTTGGTAGAGGCTGCCCAAGAGTTCCTGTCAGAAATTGCTCCAGCTAATGATTCAGCGAGCACTGTAAGTCAATTTCTTCGTGGCATCTGATAGAATGGATAACATTATTTTTTCCTCTGTTTTAAGTGTGTGTATAGTGAAATTAAGGATGCATTGTTCTTTCTGTCATTACAAACTTTTTTGTTTCGTCAAGAATTCATGATTTATCCTTTGTGCTGAGCCTTTTTCATTGACCTATGGCTCCATGATATCCTTTCTCCTAGTGTCCTTGCATGCTTGAGAAAGTGGACCAGTTGGCTTTTCTGGTTTAGTGCTATCAGGTTAGCTAAAATTGCATTTTAACCTGGGCTTATAAGTTATACGGCACCTTCACTGGTTGGTTTCCTATAATTTTTTTTATTTGGTACATTTTTACTTTTGACTCATTTGTTCAGCTAATATCATTATGGTTACCACTTACCACAGATGTTACTTGGCAGTTGGCACACCATTTTTTATGATATATATTGTGAACTGTGAAGAACCTTGTGGTACTGGTAATGCTCTGTTAAACATTGTGTATAAATCTTGGCATCATGCAATAGCTTAGCACTATTAGGTACTTGGTTACTGCAATTGTAGTTTCTAATCTATTACCTCTGCACCACATTGCAACTTGGAATAACTGGGCCTAGGATTTCATATATGCACCAGATTACTTATCCTTCAGTTTCATCAGTGGTTAAATTTTATTTTGTATTGTTCCCGAGCTTTAGTGTAAAGAACATATCTGAGGAGGTTTATTATCTTGTATTGTAGGCTCCTTGGTTGGATTCAAGCACAATACAACAAACAACTGATGTAGATGCGAAAGTTAGGCTTGACAGTGGTCCTTACCCTGGAATCTCTTACATATATAACTCGTTTGATCTATATAGTCAATTATATGATGATAGTAGTTGGAGCGGGCAAGGTCCAGATCCGACAACTGATAGTGCCAGGAAAAATATTGGATCTCAAGTCAAATCCGATGTTAGAAGCAAGAGGAAAACAGTAGTCGAAAAATCCCGTGTTTCAGCTGATAAGGTTAATGCTGCAAAAAGCTCATCTCAGGATAATGCTGAACAGCAACATGTCACAAGGCATGGTGTTATACGGGAGGCAGTTCCAAATTTACATGTTGCTGAGGAAACTGAAAATGACAGCAAGACTTTGTCTACAAGCAACAGAGGAAACACGTCAGATACTCCAGCAAGGAGTTTCAGCAGTGTACATGAGCATGAGGTAATAAAACAGAACTCCTATAGGTTCTCAGTGCTTAGTGTTTTTCTTGAATACACTATGGCATGGCATTTGTATAAATTTACATAAAAAGGAGTTAACCTAACGTTGCTTGATGGATAGTCTGATTCGAGGAGTGCTGTTATGGAAGAGCCAAAAAATGTATAATAATGCGTAATAGCATGGGATTCTTGAAGGAACCGTTTGCGATCTGAGTCGCATGTGATTTTTTTAGTGCTTTTTTTACTAGACTTGGTGCTTGTCTTATTTTTCCTCATGGCTGTAAATTCTTTGTTATAATGTCTAGTTATATAATGGTTTTGCGCAAATAGTTTATGTTCTGCTTTCCGTCTTAATTCTTGTTTCTGGTATTTTAGATGTGTTTGTGTTTAGTTATTTGATTGATTGCACTGGTATACATCTTTTATCCAGTGTCAACTGTTCCTGAAAACCTGAAATGTTTATGTGATGGATTGCTAAAGTGGATCGTTGATGCGGTTTGGTACATATGCACTTTACTGATTGTATAATGTTCTTGTTGTATGGGGGACTTGGCATATGTTAATCGCACTGAGACCTATTTGTCTGTGCAGATTGCACCATGTAATTGAAACTTCTGTTCATGCTTTACGTTTTAGAATGATCCTGCTTACTTTTGAGTAGTCACATCTACAATTGATTTAAGTAAAAAAAACATAGATGCCTCATACAGCACACTTAATCTGACTTCATATTGTCAATCTTGGTAGGACTCTGACCTTGTAGATGACGCTTGGAATGTTGAAGACTCTGGTTCAAACTCTGGCTCTTCATCTTATGTTTCAGACATGTTTGATGATGCTTCGCGAAATAAGAAAAGGGATTTAATTCTGGTATTCCTTTTCAGATATGTTTGTTCAAATGAGATTTTCTCCTTAAATGGTGATACATGTTTGGTATCTTAATTAGGTACACTTGCTTCGGCTAGCCTGTGCATCAAAAGATTCTTTTTCAGCTGCTTTGCCAGTAATATCATCGGAGTTATGCAATATAGGGGTGTGGCCATCTCGTATTGTTATTATGTTTCCTCTTGTGTTTTTTCTTTGTCACCATTCTCAATTGAATGGTCTACATGTTTTTTGTTAACCAGGTTCTTTCTGAATGGGCTAAAGATTTAATTTCTGAATCTCCTGCTGTTTTTGGGGAAACTTTTGGTCATGTTTTCAGGCAACAAATGGTAAGCCACACCTTATAATGTTCTGCTAATTCGTGATTTACTTCAACCAATGCAGATATATTGTTCACATCTCTAATTGTTACTTGGCTTTCTGATGACATCAAATAGATCTCTTCAGAGTGCTTTCCATTTTGGAGAGCTGATAATTCATCATCTAGGCCAAATTCCCGTTATCTGAATGATTTTGAAGAGCTCCGTTCACTTGGTGAGTATCTTACTTCCATTTGATAGTTATTAGTGTACTATTTCAGGGCTTATCAGTTATCACGTCTCTGAAGAATTTGGATGTTGGGATTTGTCTCAGCTAGTGCCTTCTATAATACGGGTTCGCCCGATCTTCTCGACGTAGAATTAGATACTCACGTGCTCTCTCTTGAATTGTAGCGATCATCCGTTGCCAATGCAAAAATGAACGCTTTTTAATTTGCAAGATCACATGTGTCAGACTTCATGACCACCAAGCAAAAGCCTTATCGTGCTCTCAATTCCCAGCGGAAAGATTGAACGATCTCAATTTGCAAGAACTCTTAATTTTCCCTCATGATGAATTCGGTCACCATGGAAGAACTCTCAAACAAAGCAATCTATTATTTAGCAAAAACGTGGTCCACTTTTTACACATGCCATCCCAAGTATTTATGGTCTCCCCATATCGCAGCCGCTAGGGTCGGCCACGTCCGAGTCGATCTTCAGCCGAAGCAACATCCAAGGCAGACAACTAATCTACACTCAATACTAATTGGACTCATAATACTAATCAAGTTTACATGGTCCAAAGTAAGCTGTATTCGGTTCCGAAGGAGACATGCAGAACGTGGTCTCCTCACGATGCATGGGCTTGGGCTGTGACTCGGCCTTGTGGATGGAATTGGTTCGGCCAGCCATGGGCTTGGACCGTGGCCGCAATGCCTCTGTTATCCGCATGGAATCTTCGCGTGTGTTTGGTTTGGAGGCAGTAGGGATAGAATGGTTCCATCCCTGTTTTTAAGGACGAGATCGTTCCCGTTCTTTGTTTGGTTGTAAGGGATAGGACCGTCCCCGTTTTTTGTTTGGTTCTGGGACATCAAAATATGGGATGAGTCATCCGACGTGTGGAGCCCTTTTGTCATCCTCTTGTTTTTGAGAGGCGAGGAAGAGGGACGAGCCCATCCCCTCGTTTTTGAGGGACGGGGGCATCCTCGATTTAGGGGAATATTCTCGGGATATTCCCCAAAGGGGATGAGCTCTGTCCCTGCTGACTCCAATCCAAACAGGTATAAATCTGAGATCGCCCTGTCCCATCCCCTATTATCCCTAGAACCAAACACACCCTTCGTTTCTCAGCATAGCACACGCTTTCTCCTTTTGGCTGCATGAACTTGCTCAATTTGGTGCTCCTCCAAATCTTGGACCCGGCCTCCCTCTCGATTCCAAAATCTTCATGTTCTTTAAACCTAATAATGCACAAGAATTTGATATGAGATAGTATATCGTTCTCACCAATAGAAGAAAGTTCATTAAGAAACAAATTCACCTGTTGTTTAATCTTTTTAATTTGGCTCAATAATTCTTTTCGGTCAAACAATACTTTTAGTGAAAAAACGCAAGATATGTGTGTATCCGCATCATCCTCCCCTTCTTCGACGGCTTTTGATAGCCTGAAATTATACTAAACAAAAAATACAATGTGTATGTATGGTATATATATTTGTCAATTACATTTCTTTTGTTTAGCATATCATGTACATCTAAAAGTGTAGTAAACAAAAAGAACAGCACAAATGCATGGTATATGTATGAATCAAATTTTGTGTCATTTTCATTGTTTTGCACAAAGCATTTAGTACAATAGTAGTCATAAAATGTATGCATTACAATATTGTCATTCACATCATTCTTCCTCTCATGAGAAAAAGTTATCCTCGACTTTTCAAAGTACACGGAGAAGTCATTAATGCATAAAACTATATCAAGTTGTTCAAATATGGGGGAAATTTTTTTTAGTGTCTTCCATGCTTCAACTGCGCTACTCTGATTATTGGTACATGATTTTACAATAAATGATAAACAAGTAGCCTTAAGAAATCTTTTAAAACAGCAAGCACTATTATTGGAACTCATTTTATCGTGATCATAATAACATGGCATAAAAGATTGTTTATTCAAAATATGCAATTTCAATTCAGCAAGTTTATCACATGTAATACATATTCTATAAACATAGAACTCGTCATCTACACTATAATCTCCAATCAAATTGAACTTATATGTGTAGTCATAGGTACTAACTAGTGATTTTAAAACTTATATTTGGTAGCAAGTACAATAGCAATGTGATGATCAAGCGAATGTAAGAATGTTCACAATTGCACAACAACGGTTATTTAGTGAAGCTTGATATGGAAGTGTATATTCTAGCAATCTGAAATTTCTTGATGTTGTAAAATTAAGTAATAATCTAAGCTAGAATACTTTGCTTAAGTGCTAATCCAAAAGGTTTAAGTGAAATATATGAACGCACACGCAAAGATTAATGTGATTTAATGCAAATAAAAGAATGAGCTAAATAAAGATGATCTGAAATTGAGAATTAATTAGCTTGTTTTGCACAAGTACTAGGAGAAACGCTATCTAATTGCAATAATACGAACGTAAGGGCACAAGATTGCTCAAGAAATTAAATTACACAATATGAATTTATGGACTAAGAACTCTCCCAAATTCGGCTAACGCTTTTTTTTTTTTTTTTGCTCAACTTGTTTTTTTGGACGGCTGCCTTGTCTTTTTTTCAAGCCGTGGCTTCTTTTTTAAAAAGGCTCTCTCTTTTTTTTTTCCTTTTTTTCAAAGCCGAACTAGGTTTAAGTGTTCCTTTGATTTTGCACAAGTCCAACGTTGTTCAGCAATATGTAAAATACTAAAGAGCAGCCCTAGATGCAATATTCAACATCTAGTCTCAATCGATGAATAAGAAATTTAAATGGAGCTCAAAATTAACAATGCTTTCGGCTGTCAAAGCAGTGTCCAGTTTACAGAGTTGCGCCAAGGTCAGGCTAACTAGAAAATAACGCACGACACTTTCGGGACTAACAACAACAAGCAGCCGTTCTGGCCGGATGTGACAGAGGGACTTGTAGTCTATGTCGGCACATGGAATTCGGATGAGATAATTGGAAAAAACTAGATTACCGATAGTTGATCAGATGGAACAAGTTGACTTGGAGTCGCTCAGATGAATCTCCTAGTGAGTTCAGCTAGCAGGCAGAGAACACCAACCAATCTGCACGTGATGGCCTTCTTCCAAAGAAATCGGCAGCAAGAAGCCAACAACCCCACGTGACGACTAGCTGTTGGACCAACACAGTTGATGGCTTGCTAAGAGTTCAACCGGAAACATCCAAGACTTTCTAGCTTTGGCCGAAACTCATCAAGATGGTTTTTTTATGTGCTAATTGAGGATTCAACTGTAAAGGAACACAACGATCAGCACCTAAACTTTTTTTTTCTTTTAAGTTCTTTTGGCAACCTTTCCTTTTTTTTCCTAAGGGAGGGAAGGAGGTTGTTTGTACGGGAGTCTCTCCTTTTTCTCTCTTAATATAAAGATACGCAGCTCTCCTGCGTGTTCGATAAAAAAAACCTAATAAAACTCAAAGAAATAACAGATGCAAAGAAATAATGTTTTTGATATTTGGATAGCGAAACAATTTTAATATGGAAGTTTGAGAGTTCTTGCAAATTGACATCGTTCAACCTTTCCGCTGGGAATTGGGAGCACGATAGAGTTTCGCTTGGTGGTCGTGAAGTCCGGCACGTGCGATCTTGCGAATTAAAAAGCATTTGTTCTTGTATTTGCAACGGAGGATCGCTACGATTCGAGAGGCTATATGTATCTTGATCCTACGATGAGAAGATCGGGTGACCTCGTATCATTCTATATTATACAAATGAAGTTATACTACTTGATACTTTCTGAGAGGTTCCAAACTTGATCTAGACCAAAAAGAATTTATGAAAGGTTCTGATGCTCACTGGGCTTGGTTATTGTAGGCCTTCTGGCAGTAGCTCTTGGCCTTATGTTAGCCCTCTTGTTCCATCATTGAACATTTTTGGTGCTGGCTTGTTTTTGTTTGATATGGCAAGTAAATTAGTCATCTAAAGATATTTGATAATTGTACAGGTTATGCATTGGTGCTGTTTTATATCTGCAAATTTTATTCATTGTAGAATAGAATAGTATATGTTAACATGGCTTCTATTCTAACTTCTAAGACATCATCTGTGACAGGTCACGGGGGCTTTGGCCATGTTGCATTATGCAAAAACAAGCTAGATGGACGCCAATATGCTGTAAAGAAGATACGCCTGAAGGATAGGAGTCCTCAAGTGAATGAAAAGATTCTGAGGTTTGTATAAATCCAATCTTATTCTTTTAATTGAAATGTGCTCTGGTTTTATGATTTCGTTCTATCCTTTTTATGTGCATGTTTGGAAATCGCCTGTGGTGTAAACAGTGTAAAGATAAGCACTTGCACTTTATAACAGTCAAGCCTGTGTTTGTTTGCTAATTGTTGCATCTTTTACTTGTGTATCTATGTTGTTGACTTAAGCCAATCAATTCCGCATGTTATAGAACCTTTTTTTATAATAGTATATACTATGTAGTTCTCAGTAGTGTCTTTTCTGAAACATACACTGCAAGTCCATGTAGCTGTAGCCTGTAGATGCACTAATACTATGTAAGTTCATGTCACTTCCTGATGTTGATAATTAGCCATTAACTTAGTAACTGTTATGTTTGATATATTATTATTAAAAGAACTTCAGCATTGTGACTCCCATTAGATTTTTTTTCTCGAACACGCAGGAGAGCTGCGTATCATTATATTAAAGAAGAAAGGAATAAAACCCGGTTACAAAACACACACACCCAAAGGATCACAAAAATTACAGACGCGCCTTTTTTTCTAAAAGAAACACACGACCTGGAACGACCTAGCCCCTAGGAACAAAGGCCGACAAGAAAGAAAGCCCTCTCACTCCAGCCAACGCCCAAAGGTGGGCCTCCTCCTCAGCAAGCAGCAAGGCTGTAGCCATATTGGCGGCAAAAGCCTCAAAAACACATTTGTTCCTATGTTTCCAAAGAGCCCAAGCCCCTAGGATAATGAGGGAGTTGATGCCTCGTTGCAATTTGCCATTGACCATTTCATCAGCTCTATACCACCAGTCCTCAAAAGAAGCATCATTTATCGTCGGCGCTAGAGTTTGCAGCCCAAAGCGATTTAGGAGGGAGAACCAGAATTGCCTTGCAAGATTCTATGAGCTGTTATAATTGGTGCCAAGTTTATATAGTTAGTATTTAGTATACTTGTATTATTTCGATGAGCTTTTTGTGTGTGTATGTTTCTATTTAGGAGTTTCCTTCAGCACTTTCTGCTATGCTTTTTTGATGTATGTCACTAATATCTTGACAAGGTTCTCAGAGAGGTAGCCACACTTTCACGATTGCAACATCAGCATGTTGTTCGTTACTACCAGGTGAATATTTCTGCACACATGGCCTTTTCCTTAGAAAATTAATTGTTATTATGCTCAAGTTTACGAGATCAGCCAATTCTATCACCTCTGTCATTGAGATGCCAGGCATGGGTTGAAACTGAATATGGTCATCATCATGTTCTGAATACCGGGGGGTCACACACTGCTGAGAGCTCTATGTATAGTCATGATGACATCAGCTTATCAGATGCAGGTGCTGGAAATAAGCAGGAATCCACATACTTGTACATCCAAATGGAGTATTGTCCTAGGTATGTTCCAATACACAGTCATGCACAAAGGAAGGTTTTATAGGAAGACATAGTCTAAACCGGTCCCGTTTAATTAAAACAAAAACATTATACTGTTTAGCATCCGACAACAGAAAGAAACTGGAAAAACATCAGAGGAGAGCAACACGGCAACATATCTCTTACAGTATCTAGAACTTTTAGTAACCTGCACTAAGGAAAGTTGTGTTATGATTTCCTTGCCATTTGTGATTTTATATTATCTCTGTTAAGAATTCCTGATGTTTGATTGGTGTATGCTTAACTTTTAATTATAAATGATTTAAGATGCACTATGTCATAGGCGTGGGCCTTGGGCTAGCCGGGTTATTATTAGGAATTAGAGATTGGTTTCTATTTGAGTTAGAGATTAGTTTCCTTGTGTTAGAGATTAGAGATATGATATTAGTTAGAGATATAATTGGGATTAGATTCTATCTGTTAGGGGGAGCCATCTATATAAGGGGGCTATCGCATGCTATTGGAATCAATCAGAGAAATATCAAAGTCTTCCTCGTCTAAAGTCTCTCTCTCCCCCTCTACGCCGACGCCATCCGGCCATCTTCTTGGTGGTGTTTACCCCGGTTCATGACAACTTGGTATCAGAGCAGTCGATCCCTTCCCACGACTTCTGCTACCATGGTTTCTGCAACTCGTCCTGTTGCCGAGTCATTGGCCATAATAAAAGCTAGTGCTATTGAGATGGCCAGCAGCAGCTTTAGCAAAGGGATGGGGGACGCCTTCCTCAACATGCATGCCCTCTTGGAGAAGATCTGGAAGGAGCGGGAGAAGGCGCAGCAAGAGGCCGCTCGCAGAGCAGAGGAGACGGTAAATATCGATCTGCTGGCTGTTAGCGACAAGGAAGACGAGGCTGACCTCGCCCCCGTCGACTTGCCTCCCTCTAACGATGAGGAGGACGAGGCTGACCTTGCCCCCGTCGCTGAGATCACTGGCCACGACAAGGACGCCAACCTCCCCTTCTCCCCCGATAGCTGGTCCCTCGCCCCTGCCGATGAAGAAGACGACTCGGCGATCAGATCGGAAGGAGAAGGGCAGTCAGACCAGGAGGTGAAAGGCGGTCAACCCGAGAGATTACGGTCGCCATCAGATCCGATTGTCTCCTACGCCGCTATTGCACGCCCTCACCTGCGCCGCTACTGCCGCTCCACGCGCAGACGTGAGGGGAGCCTCATGCCGTTGGTCTCAGCTATCGGCCGCAGGCCCCCGCCGCCTCGCGCAGGCCGTCCTGACCGTCGGCGCCGACCGCACGCGCTCTTGCTTCGCCGAGATCGACGCCGCCTGCACTGGATTTGGCGTCGCCGCCGCCGCACGGACCGTCGTCGCCCGAGCTGTTCCGTGGCTCCGTCGCCGCTGCTGGGGCCACCCCTGCCCGTGCAGCCGCCGCCAACGCCTAGGCCACCTCGCCAGATCCGCCGTCGCCCGGTCGTGGTCGCCCAAGCCGTCGCCTGATCCGTCGCCGCCTGGGCTGCCATCGCCAGATCCGATCGTCGCCAGATTCGTCGCCGCCCGGGCCGTCTCCTCCCGCGCCGCCGCCGTCGCCCGGACCGTCTCCGCCCGAGCCGCCGCCGTCGCCCGGACCGTCTCCGCCGGCCGCAGCTCCTTAGTCGCCGCTCTCGCCAAAGGTCATCACCGACCGACGCGATTGGTTTCGTGTGTTCAGTCGGCTTTTGTAACATTGACCGACCGGCATTATATACTCGAAGGCGCTACACTTCGTCTAGCCTTGTTTCGCTTGGATCTGGCCGGTCGTCTCCATCCGCTACAGGACCCCGCCACCGTTCGTCTTCTACACTGGCGTCGGAGGTCTTCCATTGGCACCATGACCGCCGCCTAGCAGCTCGAGGACGAGCTGCATGTCCGGGAGGGGTGTAATGTCATAGGCGTGGGCCTTGGGCCAGCCGGGTTATTATTAGGAATTAGAGATTGGTTTCTATTTGAGTTAGAGATTAATTTTCTTGTGTTAGAGATATAGTTAGAGATATGATATTAGTTAGAGATATAATTGGGATTATATTCTATCTGTTAGGGGGGCCATCTATATAAGAGGGGCTACCACATGCTATTGGAATCAATCAGAGAAATATCAAAGTCTTCCTCGTCTAAAGTCTCTCTCTCTCTCTCCCTCTACGCCGACGCCATCCGGCCATCTTCTTGGTGGTGTTTACCCCGAATGTCATAAGCGTGGGCCTTGGGCCAGCTGGGTTATTATTAGGAATTAGAGATTGGTTTCTATTTGAGTTAGAGATTAGTTTCCTTGTGTTAGAGATATGGTTAGAGATATAATATTAGTTAGAGATATAATTGGGATTAGATTCTATCTGTTAGGGGGAGCCATCTATATAAGAGGGGCTACCGCACGCTATTGGAATCAATCAGAGAAATATCAAAGTCTTCCTCATCTAGTCTCTCTCTCTCCCTCTACGCCGACGCCATCCGGCCATTTTCTTGGTGGTGTTTACCCCGGTTCATGACACACTATACTTGTACCATCTTTAAGATCTCACTCTTTGTAATAATATCAAGCAAATGTCTGCTGCCTTATGTTGCAGCAGGTGCACTAATTATGTAGATGCTTAGCAATAGCTAGACCTTTTCAAATGACGCACTGGGCCTAAAAAGCCCGATATCACACCAGCAAGCCCGAGCCTGGCCTGGCGAAAATATCGAAGCAGGAAAGTACATACAGCTTGTGTGGTATTGAGAAGGAAAAATGACTAGCAAAAGCCAGAAATGACAATCATTTTAACTCAGAACAACACAACACAATCAATTTAACTCTAATACTTCTCCACAACAACAGTCCAGAGTCCACAAACAAATGAAACGCTCACAGATTAATAGTGGGAAGGTAAATATGTGATACACTAATACATCATACAAGTTCACATGGTCTTTCTTTAAGTTCAAGTACCAAGTATCAACCAACTTTGGTTAGGGTGCTAGGCTTACTGAGAGAGGAGAGCGTGAGGGAGGAGGCTGGCTGGGAGGAGAACATGCACATGCCGCTAAGAGGTGAAGATGCCAACCAGGAGGAGAGGCTACACGTGTGTGCCGCTGAGAGGAGAGGCACAGTCGCCAATGGGAGGAAGCACAGTCGCCGGGCGCAATGAGGGTGAAGAGGGTTGAGGCGGCGCCAATGTCAGGTTCAAGCTTGATGAGGCGACGGTCCGAAGGAGGTGGGGGTGATGAGTTGACAAGAGAGGAGTCGAGCCTTTAGGCGCGCGGGGGAGTGCTGTTGCCCGCCTGGAGACGGAGCCGAGCAGGCGAGCTCGCCAGAGGAGCGCTGCTGCGTGGGGACTGAGATGCAACAAGGGGGGAGGCCAGGAGGTGAAGAAAACTCAAATGTGTCTTGGAGAGCCTAAGGCACTGGGTTTCATATGGTGGTGGCTAGGGTTTTCATTATAGTGGCTATGGTTCAGGCTAGGACGAACTTATTTCGAGCCAAAAATAACAGCCTGAGCTCGGCTTGAAAATCACTTCGGGCTCAAGAACTAGGCCCGATCCTGGCTCAAAAGGCATGCCCGGCCCATCTCAAAAAAAAGGGCCGGGCTGCCCTTGGACAGGCCTAGCAACAACATATTCTTTTCCTAAAAAAATGAATGACATGTATGTGATAAGAGATCTTTGATACGCTTACTCGCTTAGTTCTAGAATATGTGATGGTAGAGTTGGTATGGGCAGCCCGAGTTTACTTTTTTCCAGGATCTCAGGCAGGCAGAGTTTTTATGGTTGGGCTTGGCTTAGGTTTCACCTGTAAGCCTGATCGCTGACCAGGCCAGCTGTTAATTGAATAATAGAGTAGTTTAGTTTATATGTTTATTGTTATTTTTAGAAACAATAGAAGTTAATATTCACAGAGTAAAACAATAGATAAATAATTATGAAGGGGTTAATCTCCATCATCTAATCTGGGCCATGGGCCTGATCGTTGGCATGAGAATTCAGATTGTTGGGACTTTAGACAATGGAATCTCTTTTTTTATTATTTTAGTCATTTAATGCCACAATACTATTAACTAGGATATTGATGATGGTTGCTCTTTATCTAACTGTCTTTGGAGTGTTGTTTGAAGGACCCTGCGACAGGATTTTGAGACATATAGTTCATCTTTTGATGTTGACCATGCATGGCACCTATTTCGACAAATTGTGGAAGGCTTAGCACATGTTCATAGTCAAGGAATCATACACCGAGACTTGACACCTAGCAACATATTTTTTGATGTGCGGAATGATATCAAAATTGGGGATTTTGGTCTTGGTAAGAACACTTCATGATTTTATCCAGAACTGACACTTCTTTTGAATTGGTTCTTTTTTATTTTAATTTTCAGCACTATGTACTAGTTAAACAACAAATCATACAATTTTGTAGAAGATATAATTATTGCTGATATTTTATTTCTTCCCTGAGTTGTGATGCTGTGAGTTATCTGGTTGTTCTCTATCAAGCGCTATTGTTATTTTATCATCTGTTTATTACACCTGATAGCTTGGAAAATATCCTCTAAATATGAAGTGTTAAATGTGATCTATGTTAAAATGTCATAAGAAGTTACCGGCATCAGTCGTTTCTCTCTAGTATATTGACATTTGAATATCGAATGAAGTCAATGAACCCATTGATCTACTTCTGATGTTTAAAATGTCATGCCTTACTTTGTTATGGTGACCAAGTTTCTTGAGCAGCTTTGACGAAATATTCTTCTAAGGCATATCCTGAATTATAGGAGTTGCTATTTAGTTGTTTACATATTCTATCTGAAGCTTAACTTCTGGTGCTTGAGGAAAATTTGAACTGAATACATTTTTACCTGTTTTCAGCCAAATTTCTAAAGCTGGAACAACTGGATCATGACCAATATCTTCCTACTGAAGCAATGGGTGTTTCAATGGATGGGACAGGTCAAGTTGGCACATATTTTTATACGGCACCTGAGTTAGAGCAGAAGTGGCCACAGATAAATGAAAAGGTCAGGATAGAGTACTAATTCCTTTAGTATACTAAAATGAACAAAAAAAACTGATCTATTTGGTGAAATATGAGTAATTCCTTCCTTTTTAACATGATAGCAACTTGATATCGATTTTCTAAACTTATTTGGGTCTTACTCTTACATATGTCATTTTTAGGTTGACATGTACAGTTTGGGAGTTATATTCTTTGAGCTTTGGCATCCATTTGCAACAGCAATGGAAAGGCATCTTGTTCTTTCTGATCTTAAACAGAAGGGCGATCCTCCAATATCATGGGCAACACAATTCCCTGGTCAGTCAAACCTATTAAGACGATTACTGTCTCCAAGCCCCTCTGACCGTCCATCTGCTGTTGAGCTTTTGCAAAATGAACTGCCTCCTCGGATGGAAGACGAGTGGCTAAATGGTAAGCATTTGACTTTTCTGCATCAACATTACACCATTACCACTTAAAGAAGAGATTATGAGCTGATGGTTGATTGAAGATGTTGACCACTAAAAAAATTAATTTAATGAGTTTGGAGTTTCTGCCCTTCTGATATGGCCACACTGCATAAATACCAGGGTATCGTTTGTCTGCTTTGTGCTTTTATGGTGGTCGTGTCATGTGCTCTGTACTTTGTTGTTTGATTTTCTGGAATGGATTTGTGCTGCACAAATACAGACCAATTGCCTGCTCTATGGTGCTCACTGTATTTATTGAATGAATTGGTAGGTGTCCTCTTTTGCCTCTTAAGGCAATTTGTCGGAGCCCTTTCTTTGTAAATAAATATCGCAACTGCCTTAAACTGAATAGATTTGAAGTGGCAATTCAATTTATTTGACTGATTTATGCCACTGCTTCTGTGCATTTAATGCAGATGTACTTAGAATGATACAGACACCAGAAGACACATACGTTTATGATCGAGTTATATCTACAATATTTAACGAGGACAGGCTGACTGCCAAAATGCAATGCCAGCACGAAAGCAGCAAAAAATCCACTAGTAAAAATGATAACAGTGAACTTCTGGACTCCATCATTGAGGTTAGCAAGGAGGTTTTTAAGCGACATTGTGCTAAAAGGTTCCAGATATCACCGTTGCATACACTCGAAGGGAAATTTACTGAAAATAGGTGTGTTTTATTTCTAGACCACTTAGCTGATGAATGTTTGATGTGTTGGGGGGGGGGGGGGGGGGGCGCTAATGACTGTTCTATGACCAATACTCTAACGAAATGTTATTTTATTGTTTACAAACTTCTAGGGGAAAGACAGTAAAGATCTTAACTCAAGGAGGAGAGATGCTAGAACTTTGCTACGAGCTGCGGACACCATTTGTTATGTCAGTTGCTGCTAACCAGGTCTGTGCTTATTGGGTTTTTTAATGAGTATTATACCTCTTTTATACTTGTGAATGTGTATGCCTGTTTTTTTTTGTCAATTTAACTTAATTTATTTTTTCTTACAAAATATTATAGTTGTTAGATTGGAGATGTTTCTACTGGATGTTACTAGCCCTTGTTCTTGTATTTGTATTAGTTGGTGTTGAATGCAGTGCTACCCTACTTGTAAATTATGAAGATTTTTTTCTGTGTTACTTATTCATGTTCATGTGCTAATTGATTGTTTTTATGCTGCATGAAGCACTAATAAGGATGAGAACTTACTATTTACACATAGTATTGTTTGTGATGATTTATTCCAGACAATGATATAGTAAATTCGAATGTGCATCTTGTGTAAGGTGTTTCATACTGTAGTGCATCCTGGCCTCCTGGGAATATTCATGTAATGGAGGTCAAGTCAACTGGCCATTAATTGAACTGCTTTTCTGGATTTTCGTCAAGCATATGATTTTGTTGGCTTCCTTTTCTGGTTTTACTTCATAAAAGAGATTACCGATAAGTACGATGATGATCAGCTTCTACTTGTGCAATTCATTTACAGATATCATCATTTAAGCGTTATGAAATATCATGGGTTCATAGAAGAGCAGTCGGCTATGCAACTCCTTATGGCTTTCTTCAGGTAAATGCTTTATTTATACTAACTTGTCATTTCTGTCACACAAAATGCTAGTTTACATCCTTCTGTCTACCGTTTCCCTATTGCGAAATCATTTCAAAAATCCGTCTCTATAGTCTAAAGATTGTGTTGATAACTTGATATCCTTTCAGGGTGATTTTGACATTATTGGAGGTGCTTCACCGATACCAGAGGCCGAAATTACTAAGGTAATATATTTCCATGTGGCATGCTCTACCTTATTTCTATGACTGCATTTTCAGGCCTATATTTCCATGTGGCATGCTCTACCTTGTTTCTATGACTGCATTTTCAGGCCAGTTTTCATTATTATTTTATCTGTCATCTAGCAAAAATTCATTTGGGAGGAGGCAAACTATCTTGGATGGAACTTTTAACATTAAAAATGCAGTTCTGTGTTGTCACATAAAACAATTACTTCCATGCAATGATAGGTGGCTTTGGACCTTGGGACCCGTTTTTATGATTCGAAGGCAATAGTTATTCGTCTGAATCACAGCAAACTCGCTGAAGCAGTTTGCTCCTGGGCAGGAGTTCCTCAGGAAAGAAGACAGAATGTTGCTGAGGTATGATGTTTTGCCTTTCCTGTTTCTGAAATTTGTGGATTTGTCTTAGCTGATACCCTTTTTCCTGTTTTTCAGTTTCTATCTTCTACGCTTGTTCAATATTGGCCAAATAAGGCTGATCGCAAGTCACAATGGAGCTTGATTCGGGGGCAACTATTACAGGTATAAGCAAATCTATTAACTAATTGTACACAACAATACACTATCAAAGCAGTACTTTCATATTTGTTGCTTTGTTGATTAGACCATCATTAGTAGAACTACATGCTTCAGCACTTTATATACTTTAATTTATAGAAAAAGTATAATAAATTACTTCACAAGTAGGGGAAAAAAATTCATGCTTCACACACTTTGAAAAGTTTCCATGATATAGGCTGATTTATTGAGTGGTCCAGGATCTTCGTCTTTCTGAAGAAGTTGTTGAGAAGCTACGTAAAGCAGATCAGCGGTTTTGTGGCTCTGCAGATGTGGTACTTGCTAGATTAAGAGGGACCCTGTTCTATGGTAGTGACTCCTACCCTTTTCCATTAGCTGCTTACATCTAGGAATATCTAAGATGTCATCAGTCATCACTGTGTGTTTCATGTTGTAGATAAATCTGCTTGCAAGGCTCTTGATGATCTCTCTGCGTTCATAAAATGTTTGAGAGTATGGTCAGTTGAAGAACATATTACTATTGATGTACTCACGCCTCCTTCAGAATATTACTACACAGATCTGTTTTTTCAGGTGTTAAACTGTAACCTTATATCTTTATTTTTTATTCTAAATAGTCGGTGAACAGTCCATTTTTTTTAATCTTTGGAGAGCACCCCATCCATTTTTATCTTGGAGAGAATCCTATTTCATTTATCATCTTGAACCTTTAGTGTAGTCTGTATAGCATTCTAAATTTAAATTCACTGTTTGGTTAAATAAAAATAAAAAATGTTAAAACGGAAAAAAGTTTTTCTGTTTTTCTTCTTAGTCTTGAGATTTTCAAGTTCAGTGATATGATTTAAAAGAAGATGACATGTTAATATATGCAAATCATATGTTTGCTGTTTATGCCATAATATCTTATCTGAAATTCAACTTGTGTCTTATTACTGTGGCACATGAAATTTACTGTGTCTCAACGCAGGTCTATGCAAAAGAAAGCAATCCTTGGTCAAGTTCCCACGAAAAGTTGCTAGCTGTTGGGGGACGATATGATTGGTTGATCGAACAAGCTTGGGATAAGACATATGTAAGTCGTACTTAATGCCTATTAGTCATTCAAAGTATGACAGGTTCTTAAAATGAGATAATCAGGCAATTATATAATTATTGTTACCACAATCTTTCCTCCTGTGAATGCCTTTCATATGACCGAAATGAAAGACAACTGATTTCAGTATTCTAATTGTTTTTGATAACCTGCACAGAAAACAAAACCCCCAGGTGCTGTTGGTGTGAGCATTGCACTTGAGAAATTCCTTCCTAATAATCCTTCATCTGATGTTGGGTTGCCAAGGTTACTACACAAGTGATCATATAGATTCTTGTATTGCATTTCACATTGGCACACTAATAATTTTTCTGGACTTCAGGATTGAACCTAGCATCAGTGTACTTGTCTGTTCAAAGGGCGGGGGTGGACTCTTAAATGAGCGCATGGAGCTTGTTGCAGACCTTTGGGAAGCTAACATAAAGGTGAGTTCTACAGAAGTCTTACAGGCAATGGTCAGTGAGGAGAGTCCGAGAGTGAACCTTTTTTCCGGTCAGTGCTAATAGATTTACTATTATCAGGCACAGTTTGTTCCTCAGGAAGACCCAAGTCTTCAAGAACAATATGAATATGCCAGCGATCACGACATCAAATGCCTTGTATTTATCACGGAAGCAGGTCTCACACAAACAGATCTTGTGAAGGTAAATACATTGAAGTTGTGTTACTGTATTATGTTTTTACACTGTCAAGAAGTTGTAAGGTATCACTCTCACAAAAAAAAAACAAAAAATTTGCTGCAAGGGGGAAATACCTTGCTGATACCTTACTGCTCTGCCATTGATTTGCATTTGGACCATGTGCTGTTACTGTGAGCAAGATTGTCCGAATTGCGATCCTAAATTGGGTTGGAGGTTCTTCGGCAGGATAGCTAATTGTAGCATCCATGTAGAATCTTAGATCCAACCATGTTTTACCAAAGAAACATTTTTTTTAAAATCTACCATATATTTTAGCACTACTACATTTTTAAATTATACCATTCAAACTTTTGTTTACAAATATGCAGTGCAAAGGAAAGATCATGTGTTATTTATGCAAATTATAGTGGACATGAAGATATAAAAAGTAAAATTTTACAATTAAAAGGACATATACAGGTAATTATTTATAATAAAATACTGGAATTGGTAGGATTGTATGAAAATTTTGATCATGATCCTATAAAAGTTTTGGTAGAATTGTAATAATATTAAGATTATACCTAGGATTGGATCAGTCCAATCAATCTAGGGTCATGAAGAAGTAGAATCATATGACAGAATCGAGATTCTGACAACCTTAATTGTGAGTACAAACTTTTGATAAGATTTAGAATCTGGTTTTACAGGTCTGCACTGCCTGTATCTATCAACTGTAATTTCTTGCTAGGAAGTATCTTGAATTTATTAGACCAATTCCAACCATCTTTTCATATGGAGAACACTGGATTTATTTTCTTTATTAGGATTAACGATCGAATTGCTGGTTCCATCACAGTAATTCTGTTTTCTGTATGGGCTATCTGAAAAAATGTATCACATCATGTTAATTTCTACTATCCTTGTATTCTAACAACGGAGGAAAAAAAGTATTATGCAAGGTAGTGAAAATGTTCAGGATACATGCAAACTTGACCATTTCGCATTTGGTGGTTCTGTTTGTGTATTTTGATGAGGAAAATGAACATTAAGGAAAACTGCTGATTGTTTGAGAAATTTTTCAAAAATATGCTTTTTCTACATGCACATGTGGGTATATGTATTATCATCACCATTCCATCTTCTAATCATTGCAATATCCTTTGCACAAATCTTGAAGCACTTTGGATGGCTAAGATAGTGTATGTAGCTACACGTACATGTGGTTGCATTTTGAATTTTCAATACCTATACTTGGTATGCGTAAAGGTTTTTAACAATTCTATGCTTTTATTATCGTTGGTAAAGTTCTTAACAATTCTATACTTTTATTATCATTGGTTAAGGTTCGACATCTTGATGCAAAAAGGGAGAAAAAAGTTAAAAGAGAGGAAATTGTAAAGTTCCTATCTGATGCAATATGTTTACAATTCAAAAATCCTACAATCTGGAGCTGATCAGCAGCCTGCTCCGTAGTCACTTTTTGTTCAGGTTTGTTCAGGGGAAGGATCGATCAATACCAATCTTTTATCTACCTTCGCTGAGCAGAATCTTTCCTATCGTTGGATTAATTTCCATTGCTCCTGGAGTTCCATTCTTTTCTGGAACTGATCCAATTCGTGGTTACTAATATTCTTCTTTTAAACTTCCAGGTGAAAGCAGTGTTGCCTGTTCAAACATTTGAATGTATACCAAAATCATTCAAGATTGATACAATACAACATCGTGAGGTTATTGGTGGCTTTGTGCAATCTTGGCTGTCCTCCTGTGGACCAAGATTATACACGGTGGCTTATTTTAAGACAGCGAAGTGATTGGTGGCTTGGTATAATCCTGGTTGGCCTCTTATAGACCAGTACTGTACATGGTGGCTTCGATGCAAGTAGACAGGTGGTTGGTGTAATGCAATCTTGGCTGCCCTTTGCGGACTTGCTATTAGATAGACGTGTGAGTTCCTGCAAAGCGATCATGGAGGTGGAAGGCTGCACAATTTTCTTCCTGGTAGCGGGACTGCTATGCAACAGATTCACCCAATTTCGCCTTTTCATATTTGCCTCTCATTTTTCTACAAGACAGTCTTGTACATAGTTCAGGTTGCTTTCCGACTTTTTAGCATATTTCCTTTTCATATTTGCCTCTCATTTTTCTACAAGATAGTCTTGTACATAGTTCAGGTTGCTTTCCAACTTTTTAGCATATTTGGCACTGTATTTATAAAAAAATAGCCGTATGTCTAGCGTACTGACAAAAATAACGTTTTTACCGTCCGGCCACCGGACGATAGTGCATGTGGGCTGACGCGTAGCTGTTTTCGTCCCGCGATGGGATGACAGGTGGCCTGCCGTCCCACCATCAGAGGCGACAGGTGATTAAGCTGGCTATCCTGCTTAATTACCTGCCCTAATTTATTTTTTTCTTACTATTTGTTTAAAATTTTAAATAGCAAATAAGCTCAAAAAATTATGAAATTTTATGTGTCACCTTCTGACACAAGTACTTAGCTGTGTATTTTTTTGGTAATTTTATCCGTTGTGAATATTGCTCAAAAACTCATATGATTTCGATATTTCTAGGAGCTGTTACATATACCAAACGAGCTTCAAAATTACAAAAATTTTGTGGAAAGCCTCCTGACATAGTTGTAGTAATTGTGTAATTTTTTGGAATTTTATGTGCTCTAAATTTTTCACGTTAATTCATGTTAATTTAATCGTGAAATTAACTATACTTAGGCATCTTTTGCAGTGTCTGACCTCTGTCCTTCGCATATATGTTAGCCCGTTACTGTTATCATTTCTTTCCCACCGTGTCCTTCACATAATTGCCACTCTATTCGTCTTGTCCTTCCTCACGCGCTCTCTCGTTCGCACTAATGTCGTTATGTCCATGCTGTCCCCCTCTCCCACTCCCTCGGCTGCATATTTGTCAGTATCACCATACCGTCTCTCCTAGCTTAAAGTGTTGCTCATCAACAAGAAGTCCTTAAATTACAAGATGAGCCCACCGGGTACCCTTTTCGCTCAGCCATAAATACAAACCTTTCGCAGTTCGTCATCGCTCATCATAGAAACTCATTCTCGCGGTCGTCGCTCAAAATTAAGAGTGCGTAGCTTTTTATTTTTGGAAGGCAGTGCATAGCTTATTAAGGACGCGACAATGCTGATTATTTCTTTCAAAATATATGTAATTTTTTATCACATACTTTCGACGTTATTCCCGTAGTCATAGTTAATTAGTATTATTTAGTTAGTTGTAATTAATGTAGTTTGTATTTCGAAGTAAGTCATAGTAATTTAGATGTAGTTTTTCACTTTTTTGTGTATGTATGGTATCCATAATTTATTATTGTATGGTAGTATGTAATTAAGTAGTCGTAATTTCACGATTAAATTAACATGAATTTCATGATTAAACTACATGAATTAATGTGGTAAATTTAAAGCACATAAAATTTCTAAAAAATTACACAATTACTATGACTATGTTGAAAGGCTTTTCACAAAATTTTGTAATTTTTGGAGCTCGTTTGCTATATGCAACAGCTCTTACAAATATAATATAATTTTAACCATAACTAGTTTACTTCAACTAACTGAGCGACACCTAATATACTTCTATGTGCCTGTTTCACAGCAGCACTTGCGAGTGATATGCAACTCTAGTCTAGAAACCGCGTCTTCTCGTTGTTTTCATTATTGTACCAACTGCCAAGCCAGCGAAGAGTGCTGGTGTCGTGATGCTGGTCTTTTGGGGCTGTCACTTCGGTTGCACCACATTGATTTAGGTAGGCTAGGGTCGCTGTGCTCGAACCGTTCTCTTCTTTATTGGCATCAGACGAGCACTGCTAGCCTGCCCGTTAGAAATCGACACCAGTACTGAATGGTGCACATGGAATGACGTTCAAGAAGGAATCTGTTAGCCGTCTCCTCCTGTTAAGCTAATCCAAGATGTCCAAAAGATTCTTAGCACGGGGATTAATCTACCAAACCCATGCACGTACACCACAGCTCAGTTCCAGTTGAGTGACGCCCTTTTCAATACAATTCATCCCATAATACTATGCCACAAACGAGCTGCAATCCAATCAAGCTCTTATCGGGTGTATTTTTTTGGCTATGATTTATAACTATTGACTGAAAATTTTGAATTCTATCTGTTTGCAAGAGAAAATATAAAAACACTTACGTGTGATTTAGATCGATTTAGATGAAGTCGTTATAGTATCTACTATAATAAAATTACAAATCTATCTTAAAAAATATTCTATTTAAAAACTACCACGTAAAGAAACGCAATCCCATCATCCATCGGCTAGAAACTCAATCCCATCATCCATCGGCTAGAAACTCAGCTCAGCTGCATACGTGCCCAGAAAATATCAGCCTGTTGGCACGTGCGACCCCACGTGCAGCTATGCGTACATCTGTCGCCTGGACGGCCGTCGATGTAGGATCCGGCGGTGACTGGCGCCAACGATCGACGACCGAGATCCGCATCCGACGGTCCCATGAAAGTTTAATGGTCGATGTCCTACGCGGTTTCAGTTGACCTATAGTTTTCTTTGCTTTTCCTTATTTCTCTGCATTTTAGCTTGAATTTAAAGATTGCAGACCAATCACCAGCAAAAACGCGTTTGCGTGCGGCATGATAAGCGTTACTGTTTGTAGGCTTGAGATAACAGGGGTGACACGGTTCTGTCTTGTGCGGCGAGGAGGGGAGGAAGATAACAGGGAGGTACGTCACGGGCGTGAGCGAGAAAGAGAGTGAGCAGAGAAACATGGCTTGAGAAGGAAGAAGTACAGTGCTTCAACGTGGATAGATGGGATTGGAGTCCACTCGTTAATAAGGGTATCTGTAGTGTATGAAAATAGAGGATCTTAAGCCACCTTAAGGTCAACCTTATACATTACAGGGGGTGACATTTAGCAGGCTATAAGCAAAAAAGGTTTGAGGCTGGCCCTTAAGCTAAAGACCTGGCCACAAGCATTAAAATACAATTTTTCTTTATTTGCCGGGTGGGACTATCTTAAGGCCCCTTGGGTTATATACATTACAGCGTCGGCCTTAAGGTTTAGATGGGACCCACCTTAAAGCCCCTTGGGTTATATACACTATGGATGCCCTAAGAGCAAGAGAGGGAGAGGGTGTCGATCGGCTGGGCTAGTTTGCTACGTCGACTAGGTTGGCATGCACGTGGGCCACGCGGAGTGGAAGGAAAGGGGAGGCAGGACGCGCAATGTGGGCTGACTCGGTTGGGCTACGAGAGAAAGAGAGAGAGAGGGAGGAAGGGGAATGGCACGGATCAGTTGGGTCACGCGAAGGGAAAGGAAAAAAAGAAGAAAGAAGCGGACTAATAGGAGAAAAAGAAGGACATGCCAGCGGCTGGGTTTCGGTCCGAAGGATAGAGAGGGAAAGAAAATATTTAAATTTAAATTTGAGATTTGGAATTTTTATTTGAATTTGGATTTGAACTTTTGGAGTGTTTTTGTAAACAGGGATTTTATATTATTTTGATTAGCACTCAAATAAAGAAATTTTATTTTAAAACTTTTAGATTCAAGGCAAGGTTTTGGGGAAGTTTAAAAATGCCGCAAAATTTTTTGAAACTCGTGAAAATTATGCAAGTTTTAGTTTGAAGCCAAATTTAGGTCGTCACACTGCTTTCATCGGTATCTTTTATGGTTCTCACTTACGCAAACGTAGAGAGACATCAACGGCAGGAGCTCAAATTTAGTGAGCATGAAGGTAGATTAATTATTCTTCCTTTTGGACGTCATGCCAGTGCTTCTGAAGTGAAAAAAGTAAGTAGTTTGTCCATTGTATTATTGGAGTGTGGCAGTGTGCTGAAACCGGAAAGTTGAGAGGCTCAGCATTTCCCCTTTTATTTTCTTTCTTGTCTCCATTTCGTAAATCATAAACGTGACAGCAAGTCTTTTGGTATGAAATAGAAATATAGATAGCCTGATGAGATTTTATTTAAAATTAAAGTCAAATAGTAGCCTGATCAGATTTTATTTAAAATTAAAGTCAAATAGGTGTTATTTTTTCCTCTTAATGGTTTCGATCCTGTGTTTGGTTCCATGTATTTCAACGTGGCAACAAGTCTGACAAAGAAGCACAGAAAACTGAAATAAAGAAATTTAGTTCCTTTTTTCTTTTAAAGTATATTACCATAATATGCTTTCATGGCAAAAAATAATGCCTACCTTCATAATAATCTAAATCAAAAGAGCACAAATAAATACTGAAAATCTACTCTCCACCCCCTATTAATTTCCCATAAATTTACACATGAATATTTGCTCTTGTTCCCACCAGAAAGGTCGTAATACTCGTCACCAGGGAAAACATTTTCGATTTAGAAAAAGTTTCGGATCTCTTTAAGAAATCTAAAATTCAGAGATTTTAGATATTTTCAGTAAATTTGGTCGAAATATTCAAACATACTATTCAAATTCAAAAAAATTCAAAAAATACATATAATTTCAGTGCCACCTCCTTTCCCGCAGCCGGCGTTGCCTTCTCCTTGGTGCCAACCCCCCCCCCCCTCCTGCCACCGGTGCCGCCTCCCCATGCCGCCACCGCACCCTTTCCCGCCGCCGGCATCCACCCCGATCAGCTTTCTATGGGAGATGGCATTGGGCCTTCGGCGCTATATGGAATGTGTTAGCTTAGCGGTGGGTTGAAATTTTTTGAAGTGGACCAAAATTTTTAGCCAGAATGTGCTTCTTTTGGGATGAGCCAAGAAAACCAAAAATCACCTAAATTCGTGAATTTCGCTCCGAAGTATTCCTGCTCGCCACCCACAATTCCGTCAAACATGTGTGTGTGTGTATGTCATAGATGCACACCATTTTTGGTTATACACCATCCAACTAGTATTATATATACAATAAAATCTTACTTTATTCAAAAGTAAAATCAAGATGTAGAAACCAAAAAAAGGTCTCCCTCCATCCACTGTTTTGACATACAAGTACAGTCCTTTCTCCTTTGTAAAAGAAAGATGAAAAAGGTAGTATAAATATAACCATGGTGATGGTCCATGGCAAAGCTTGCAGCACCACGCCACCACCACCAACCTCTCCCCACCACCCAAGCGATCGAACGCGTTGCCAAGCCCCCACGGCAACACCGCCCTCCGTGCCAATGTCCGCCTCCGCCCCTCTCGTTAAGTTCCCCCTCCTCCCTCGCGACCTCCCCACCAGCCTCCCCTCCATCCTCCCGCGCGACCGCGACGCCGCCCCGGCCAACGCAGCCTCGCCAGCGCCACCGCCTGCACGGGCGTCGTCTCCAAAGAAGATGTCGTCGGGACAGCAGGCGGGGAGGGGGAGCAGCAAGGCCGCAGACCCCGCGGAGCTGGCGCGCGTGTTCGAGCTGTTCGACCGGAACGGCGACGGGCGCATCACGCGGGAGGAGCTCGAGGACTCGCTGGGCAAGCTGGGCATCCCCGTGCCGGGCGACGAGCTCGCGGCCATGATCGCGCGCATCGACGCCAACGGCGACGGGTGCGTGGACGTAGAGGAGTTCGGGGAGCTCTACCGCGCCATCATGGCCGGGGGCAAGGCTGGCAAGGATGGTGGCGAGGAGGAGGAGGACGACGAGGACATGAGGGAGGCGTTCCGGGTGTTCGACGCCAACGGCGACGGTTACATCACGGTGGACGAGCTCGGCGTGGTGCTGGCATCTTTGGGGCTGAAGCAGGGCCGCACGGCGGAGGAGTGCCGCCGCATGATCAGCCAGGTCGACCTCGACGGCGACGGCCGGGTCGACTTCCACGAGTTCCTCCATATGATGCGCGGCGGCGGGTTCGCCGCGCTTGGCTGATCGATGTGAACGATATTCTTCCCTAATGGCTGTGGAGAGCTATATATGAGCTTACGCAGTTATGCCTGATACTAGGAGGCGTGTATATTGGCTCGAGGAAAATTCACGTAACCACGGTCGAAATTCTTCTCTTTTTTGGGTTCTTTTGTTCGTTAAGATTGATGAGCTTGCTAATTACTTATTACACTGCCTTGTTGCTTGCAAGAATCGCTCGGGAAGAAAAGGTTTTCCCTGTACTTTCAGGGTTTTCTTCTATCCATGTAAAAATTGTAGTTATCTGCATGCATGCCTGGCCGCATGGGCAGCCCTCGTTTGCTAGTGAAAGAAAGGGGTTCGATCTGTTCACTTCAAAGCCTGTCTACGGCTACACTTGTGTTGAATCCCGTGCTTCTGATTTGTTATTTGCGAAAATTTCTCTAGTCTTGCTGTTGGCATGTATGTTTGATGGGAATAATTAAGAATTTGTCACTGTAAAAATATGCATTTGAGAATTTGTCATTCAATGTTTCACTGGCACGCAGGTCCTCAGGCCACATGTGAGTGAAATATGAGTAGCAAACCCTCAAATGCATATCTTTTGCAATGTCAAATCCTCAGATCCTCCATATTTGATGCCATTGGATCCTCAAATACACATCTTTTGCGGCTCAACAAGTCTGCTGCCGTGCATGATAGGTCCACGGGAGGCGGCTAGATTTATAAAAATAGACGTTTGATGCTAAATTTGAAAATACTCCAGGGAAGAGCGTTCTACCCAGGGTCAATTAGAAAATACTCCAGTATAGACAAATATGTAGAATGAGACGACAAAAAAAATGTCCTTTTGTATCTTCTACTGTAGACGCCTGGTTTCTTTCAGCATTGCTAATTTCAAATTTCCAATCAGACACTGGATAAATCAAAATACAGAGATCGCCTCCGAGCTCTTAGGCGGTACAGTCCCAGGCTTGAACAGGAGCTTGAAGATCTTCACGCCAAGATGAAGCTAGCTGGAGTGCATAATGGACAAAGTGCAGCGAAAGGCGTTGCTTTGATTTCAGATAGTGCAAACAGTATGTCCGTGTAAAAAGATTCTTCTAGCTCAGTTCACAAGAGAAGTGTATCTTATCTCCTGTCAGAAAATATAAAAGGGTCCGAGAGGCTAGAGGATAAAAATTCTAAGGTTGATGATGATTCAGCTTCAGAATCTATCACATACTCTGAATCTGAGGATCTTCATGACATTTTTGAGACGGAGGAGCAGGTAGAAGACATCATGCAGTGCCCTTTGTATCTAGATGGGCTGGATAAGTTTCCCTCGGAAAATAATGACGATGAACCAGATGATTTTGAGGAGCATCTACGGAAGATTGCTTCACTTTCTGATAAGACTGATTCACCTGCAAAAGAACCGAAAGTATCCGAGCTTGATGAGATCGATAAAATCTTTCTCAGAGCTAGTTCATTGCTGAAGAAAAGGTGACGATTTGAAATTTGTATACAACGTGCTTGATTTTTATTTGCACTACAAATAAGCATTTATGTGCAGTTTGCTGGCATCTTCAAAAAGGATTTGAAATCTACTGGTAACAGCTGGCAAATCCTGAATTGATTCACAAATCTTGCTGAAGAGCAGACAAGATTTTTGCAACCTCATAATCTTACTAGAACTTAGAGTCTATTCATATTAGCTTTTGCTTCTAACTTCTGCTTAAAAAAGCCATAAGTTAATATGAACACATAGTTTCCCAAAACGGCTTCTCCACTCCTCTTGCTCCTATCTTGTTCTGGGGATAAAGTAAGTGTTACAGACGCATCATGCATCTCACTCCTCTCGCTGATAAAGTAAGCGTTAATATGAATACATGGTTTCGGGTTGTTATTCAAAACTGATTCAAGATTTTACATTGCTGATAAGGTTCTGACAGAATATCCTGCGGACAGAACACATGCAACAACAGGCAAATTCGTCGCATACATCAAACCCATCTCATGCTGATGGTACTCGCCCCAAACTGCCTTACGATTACATTTGTCCACAGTAAGCGATTAGTACAACAATATAGCAGAATCCTTTGCATACATGCATATTGCATTTCATACAAACTATGCGATATATATCTCATCCGAGATCAGGAACGATGAAGTAGTCGTCCTCGTCATCAGGCAGCTCCACCCGTGGCTTCTTGTTCTGGCGCGCGCCGCTCGTCTTGTAGAAACCGGCGTTGGTCGCTGGCTGCGGCGAGGTGAAGAGGTCAGGGACCTCCGCCGCCGTGCTGCCCCCCTTGGCCGTCGCATGGTCATGGAACAGGTCGATGTCCGCGAACCACTCCAGCTCCGTGAACCCAAGAGGAGACTCCTTCTGCAAGAGCAAACAAAACACAAACAGACAGACCGTGAGATGGATATCTCAAGGGGGAACCTGTTGATTTATTGGCTATCTTGTGATTCTTGTGACCAAGAACGGGTTGCTAGTAGTTCTTTGCCTTGTTGCTGGATTCGTAGTCCGAGAGCTGCAGGAGGTCCTCGACGGCCCAGCCCAACGGCGGAAAGAACGGCGACGACGGCACCTCCTGTGCGGCGGCCGGGACTGGCTTGGGGACCCCACACGCAGCGACGACGCTCGGCGGCTTGGAGCCGCCTTTGGGCGGAAGGCAGGAGGCGTGGGTGCCGACGTTGGCGCTGCAGACGGAGCCGAAGCCGACGCGGATGCCGGTGGCGAGGTAGCGCTGGTGGTTGCCGGAGAGCGTCCCGGGGACGTGGATGGGCTCGTCGCAGTCCCGGCAGAGAAGCGCCCTGTCCTCCACGCAGAATACGAAGGCCGCCTTCTCCTGCGCACGCGCGCACGTACGTTGAGAATTCGAGCGACGTTTCCAAACCAGTCAATTGAAGAGCTTCCTCGCACGCACGCGCGTCTCAGTGGGTAGGCTTAGGCTATGCGCAAGCGTAAGGTACCTGGCAGACGTCGCAGCGCGGGAGGGCGGCGGGGAGCGCGGCGTCGAGCGGGAGGCGCTGGTGCTTGCTGGCGAGCTTGTTGGCGGCGTGGATCTCGACGTCGCAGCGCGTGCACAGCGCGGCCTCGTCCGCGCAGCACACCACCGTGGCCGCCGCGCCCTCGCACGCGTCGCACTGGATCCTCATGCCTTCCCCCACCCCCGGCGCGCGCGCGCTTAATTATTCCTCAGCCCAGACCGCACGTACGCCGGTCGCCGCTTGAGAGTTGAGACGGCCAACAAACTAGATGTTGGGTTTGGGGAACAGGAAAGAGTGCAACAGCGGCGGGGAGCGGCGTGATTGGCGCGTATAAATCGCGCAACCGACGTGCGCACGTCACGTAAGCGTAGTTTGTCCACGGAGCGGATAATTTTCGTCCAATTGATCCGGAAGATTTACAGAAAAAGAAACAAATAGATATCTGATACTATTTATGTTGGACTTTAACTCTAAAAAATATAAAATATGATACGAAATAACTGATATCTGTTCGTATATATCCATATACCAAGTGATATAATAAAGTTTGTTGTATTTCACTTAGAAACAAAATAATAGATTATCTTATTTAAACAGACGAAAAATATTAAGCGTTTTTTCTTTGACGTCTCAACGATTAGTCTCTCTGTGTTACCCTAATTATATCACTACTATCCAATGTTATATGTAGGGATGCAAAAGTAGTTGATAATTTTTGTCCGCCGACCATTTAAAAATATATGAAACAAATACGGTACAAAGAAATATATATCCGATATTATTTATGTCTAACTCTAACATAAAAAATATATAAAACAAGATATGCAAGGCTTTGTGGACGAGAGCGGCCTCCAGTTGTTGACTTGTTCCTTGGCGCCTTCGACGCGAGGAGTCGGAGTATCTCCGGATCGTCTGGCGCTGGCAGCGCTAGCTAAACCTGCGGTCCAAGATTTTTGATCTTGATTTGGCCTGAGTGGAAGGACGCCCTGTGGGGCCCGTAGGGATGGGCAAATCTCCGGGGCATTCAAGACGAGGAAATTGTGGCCACTTGTCACATTGCATGACTTGCATTGCATTGCACGCGAGGAGATTTTTCGTTTCGTTTTGGACGGGGCTTTTAGCCGGGTTCACTTGGATTTAAACTTTGACTTATATTTATACTATTTATAATAACTAATTTTTAAATAATATATTTTTTAAAACAAGATTAATAAAATATTATAGTAAAAAATATACTTCGTTTAGCTGTACCGATCAAAATCATATACGGCTATTTCTCTCTACGTATTACTTCTCACGAGTTACTAAAATTCAAATATTTAAAGCATAAAGCATAAACCACCAGCTAAAAAATCCCTCCTTTGCCGGTGCCTACCATGTACCAGTGTACTTGGTGTGGTCACGTTCACGTAGGTTGTAGGAAATCCGTGCTCCATACGGAGGGATGAGTACGGCACAGGGGCAGAGGTGCTTGGAAAACAGCCTTGAACTGGGCTTAAGATTCTTCTTATGTACTTACCGATGTGTGATCATCCAACACAAATACTCATGCAAACCGTCCTTCTAAGGTGGTGATCGGTTCGGCTGAAAAGCTCATGGCTTATGGCTGAAAACACTGTAGCTGGCTGAAAAAAGCACTGTAGCTGACAGAGGATTAATTAGCATAATTAAATTTAAAAAAATTTAAAAATAAAAAAATATGTTAGCCCATTACGTATAATATAAACAAATACAGGAAAAAAAAGAACCGGCAAAAAAGCTCAATAAAAAGCTAAAAATTCAAAAAAGACGAAACTTATGAATAGTGAAAAATAAGCCAGAAGCCAGAAGCCGAAGCCGAGTTGATCAAGGCCTAAACTTTGGTGAGCATGGGAAAGACGATCCCAACCGCAGCATAGCATCTGTTCCAGCATCGGGATTCGGGATGATCGAGCTCACCAGCATAGGGTTGTTGCTAGAGATGGAATGAGATTATGCAACTTTCTAGAACTCACGAGACTCACCAGCCTCAGAGCGAAAAGATCCGGACGCTGCTTTGCTTGGGCTGTCTGTATCTGATGGCGCGACCCTGTTTTCTGGTGGCTGTGCGGCGATGGAACACGGATATTTTGCCAAGGACAACCGTTTGATATGATCTCGCGACACCTGTCACGAACTCGCACACGTGTCCGAGCTGCAGCGAAGGCTTCGTTCCAACTAATCGAGACGGATAATAGCTCGGTCGTATCCGT
The DNA here is from genome assembly GCA_017311315.1 of Dendrocalamus latiflorus. Taxonomy (NCBI): domain Eukaryota; kingdom Viridiplantae; phylum Streptophyta; class Magnoliopsida; order Poales; family Poaceae; genus Dendrocalamus; species Dendrocalamus latiflorus. The sequence continues at coordinate 11,804,099 of CM029638.1, read as the reverse complement.
TTTTATATTTGTTCTCAGATACAATACAAATACTTTAGATATAAATAATATCAAATATAAATATGAAGCGAATACTAATCGAATCGAATATGGTTATGAAATATTTTTTGGAATATAAAAACGCACAAAATAAAAAATAACTAGTTTATTTGATCTAAACAATCATGAATTCTTCCTATAAGTTAAGTTCTCTTCCCTAACTCCATGTTTTGATGTATATATTAATGTATAATAGGCTACTAAAATATCATGTAAATGGGTTTGACTAAAATAGAGGATATATGCTCTAGATATCTGAACCTAGAATATTCGGATAATCTACATCCATATTCATATTCAACATATAGTAAGCTACTGAATTCTTATTTGCGTCTGATAGAAAAAAAATATATAGTTATTTCTGATCCGATAAATATCCGAGCTAATAAAATTCGTATTCAAAGATAGTCTGGAGGAAACTATAATATCCATATTCACCCCCTTCCAACCATGCTTTGATACGATATTTTCATGCCCAGGATTCTGAGCAGAGATGTCTGTGGAGTACGCGTGTTCATCGAACACCAAAACACCAGTTATACGGTGTGCATCACCATTTTTTTGCGTCATTACGTTTGACAGCAAATATTAAAATTAGTAATCTTGTTTAGTTTATATGAGTTTGCATATAAGTTCAATCCGTATTTGTGTATGCATTATTGCCGTTTATGTAGAAGTCGAGTCATGTTAGAGTCTGTAGTCGAGTCCAGTTTCAATCTGTTTCTGAGTTATGTACTTTTCTGTTTCTTAGTTATTGTGTTGGATATAAAAGGCAGAACTATGTAACGAGAGATGTACATGATGCGATCGAGGTGATCAAAACGGGATGGAGAGAAATAAAGGAAGCAGAGTGCTTTGACTCCCGAAAAGTATCGAGTTCATCGTTTTCACAGACGTGGAACAAAGTTACGACCACGGCGAGCGGAGGTGTCCGCACTCCGCAGGAGCAGAAGACGTGGTCGTAAGCTTTACGACCACGGCAATCGAGCCTTCAGCGTGGTTGTAATCGAGTTACGACTTAGATGATCGAGTGGTCGAAGGAGTGGATATGAGAACGTGCAGTCATAACTCTCATCAGCTAAAGTTATGAGTATGTGGTAGGAGTACGAAGACGTGGTCAGAGCGATTGGAGCAAATAAGAAGTGATGGTGACGATTTTGAATATAATCGTAACGACTGCTGAGAGATCGTAATTCGTAAGCTGCAACAGAAAACGTTCCTCATCTACCTGCGCTAGTTTTGTTCCAAAGAGCAGGTATTGGTACTGCATCTCATGGTTCGAAATTTGGAAAAAGATTTAGCAAAGAAAAATCAGAACAGGCACAATCACACAATTATGGTAGGGCACACGACAAGGAGCGTCAGAATTTCAGAATAAAACGGGACGGGCACAGGATATGAATGTTGCCGCACAGAATGACAGATTCACATTGAAGGCCAGGTCCATCGATCGGTGAGCTCCTGTGCGCCACTCATGGCTCCTAGTCGTCATTTTCCACGGAGGAGCGGTGTTTTTTCTTTTAATTTTTGAGACGCATGGAGTAACTGAGAGTAGCTGAATTCTCAACCTGATTTTACGGGGATCTGTGGTGGAGTTGACAGGTCCATTGAACATGGCCCCTTGTCTTGTTGCCGCATTGATGAACAGAAGTTGACGCAGAGCAGCTTCAGTCACAGCCTCGCAGGTGTCCATCCGCACAGGCTGTAATTGCAGTATCGGCAAGAACCGTAAAGGAATTTGCCGTTTCCCCTCCTTCCGGCCTTCCGGGTGCATGGATTTCATTGGGAAAATTTCAAAATTCACGACGTGCCACGATAGAGCTAGATGCTTTGATCCTCCCGGTTCGTTGATTCGACTCGATTCGATTGAACAGGGCATCTAACGCCAGGAGGACGTCATGCTTCACTGCAGCAAGTAACAACCCAAAACAATGTGCTTATTTATATGGCCACTCAAGGTAGAACCCAAGATGTGTTCGGCTCAGTTGGTTCAGTTTTGCTTTTGTTTTTGCACTCAGGCCACTTTCAGGGCCACATCGGGGAGCTTTGAAGGCTGCCTGAAGGTGCAGCTTCAGTCAGTTTTAGCACACCTGAAGCGGCACAGCCATACATGGGTTGCACTTGGGCTCTATTCATCTTGTGCTGGGTTCTCACGTTAGTGCACACAAATGCATGGTAAATTGGTACTCCAAGGTTGAACACTGCTAAGACTTGGCATTAAACCGCTGCTTCAGTTAGGATGTGTTTGATTTGAGGGATGGGGTGGAATGGAATAGGATGGTTCTCTTGATCAAATCTATCCATGTGTTTGGTTTGAGGGATGAGGTGGGATGGTCCAAAGTGAGATGAGCCTGTGCAAATTTAAAGAATATTCTTCTTAGATGCTGAACCATATGGTTCCACTTTTTTTGTGGAACCATCTCATCCTATTCCATCCCATCCCATTTCATTTTCATCACTCTAACCAAACACATCCTTAGTTGCGGCCAGCAACAGGTAGGTTGGTAACATGTTAAAACACATAGTTACATATCATATGCATGGAGATCGACGGGGTACTACTACTATCTCACCATGTATGATTACACATATGCCCGGCGCCAAGACAGGGATCGGGATCACCAGGGCAGGGTCGCTATAATACAAGCTGAGACTTCACAGAAATGCTTGCTTAGTTGCTTGTTAGGAGATTGAATCGGGTCAGACACTTGGAATTCTACACCCCCACAGTACAGTACTGCCGTCTTCTAGACCAACCTCACTGCCGGCTCTTGGTTTGTGATGAAGAGGACTTCTCTTCACCTGCGCCTGGTCGTGTTCGCCGGCGCCCACAGGTCAGCCCCGTTGCTCTGGGTCAGCTGCAGCGTCAGGTCCACCGGCACGAGGCAGAGACCGCGATTCCGTAGGCTGTAGTGGTCGGGATCCTGAAATATAGAAAGCGAGTGCGTGCGGTGTTACTTCCATTTTACCTCTTATCAGAGTTTGTAGTGTGTTCCCAGGAACATCCATAGTGTAGTGGCAGTGAGTGAAAAGGATGTAACTTTGCTAGTCAGGAAGTGTGAGCTCACCTCAAGTGCAGCGCCAGCCACCGGAGGTGCACGCATGTACGGGGAGCTAAGAACCTTCAAAAAGAAAACAATCCGTGCATTGTGATCAAGATTCAAGAGAAACCAAAGATAAGCAAACTCAAGATCACAATCAGATGTGCGGTGAGTGAGAATAAGAACCTCGAGTTGCTGGTGCAAGAACTTGACGTACCCTGAGGCCTCCTCAAGAACTGAAGCTGTGTCCGTCTGCCAAGAGGGAAATTTTGCAGAACCAATCATGCTCAAGCTTTTCAAGATGAGTTGCTTTGCAAGATGAAAAGTGGGGACATTGCAGAACTAAATACCTTTCCAAATGGCGACACTAGCTGCTGCAGTGCTGCCACTCTCTCGCCAAACTTGTCCTTCTTCTCCTGCTCAATTGCAACAACATCACTTCAGCATTACAGCTATTTATTAATAGGTAAGAGAGTGCAAACTTAAACAGCATGCCTTCGGGGGTACGGGAGCGCTTCTTGGGCTCGTATTCCTTGGCTTCTTCGATGTCATGCTTCCAAACTCCTCCGAGCTGCTGGTGACGGCTTTCCCACTGAAGTAGCTGTCAGTATGGTTCCTTTTGCTGTGATTGGCGACTTCAGTCATCATCATCTTCCTTTTTCTGCTCTCTATCTCCTTGCCCCTTTTTCCTGCTGAAAATCAGGACGAAAGTGTAGGTAAGATGAGACTCCAGTCTCCACTTGCTCTTTACTTCGTTTTGATATGAGCCTTCAGTCTCAGGTAAAAGCTGACTTTTTTACAGCTGTAGTCGTTGGTTCAGTAGTCGCTTCCATGGAAATCACTGTCACTATTCAAAACGCTGGTCTTACATGTTGGATTTAATCTTGAGCCAAAAAAAAAAACAAGCTTAGTTTATGAGCTAGTACTCAAACTGCTTCACAAGTAACAAAATAGAACGATATGACAAGACAAGGCCAAAGGTATCATGAGTATCAAGAACACTTGTTTTTTGAGGAGAAATTTTTTGTTCTAGAAATTTAATCCAAATGGTGCCAAAAAAATGTTTCGTAATTAGTACCCTTCAAAGCCTATCAGCTTGGCCTGAAGTGCAGGTGGCCTAGTAAACTTTGGCTGCCTCTCCCCCCTCTGAAGCAGCCGTGCTATCCTTCATCAATTTAAACACTGTTCAAGTGTTCAGTTGTTAATTGACAACTTTGTTTGTTTCTAATACTGCCAGTTGGGCCTTATCCGAAGGTTCTTCTTTGTAAGGTAGAATAATTGGTTAGAAGCCATTACATTTAGAGAGGGTAGGACAAAGATATACACATCGTACAGAAACTGATGATACCTCATCCCAAGGTTACGAGACCTTGTCAGTTGAGCTAAAAAAAACTACAGATCAGATTTGAGTCAAAGCAAATAATATATTGTAATCCTTATCTATCAGCATTAGAAACGTGTGAGTTCCAAACACTAGCAGGACACCAGGCGCCATTGGTTTCAGATACTTGTGTACTGTGCTTTGTAGTATATTGTGCACAGTACACGGTGTTATAAGAAAAAGAACCTAGATTATAGAAGCTGCCGGTACGTATCTAACCATGCTGCTACTCGGTTTATTTCTAGGTAATTAGCATAAGTTAAACTGTATCAAATAAGCTCTTACAATTTTGTATGAACATAAACGAAAACTAGCAATGCATAACATGGTCGTTTACAGCACAATTGTACAAACGTGAATACGTGATACGTAATCTATCTCTATCCTACAGTATAACATATGATGTCCTTATGTATGTTTTGTGGCTTGTGATGATCAACAAGTGACAACCAACCACACTCTTGTCATCACATTCCAGCAGTTAGGGGGTCCCATCCTTTGGTTGGGAAGACAACAGGGCGCCAGCTATCGTTCAGGCTAGCTAGCATAGCAGTGACATTGGTTACCTGCTTTCTTCCATTTGTGCATCATTCCGGGGATTCAGGCAACAGGCCCATTGACTAGGTACTACAAGAAAGAGGTTTGGACTGTATCAAGCTAATTAGTAGCTAGGCCACAACTGGCTAATTACTAATCTGCGTTTTTCTGCTCTTGCAGCTCCCTTTTGCTTTGATTTTTGCTGAGAGAAATTCTGAGCGTCATGCATGACTTCACCGGGGCATGAACCACATAGTTCAGACTTGTGCACACTCTTCTTTATCTGAAAAAAAAGAGGGATAGGTGTGGGGCCAAACTGGGGAGAGAAGAAAGGACAAAACGCATGTCCCCTTCGATATGCATGCTGGTTAACAGAAGCCATGATCGATGAGTTTGTGAACTAGCATATAGGCAAATGCACTGGGTAGTGGTTTCCAAGCACCGAGTCCCAGTCGTGCCGCTACTGCGTTCGCCAAACACTCCAGTCTCCTCGGCCTTGTCAGAAGTTCTTTCCAAAAGAGCGCAAGCTTTAGGCTTTGCTTGTCTGAGCTGAATAACTCTGGCTTATAACATAGCTAACTTATTTTACATTTATAATGACTTATTTAACATAATTAAATTTATAAAAATTTAAAAATAGAAAATACATTTTCGCATATCACGTATAATACAAACAAATATAGAAAAAAAATCAACAAAAAAGCTCAAAACCCCAAAATTTAAAAAAACAAAATTTAAAAAATAATAAAAAAGTAAACTAAAAATCAGAAACTCAAGGCCGACTCAAATCGAAATAAGCGGGGCGTTATTAACTTTAACCAGCCATGATTAATACAGGTACACGTATCCTCGTGGCGACGTTGATACCCCGCGCTAGCCGCCTTCCCCTCGGCAGCTCGGCTAGCCAATTAATCATGCATTCTGGTGCTTAATTAAGCACGTCGGGTCATGTCTAATTAATCGGGTCTTCGACGTAGCTAGATATCCACCCAAGAGCCAGCTGTACAGAAAGGAAGGACGCGCGCCAACCGAGGCTCTCGCGCCCCTGCGCTGCGCCTACTGACACGCACGTACGTACCTTGCCTCGCACCACACGTACGCCATCTCCTCCTCAATCTCTCTCTCGATCTCGAGGACAGAAGCAGGAAGATCATGGCCGCCGGCGCCATGGTTGAGTTGAGCAAAAAAAAAAGAAAGGTCGCTACGGTTAACTGGTGTAGCTAGCGTTCGGCTTACTGATGCTTGGCGAGAAAATGACCGACAATGACAACACGAAAGAACCTAACTGCGTGAGTACGCCAAGAGGAGATGCAAGAAAAAGAATCGGGAAAAGAAGGGCCTTACCAGGATGAGAGACGCGTGTGGAGCGAGCGCTTTGAGCAAGAGAGGTCGAGATGGCGGAAGCTGTCTATCTTCGGCCGGGACGCGCGCGACTCCGGTGGCAGAGGCGCAGAGCTAAGCTAGCGGTGCATGCATGTCTAGCTTCTTCCCTGCGCAGAGCACACCACCCGTGTCTCCTGTATCCCGGAGCCAGAAAGGAGGGGGAGCTAGGTGGAGGCTTACGAAGGGTTTAAGGATGGATGTGGAGGGGCCGGGGACATTTGGGGATCAGGGAGGTCCTAAGCATATATACACACAGTCGCTGGGCAGCGGCCGGTGCTGCAGATGGATTTCCCCGTTTTTCTAGGACAAGGAAACGAATACTTTTATGGAGCGGTGCTCCTCTGTCTATCTGTACGAGCGAGCATGACGATGGAAAATGGATTTTCCTTGTGGAATCGTCAGCTGCACGTCCCAAGCTACACGAAACAGATAAAAAAAAGGTGACAGAAGGTGACGTGGATCAGTGGATGGGACACTGAACTGCGGGTCATGTTGTCATATTTGCGCCAAATCTGTGTATGTATGTGCGCCTAGCAGCTTGTTTCACTTTCCTGTGTACCTTTTCCTCTCCTCCCTTTGGTTTTCTGGTCGCATCGGTTTCCATGACAGCTAATATCCAGAGGAGAGGAGAGAAGAGGAGGAGGGGGACGATGGGGCCAGAACCAGGGGAGGAGGGGACAGGAGGTGACGCCACATGTTTTACCCGCAGAGAGGGACAGGGACAAACTGGGTTTGTTTGCTCGGGCCGCGCTCTGCTTCTTTCCTTGCGGAGCCTCCGCTTGCTGCCGTCTCGGCCCCCTCGTTTCGCTCGCTAGCGCACGCGGCACGGACCAAACCGGCGCCTGGTCCCGGGGTCCGGACGCGCCTCGCAGCGAAGGTACTAAATGGCCCGTTCAAAAAGTGCTGTCCTTGGACTGAAATAATAGCTGCAGTTAACCTTTTTCTAATATATTTAATTAAAAATAAATAAATAATAGAAAAAAAATGAAATGTTATATCTCCACGTATAATACAAATGAAAGAAGGGATAAAAAAGAGAAAACCCGTATTAAGATCCCGCTCATTTCAGTTTCAACTTCTGGTTTCTGGCTTATTCTTCACTATTGATAAATTTCATCTTTTTCTGAACTTTTGATTTTTTATGAGTTTTTTGCCGGTTCTTTTTTTCTCGTATTCGTTTGTGTTATCTGTGGTGAGCTAGCATATGTTTTCTATTTTTAATTTTTTTAAATTTAATCACGCCAAATAAGCCACCTTCAGCTACAGTGGAATTTCAGCCGCTACATTGCACTTTCAGCTATAAGCCATAGCTTTTCAGCCCAACCGAGCGGGCCTAAGAAGCCAACGCATTACAAACGGTTTTTGGCTTCTGAAACCAGAAACTAGAAGTTGTTTGGAACGGGGGCCAATAGTAGCACCCATAATTGTGCCTGCAATAGCGATAGCAGGGTACAAACGCCGCCAAGTCGAAGTAACATTCGAAAATAGTGGATTGGAACTTTGCAACCGATATAGCGCTTGTAGAGCGTTATTGCGGCCACTATTTGCAGCCTGCTACTGGCGCAATGTTCCAGTGCTACTGAAATTCGAAATTTATACAAGTCATTATACTAACATGTAAAAGTTGAGAAGCCCTAATCAAATTAGTTGTATTTACCTATTAGATACAGTCATTTTGGGTGTCACCACCATTCCCCTCTTGCTCGATGGTGGTCAGCGCTCATCCTTCACAGCTCTACCACAACTGTCGTGATACAGTTGCCATTTTATCATGCTAGTAAGTCATGATATATACATGACTAACTCAAAATTGTGACTATTTTTATATACCAATATTGGAATATAGCGTCCGCATTATCGCCTGCAACTTGCCATCTACTATAATCCAGCTATCTGCTATGTAGTACCTTGCTTACAGCCAAGGCAAATCCAACGGGGGCTTCTTTAGGCTTGAGCTTGCACTCCGATGCGTCGTCAATAAACACCCCTCCTTGGCTTCCCCCTTTCCTGTCGATGAATCCATGTGTGCTGCACTATGCTCCAACAGAGGGAGAAACTACAGAAGAACCGATTAAGTGAAGAAGCTAGCTTTGGGCCTTTGCCGAAGCCCACAAGGCCCAAGCGTGGTCCCTCATCCACCCCATCCTGGTAGACCAAATCGATCGAAAGCGAAGCAAACCACGAAAGGGATGGATTTTGCGGTGCACACCTGAGCAACCGAAGACTCGGTACGAGGAAAAACCTTAGCCCCTAAGCGGCGGTTTGTAGTAGGCCGGCAATGGCGCAACACAATGAGGAGGGGAGGGGTCAAGGGGGTGTTAGGCATGAGGAGGTGCGGCTAGGGTAGTGGCGTGATGAGATAGGAGCTTGGGACGATAGCGCGATGAGCCAACCAACTGGGGAGGAAGAAGCCGAGGAGACGGTGAGCTGCATTCTCATGGGGAAGCCGGAGTGGAGGCACGATGGTCTGACGTTGAGGGTCCGAGGAGGGGGAGGACCGGAGGAGCTGAGAAGGTGGCTGGCTGGGGAGTTGCAGAGTGAGGATTTGACCATTTAGGGCAGCCGACATCAAGCAGGCAAGCTAGAAGCACCGAAGCAACTGTCTTGATTTTAGGGCTTTGCTAGTTTGCTTTGGCAAATTTATTTCTATTCTTTAGTATCTTCACTTCTTTAATATTGCTGTTGTATAGTAATATAGTTGTATTTTGCCTAGTGATGATTGATGAAATTGGTATTTGGCATTGTCTTATTGATAATTTTCGATGAAGTGATGAATTTTATAATTGGTTCATAGGTTTGTAATAATCACAAAACGTAATTATTTTATAAGCAATGTAAGTAATACTCCTCTAACAGATGAAAGCATAACTCAATTTAGCCTAATGGTTTGAGTCCATCTCTAGTTTCATGGTAGCTTCGTCACTGCTCGTAGCCCCTCCGTCTCACCCACATCTCCACATGTGGCGCCGCGCGGTGCAGCCGTGAGTGCGTTGCATGCATGCGTATAGGGGCCGTGCGGTGCGGGCGTGCGTGGGTGCGCGTGACTTTTGAGCGGAGCTGCAAGCGCGAAAGGGTGGCGCGTCCCACGTGTGTCTCTGCATGCACGGGATGGCTTGTCCGCGTCGGCACAATACAATACGGGTGTGTACTGTTGTATAGCGAGGTGTCGACAAGAATACAAGATAGGTAGGAACTGAGTTTTAGCTGGGTGTTGGGTCTCTAATCTATCGGCCCTGAATTCAATTCCTGGTTCGAAGGGCATGTCCAATAGTGATTTAGGGCATGTCTAATGGTGATTTAGAGCAAATTTAATAAGGCTGACTGTGCTATCTATAAGGGAATCCATGTCAGCATAGTCCTATGTGGAGGGGAGAGAAAAGGAGAGAGAGAGCCAAGCCGGCTCCCATGCAAGAGTCAGGCTATAGCACAGGAAAAGAGTCGTTATCCATGCATGTACCAATAGAACTAACTGCTATACCCATGCATGTATTAAATTATCAATATCCATGTATGTATTAAATGATTGAGAGCTCTTGTGGAGATAACTTATAGCCAGCTTATTGTATGAGTTAGCTGCATCATTATCTTTTGATGACATGGAAATATATTGGAGGTAGCAGCTATCTATACTATTAAACTTGCTCTTATGAGCTAGCTCTAAACATATTATTTTATATTTTAATAGAAGAGAGAGAAAAGCTAGCTCTTGATCAAGAGCTAGGCTCATACACATATTCCAAGATTATATGAGGATGTCATGTGGAACTATTCATGTTATGAGCTATGTGCTAAAAGTTAATATCATTAGAGAAGTTATCTTAGAGCTAGTAACTAGCTCATACCATTGTACATGCCCTTATGAGCTAGCTCTAAACATATTATTTCATATTTTAATAGAAGAGAGAGAAAAACTAGCTCTTGATCAAGAGCTAGTCTCATACACACATTCCAAGATTATATGAGGATGTCATGTGGGACTATTCATGTTATGAGCTATGTGCTAAAAGTTAATACCATTGGAGAAGTTATCTTAGAGCTAATAACTAGTTTATACCATTGTACATGCCCGAATAAGGATTTTTCTACTTGTCGCGATGCGTGCGTGTCACTTTTGTCAGAGTTGCGGCAGGTATGCGTGTTGCTAATTTGGACTGGCTCTCTTCTACCGTTCTACGTGTCTAGCGTGGTCCGTGCATTTTTTTTCTTTTGTGTGGTCCACGGGAAGGAGAAAATATTTGGGGGTATATATGACCTCGATTACAATGCGATTGTACAGCATGTACACACGGTCTAATTAATTGGATGTATGCAGTGATCTTTATATTCCTTTCCTCGGTTTCCTGAACCCAGTCACTAGTGTTGGCTAGTATTTGCATGCCATGCCAAACGCTACCTGATATTGTTTGTTTTTCTTTTGTAATTTACTTCAATTTTTCTCTGTTGATGTCTACATATGGCTGAAGCATACGCTAGGCAGCCATCAGCCAGTTGCATTACGAACACGAAGCATCATCGGTAATTCAAACATCTAGAACCGGTCGGTTAACTGGCCTGCAGGACGCTTGCCATGACGAGACCGACGGGATCCGTTCCATCTTCATTCATTCACCGCGACCTTTTCTTTTCGACCAGGCCCTAATCAACCCCGCACAGTATATGTATAGCTCTGACAATGCGTCCCAATCAAGGCACCCACGGTGAAACCCGACTCCATCGCAGGGGAAGACGACCGAACTCGAGGAATCAAGTCTAGAATGGAAGGTATCATCTAGGGCGGACTCAGCGGTGGGTCAGGTGGGTGCCAGTCCCCTCTATCGTTGACCGGTCATATGTACCTATCTCATCTCGTACAGCTCCAGCTAGCCATATAAATGACTTTGTTAGACTTAAAAAGCTTTTGTATAATGAAGAAAATTATATTTGTAGTGATAATTACAAACCACAACGACATCTTGACTCTTGGCATGAAGCCTCTCAACCTCTCGTGTCTACAAATCTATCGTAGATCGGCAGCTCGGCGTTCAGTAAACTAATCAGTAAATTCAATTAGCTTCCTCTAAATTTTAATTCTAGATCCGCCACCGGTTTATCTCATCTCCTCACCTCTAACATGGGCGTCGCGGTTCGCCTGACATGATCGAACAGTGCCCCAGTCGCGACGTCTCACCGCTTGCCGCTGCGCGAAAGCGCATGGATTCTGAAGGGGCCGCGCCCGCGCGCGCGGTCGCTGTCCGCTCCCTGGCGCCTCCACCGCGACGGCGACGCGAATCGCTTTCCGGCACCGCGCCTGTGGGCCTACGCCTGCGCGCCATGCATGCGTAAGTCCACACGAAGCGGCGGTTTCGCGCGCCGTAGAAAATTCCACCAGGGAGGGCTCAAAAATATAGCGCTCGATGATGCTTCTTGAATTGTGCCGTCTAACATTCGTACCAATCTTGAGATAATCCTAAATAACACCTAACACTAGTGGTGGTGAGGTAAGAGGAGGAGTTATTTAGGATTGTTTTAAGATTGATGATGATGTTGGTGATACTCTTTTCATTTTTTTACTTGCCTTCCTAAAATATGAGTTGGCAAATTTTCTAAAATTTGATCACAAATAGATTTAAAAGAAGTGATAAACGGTACTTTAATCTTTTTTGGACCAAGTGCACTTAGATTTTTCTCTCATATATGCACATCTTAAAAAAAGAGTGCTCTACAAAAACACTCGAATCCCTCTTCTCCCATATATGCATTCTCTCCAAAAAATCTAAGTGCTCTAAACCACGAAAACACACGAGAGCTTCCTAGACACCACCTAAATTTAAAACTATCTAGATTGGTTACACAAAAATTATATAATTAAATTTATCGTTAAAATACTTTTATAATACTACAACTTTATTAGTATACCTTAGTACAAAGTTATAAAAATTATCAGTCAAAATTACATCTATTACATCTAGAAGACCGAAAAATCAAAAATATTAAATAAAAAAGAACGGAAGAGCTGTAAACCTTGCGTGCTAAAATTTTGACCTTCCAGTAGAACTTTCTTCCTTCGCCCTGGGACCGGACGGGGTCCACGCGCTTCCACCGCCTTCCGTGAGTCGCACCGAGAGAGGTTTCTACCTGCTCCGATCCGTCGTCTGATCGCCTCCCTCGCTCTCCTCCTTTCGGGCTATCAGCTCGACTTCTTTCGGGGCCTTTTTTCACGCCGATCTTTTTTTCTTTATGATATCTCCTGCTCGTAGTAAACTCTCTGCGACGTACATTACTCGTGTTGCTTGACTATGCGTGTGCGAATCAATATGATCGACGACCGAACCAGGCTGAGTTCTCTGCAATTGTTTACGTAGTTGTGAATCGTCGCGGTCTTGCATGAAACGGTCCTCTGAACCGAGCGCGTGCCAGCAGTTTCCAGAACCACGATAAACTGATCGCAGAACAAGCGAAATGGATACAGATCAAGGACCAACGGCCATAAACAAATGGTGCTGTCTAACCTAACCCGTTGCGATTAATTAAACCGTGTAAAGCTGGGCGAGGCCGTGTCTGAAAGAAAGCATTTCTTACAGAACAAAGCATCTGGGCATGCCCGAATCTCTGGAGGAAGAAAAGGAAAGAATTTTCTGCGTCTGCGCCGCGAATTGTGTCGCGGTGGGCCTTGCCGGGAGCAATTGAGGGCTTGTTCTTTTCCTCCGAAGCTGACGGCTTTTAATTTTTGCTACAGTACTTAACTTTTAAACGGAGTATTTTTTCAAGACGGAGTTTACAAGTTAAACGATCTACACGTTAAAAACCTACCATCTGTACCAGCCAAAATCGCAAGTGAATATCTGTTTCTCCGTAATCTGTACCGTAAACAGTCAAAATTCAAAAATTTCAACTAAAATCCATAAGCCGTAGTCGAAAAGAACATGCCCTGAGCAATCTCTCGTTTGGCGCGGCGGTTTATGTTAGGACGCTACTCGTGCCACTGGCTTAATCATGTCCAGGCTGAGTCACAAAGCCTACGCGCCGACGCAAATGGAGTGTTTCGTTTTGACTGATTTGGGTGATCCCGACCATGTGTTTAGCTTTGTTTGCGATTCGGCTGGTCGCCGTCCTGAGCTTCCTGGCTTTTGGCCGTATCATTCCCCCGGAAATCGTGGTGTTAAGAGCCTAGCCTACTGTTTATTACGAGTAGCTTGATTGATGCAAACAAGTACAAATTTGTTCCTTTCTATTCCCAATTTATTATGGAATAATTCATGTGTTCCTAATCAGAACGCCCAACAATCGCCAAGTTGGCTCATCATGAATGTATAAATATGTAATTTTAGGTTTTAGTTACTTTAGTTATTCATGGCGTCGGCAAAATCAAGAATGGATACAAAACAAAATATGATGACCAGCTACAGTGCTACACCATTGGAAAGTTTGTTACGCAGTCACCTCGACAATGACAACGAATGGATGCTGCAGCTGAAAAAAGGTTGATATGGTAAATCACTGTTAGAGTTGTTCATTATAAAATCGAGCCAAACAAACTGTACCGAATAAACCGTACCAGTCAACTCGGTTTGACTGGTATTTGATATTTAGGACGGTTTGTAGAATTCAGGTTTTTCGATATTCGTTTTTTGGGTAAAACACTAGCGAAAAATCGATACAACCGAACGAAATCGAATTTGCAAATTTGTCTCGCTGCAGCTAGGTGCCTGGGCCCTCTGGCTCGTCGCACTGTCGCAAGGTCGCATTCGCGCCTGGGCCCTCTGGCAAGCTGCTCGGCCCATCCAAGTCCAACTCGGCACAATCACCCCAAGGGGCCAACCGGCTAGCCGGCTAGACCAAGGTCCCCAAGACGGCAAGACCGACGGCTGCTCTTACTCGCCTAACCCTAACTCTAGCAAAACTGCAAAAGCAATCCCCTCCCCATTCCATTCTCTCCATCGGGCAATCGGCGGCTGCTCGTGCTCGCCTACTCCATCTCCATGCAAGATGCAACCATGCTGACTCCATTGTCCATTGAGTGATCTGACTATTTGAGTCCATTCCTTGATTTCCTTCCTCCTGAGTCCTGCCGGCAGCAAAGCAACCACCAACCACAATTGGCAATCCCTTCTTTCCACGCCTCCTCGAGACCACCATCGCGGCTCTGCACCTCTTCTTCTGCGGCTCTTCCAGTTCTGCATCGCCGCACAGCACAGGCCACAGCCACAGCACGATGCCACGTCCGCACCGTGTCCAAGCTCCAATCTCTAGAGTCTAGACAGCGCCAGCCTACCGTAGATCCCTTGCATCTGCGTGCCTCCGCCGGAGTCAATAGGATCGTGCGATGTAGATTTTCTTGTCAATCTTTCACTGCCAATTGCTAATTGCTACTTTGTTAGTTGTGATTAGCCACAGTTCAAAGATAGAGACCGTACTAGTATTACTTCAGTTTTTGTATGGCTCCTTGTTGAGAACTACATATGCATGCACTTTACTAGTCTCTTCTTGCTGGAAAAGAAAATTTACTAGACTTCAAATACATTCATACTTTCCTTCTCAGTTGTCAATCTTTCACTGTCAATACTCAATTGCTAATTGCTACCCTGTTTGTTCTTTACTTCTTTTGGCAATTGCAGATGTCTGACTCCGATAATATAAAGGAGCTTCCTGTTGTTGTTTCATTTAACGTGGGCAGTGATGAAGCTGTTAGACCCAATCAAGTCCTAAACACTAGCAAGAAAGAAATGAGTTCTAGATCGGAGGTATGGAGCCACTTCACACGACTTGAAGATGACTGGAACAAGGCTAAGTGTAACTATTGCTCTCGGGTGCTCAAATGTGATTCGCAAAAGAATGGTACATCCTCACTGGTCTCTCATGCAAAATGTTGTAAGATGCATCCTGATAGGAGTAAGAATCAAACTCAACTAAGCTACGAACATAGTGCAGATGGATGTAGTTGTGTAGTTCCTTGGAATACAATGCTGTAGAAGTTAGGATATCATTTACTCACATAATAATTATAGATGAGCTGCCCTTTACGTTTCCTAAAAAAGAAGGTTTTAAGGACTTCATTTCCAAAGCTTGTCCTCGGTTCAAAGCTCTATCTAAGATAACAATGTATACAGATGTTGCGCCTTTATAAAAATGAGAAAGCAAAGCTAAAGAAATATTTTAAAGATTCTCGTCAAATAGTTAGTTTCACAACCGACACATGGGTATCTTTAACTCTTTAAAACTACATGGTTCTCATCAATCGTGTTATTATTCTTTATTGAAAGATGAGACTTGCATTGGTGTTTCCCTTAACATTCATTATAGTGATCTATTCTCTTCTTAGGACATGGAGATTGGAGAAAGAAGTTAGGAAGCAAGTTGATGCTGCCATTGCTAAAGTAAAGGTCAGAATTGCAGGTAGATATGTTTTACGGTTGTTTCATTCATTCAGACTAATTGTGCTTAACTGCTGATGAATGCATGACACAATTCAGGTTCGTTGAACCTAATGTGTGAGGACTGGCTGTGCTCTGTTAGCTTCTGTTCTGTTGTCATGTTACAATTTGTAATTGTAATTGTCTGCTCTGCCCCTCTACCTCTGTGGTCTGTGGCTCATCCGCTCATGGCTTGGCAGTACGCATGTGGCTCTGTACATGTTACTTCTGTGCATGGTCTATCTTGACACTTTATTTCTAAACATGTGCTAATAGTGTGCGGTGGCTGTGGCGTTGTGCTCTGTTACTACTTACTGTTAGCTACTGGCCTACTGCTGTTTACCTTTCTGTGATCCTGTCATTCTGTGGACACTGGACAGACCGACAGAGGCATAGAGCACATTGACGGTTGACACATAGAGGCATAGAGCATTGTCGCATTGTTATGTTGTTCTCAATTTACGTCATCTTTGATATATATGGTATTTATTAATATCGAATCAAAATAAAGTGGTATAAATTGATACTAAACCATATTGTAAATTGTATCATATTTTACCGAATTAATACTAACGTATACACCGTATTTACCAAATCGTATATAAAAAAACCCTAATGAACATCCCTAATCACTGTAGTTAACTCAGATAGGGCAACCAAAACTCTGAACTGAACTAACATGGGAGAGGAAAACAAACCAACAAAGAAGCTGGATAGTATCGCATCGGTGCATCACAAATTTTTACAGTGCTTACAGCGGACACAACCTTTTTGGTACATTTCCTTGCTGCATTGATTCAGTAGTACTTGGACCCTTTGCAGTTATGATCCATCAGATTCAGCATTCAAGTTGTCACCAGCACCCCATTGACCGGCAGACGTCACGATCACAGCAGCGAGGTCTCATAAACTACAAAAATTGACCAAGAACTCACTCCCCTCTTTTTTTTTTGACACACACAATACAATATATAGACATCCAAACACATGTATACTAGCACAGACACGTGATAAAGAAATGACAAAGTTATCACCGACATCTCGCTTGTGACGGATACGTCGCTCCTATTGAAATAAAATCCTTCTAAATGAGACATGCAGAACTAAATCTAGGGTATAAACTCTAGTAGACTAAGGGTATAACCACCTCCGGTAATCACCTAAGCGAGACTTGGTTCTCCTCCTCATTTCTGTTCTGCAGTTAATACAGGCCAGAGGCAGCATATGTATTTCACTACACTAGGCGAGAATGACCATCCGCCAGAATCAACAGCAGGCCACCTAGTTGCATTGCATCCATGTACTTCACTCAACCACGCAACTAGCACTCGTCTATACATGACTACAACGACAAGCTTCAGAGGTCAAAAACCGATGGTGGAAGATCAGAACTAAGATTCTTGGGTATGTGGGCGCAAATAGCCTCTGCAAAGTTCCTCTATATATACGATGAACAAACTTTTGGGGCTGTTGCCACCACATGGATTCAGAAGCAATTGGTCTTTCATATGAGTTATTTTGTGCGCTGTCCTTCTTTGTGATGCCCTCGGAGAAATCACGCCAGTTAAGCATGGCACGCTTCAGTCGGGCTGTTCTCTTAACAGTAACCAGATATCTGGTGCAGTCCCTGGCAAGCGGTACAACTCCTCTCCCCTGATTATATGGATACTAGTTATAGATCCGTGCGTTGCAATGAAATCATAAAATGATGAGACAGAGCTTACTACTTGACCAACTTTACATATCAAATATTGGAGAGCAAGCGACAGAGATAAAAGAGTGGCCAGAATGCGCGAAGAGATGGGAAAAGTGGAGGGGGTGGGCGGTTGTATCCTGAGAGAGAGAGGAGGAGAGAGATGAATGGTCCAGATCAAATCGGATGGCTGTAGAGAGGAGAGAGAAGAACATACCGACGACCACCAACTTCTCTTTATGTAATAGTAGAGATACCGCACAACAAAGCAAAAAAAAAAAAAGAGAGTGATTATAAGCGTATGTGTGGGGTCATTAATGGTGACGACCAAGACAAGCAAATAAATATACTCATGTATGCTATAAAGCACAAGTATTTTGTTTGGCAGACGGAAGGATAGTTTTGCATGAATTTAGGACAGCTCTAGTAATGAAGATGACCACGAGAAAATAGTGCCCATGTTACTAATGTTATACCAATCAGCATCCCTAATAGGCTACTCTAGTGCCAAGGTTACTTACAAGTTAGCCCACAATCCACATAGATTAAAATTGATGGTAAATCCAAAAAACAGTGACAGGGATAAGAATGAAGAGACTAAAGAACGGTATATCATTGCAACGGTATAATAACATGTTTCATCAAGTTCTATGAAAACATTTGAAAGGATTTCAGGTTTAAACAAGCTTCACGTGTTTCTAGAAGATTCTAAGAAAGTTTTGAGACCAAGTTTCAACAAGTTTCAGAGATTTTTGAAAGTAGTTTCAACAAGTTTCATTCAAAGAGTTTCAAGAAATTTTAGCAAGTTTCAACATGTACCAGTAAGTTTCAACACAAATCTTCAAGAAGTTTCAGCAAGTTTTAACATATTCAACATAATTTCTAAAGATTTAGACAAGTTTCAGAAGAGTTTCATGCAAGTTTCAACGGAAATCACACAAATTTCAGAAAAATTATCAACACCAAGGAATTTTTGGGGTAGTGAAGAACAAAACCAGCATTGGTCTCGCTCACGCTGAAGCTCGACGTGCTCATCATCAAGGTCACCAACCAAGATCATAAGTTGACCGAGGAGCGCAACATCCATGAGATCCTCTACCTCACCTTTAATCTTGTGCCAACAATGCCGCTGATGTAGCGGGGTGCATGTAAGGACAAAGAGGCTGACTAGACGGGGGATGCATAGGCATACTTAAATTTCCTTAGGCTAAAACCGAGTTTGTAATGCGGAAGTATAAATCAAATTGGTTTTGCACAATTAAGACTTAAAACAATTAGGTTTACCTAAGTACACTAACAACCTAATTATACGATAAAAGTTGCAATCTAATGCGACAAGCAATTAATTTAATTTCTGTAAATATAAATTGCAAGTAAATTGAGCATACGAAAACAAATCATAAATGACATACGACGTTTTATGATGATGTTCAGAAACTTAATGTTTTCCTCTAATACATATTGAGATAAGGCCAAATGAATTGGACTAGGTGCACGAATTAAGCTAATTACCTCAATGCCACTAGGTTGCTCTTCCTCCATTACAGAGATGACGAGAACCACACCACTCACAACACGTCAAGCCTTCTCACAAGTTTCTTTGAGAAGATCACCA
The DNA here is from genome assembly GCA_017311315.1 of Dendrocalamus latiflorus. Classification (NCBI taxonomy): domain Eukaryota; kingdom Viridiplantae; phylum Streptophyta; class Magnoliopsida; order Poales; family Poaceae; genus Dendrocalamus; species Dendrocalamus latiflorus. The sequence continues at coordinate 11,785,021 of CM029638.1, read as the reverse complement.
GATCACCGTGCATCCGCACCATCTAAGAGTCAACAAACTCTAAGAGTAACAGGTTGAATACGCTCACTTGAACGAACCAGGTGTCAAAGCTCAAATGACGCAAAGTCTACCACCAAGTGCAATATATGCACAAGGATTTTTCCTCTCCAAGCTTACTAAGTGCAACACATGAATAAAAAAGGGGAGAGAGAGAGTTTGTTTTAGCTTAATAAAGAAGAATATGGCACCAACATTGGCACCAACATTCTTTCACAACCTGCCACAAAATGGTATTTATACCATACACCAAGAAACTCGCTGTTGGAGTAAGAATTTTGCAAAAATCAGCGTGAGGCTGGTACTACCGCCAACTAATGGTCGATACTACTGTGACCTCTGCAATGACTAGAAAACTAGCTGTTATAGGAGCTGCCAGCAGTATTGATGCACAGCCAGATGGCCATGTAGTTGCTCAAAAGAAAGGCCCCACAGCCTACCCAGCAGCCCGTACGATTACCCCCTTTTGCCCAAGAAATTCGGACGAGCTAGGAACCAAATGTATGGCAGCCACAAGCATCTGCCTTAGCCGATCCTAACCCCACACAAACAGATAAAATCCAGGCTAAACGAAGCATAACAACACGTTCGATTGAACAGATGCCAAATACTAGTGCAAAAAAGATGGTGTGAGAGGGAGGCGTTAGTGGCCACTTACCTCGAGGGTGCGATGATGGTGGCTGGCTGCTTCGAATGTTCGGGTCAGCAGGGAAGCGGGGGACGATGATGGTAGAGACTGGGGAGGGGCCGAGGGGAAAGGAAAGGATTGGATTGCATTCTCAGTTCTCCTCTCTCTCACTCCCACTGTGACAGGGGCCCTCACGAGCCACACGGGCCTTGGCAAAGGAATTTTGGACCTACTGAAAGCCCAACAAGGCCTAACATAGCCCAGGGTAGTTTTTCTTTTCATTTTTGAGTCCTATGCTTGACTAGTCGTCCAGGCACACCACCGTATCTTTCTGGGATTGGCAAACTATTTATCGAGGATCCAGTTATCAATATTATAAAATAATATAAGAAAGATGGCTAAAATTTGTAGGAGAAAATAAAGATACTCTTTATTACTATAAATTTACTATAAATTGGTTACAGGGTGCCTTTAACAAGGCATGAAACTATCCCTAATTATATTGAATTAGATAGGATGTGAAAATTTTGTCCTTCTGTCTTCTCTCGTCCAGCTTTAAATACCAATGAAGAGACGTCAATTATCCGTCAGGGAAGATGCCTTATGGAACCAACGCGTCCAGTCGGGGGGTAGTTATTGTTAGAGAGAGGACGCCGTCGTTGTTAGTGGGAGATGAACGTGGTAAATAACCGCATGGCAGTTGTTGTGAAGGACTCAAGGCTGAAACATCGTGTTGTTTGGAGTGGATAACACACATGATGTATCCACTGTATAGAAGGAATATCCTAGAATTAGGTCTAGATACTAGTTCACATAATCTCCGAAGAGTCATCTGGTCGGGTAACACGTACATTGTTTCTCCAACTAGGATACTTGGGGAGTAATCTCAAGAGGTTTCCGCCCACAGGGTCCTTTGGTCTTAACTAAATATTAAAGCCGTAATCAAGGATTTATTTAATCCTCATCACTGTTCATTTGCCTACAATGTTGCTACTAGCACCACAGCTGTTGTCATTTACTCAAATCTATTCGGTCCAATTACTTAAGAACCGTACAGTGTGTAGTGCTTCAGCTCCGTTCTTTTGGTCTTTTGGTTTATCTGAAAAATCAAAACAAATAGGGTAATTTCTTCAAGCGAATTCTCCAAACCGTACGGTGTGTAGTGCTTCAGTTTGTTCTTTTGGTTTTTTGGCTTCTCCGAAAATCTAAACAAATAAGGTGGTTTCTTCAAAAAAAATTTCAAATGATTTTTTGAGCCTAAAACTATTTGTATCGTCTATATCGACGTCTCCGCTGTTAATTGCTATCTTAAAAAATATAGATAAAAAATATCAGCCACAGCTAAAAACTATAGTCCACCAAAAGAACAGGGCTAAAATCTACTCATCTCTGAAGGTTTACTAACGAGGGTAACTCAACGAGTATGTTGGTTGAGGGCAACTAGAAGGCTCGGCCTAGAGAGCTCTGCTCTAAACTTCTTCATCTCCCCTATTTAGGGCCTGTTTGGAACAGAGGAATTTCACAGGAATTTTGCAGGAATTTTACAGGAAACAGTTCAATTCCCGCAGGAATCAGGAAAAATTCCCGCATTCCAAACAGGGCCTTAGTTTCTTCAGATCTGGCGCCCCTCCCCCATCTCCGGTGGCCAGTGTGCTCACTGATGACGTGAGGGTGGGGGGACCCACCTCTTTTAGCAGCTGTGTTCTAGTATTAAGTTTTCTGTATAATTTGAAGTTCTTTTCCTCTTGTTTATTCCCTAGTGGCCGGCTCTTTTTCCCGCTCTTTTGCTCCCTTGTGGTGGTTGCCCATGTTCCTAGCTGGTTTGCTGGTTTTGGGTGTTCATTCTTCTTCGGTCACCTGATCTGGATCCAGTCCTCCCACCCACAAATCCCCTTGTCTAATAGCTATTCGTGTACAATCCTCCAACACACCACAAATTTTAACCTACAATCAAGAATAGAGCTTTTGGGATGTAGCTTTGTCACAAAAAATTTTCTTCTCGCCAGGATCTGTCCTCTTTCAAGAAGCTCTAGCATCAATTTTGGCCAGAGAGAGGAACATCTGGACAGCTCCCCACTGAACATCCAGCCAATTCCATGGCAGATATGGAGGCCTACTTCAGCCACAGGCGCATGGCGGCTTACATCAATAAGCTACACCTCCTGATGGCTCTGGTTCGTGGTGGTAGTACGGCGGCCTGGCCCTCGGTCCTGCAACGCCTCTCTACAACGGCAAGTCAATTGCTCAAGACGTCGCTGCCGTCTTCATCAACACACCATCTAGCGGTCGTGCTCACAACCGGGTTCTTCAACGATGGCGCTCTCCGGAGAGATTTCTCGCTCCCAGTCATCCTCGACGACATCGGCTATAGACGCGTGGAGATCCTTCTGCACAGTTCCGGCCAGTGGCGGACCCAGAGAATTTGACGAGCCTGGGCGAAGAACAGAGTCTGGGCCTTTGGAGATTGGGAGCTCCGCCGCCGCCGAGCGACGCCTCGCTTCTGTCGTCGCGCAATTACTAGCGCTACTACGTTATGTCCCCGTGCCCCTGTAATTCACGGCAGCAGCTTGGAGAATACTACCTCTTCGTTTCAATGTCATTTAAAAGACCACGGGAGTAACAATAAAACACAAGTTTAGAATACTAGCTACAAAAGCAATCTACAGTTCAAAATGTTAGCTGTAAACTAAGCAGGTGGGAGTCGGTATGGATGGTAGCATACTAGCATGACTCAAAGTCGAAACAGGAAAAGCTAACAAACTGGAAATAAATTATATAAATAAACAATAAAGGCAATAAAACTCTATTATGGTTTAGAAATCAATGATACATGGTACAATTAATAGCGTCAAAGTAACCAAGTTTCCCTGAGAAAATTACTTGGGTTTTGGCTCAACATCACTGGAGTAGTCATTAGCTTAGTGGCTTAATGAGGTGCTTAGTTAAAAAAAATTCGATAATTTTAGAGCATTCACAATTCAAATGTACACACAGCAAGTATGATAGAAAAACCTTCTTGTATTTTATGTCCAAAGCAAACGTATGTGATTATCAACCATAAGAACAATTACATCAAATAAGCATTACCTCTCGTGTTCAAAGATACATAGCCAAGGAGACACTGAGGTGTTGTTTAGGTGCCGGAGATGAGCCCGGGCAGGGGCCAGGGTCGCCGGGCCCTGGGTCTACCCATGGTTCCGGCACATGTATCCTAGTGCTTGATTTTATTGTAATTTGTGCGGTTGTTCAGAGTGGTTATATAGGATATATTATATACCATATGCACTCAAATTTAGCGTGTACTCATGGTGTATTTAACTAAAAAGTCACAAAAAATTTGAGAAAATTTCTATATGTATTGCATATTTGCATGGTTTACTTTATCCTAGTATAAATTTCAAGTCCACATTTATTCTTTGTTAAAAGTTTTTAAAAGTAGTAAAAAAGAGAAAATTCAGAATTTTTTTGTTACCGCTAACATATAATGAACCTAAATTTAAAATTTTATACATAGTTAAAATAAATTTAGAAATACATATAGAGATTTTCTCAAAATTTTTCGTGACTTGTTTAGTTGAGGTGTACCGTGAGTGCACTTTAAATTTGAGTGAATAGGATATGTTGCAGATTATGTATTACAAATGCCCCTAGACCTTTAGAAAAAACAACCACAATAAGCGTGCTGGTCGGTACTCACTCACTTGGAAGGATCACACGAACCAATCTGTATACAAAAGTTTCACGTTTGCGCAGTTACTTCTTCACCGCCATAGATTCTTCCATCTTGTCGTTAAGAGAAATAATCTGATTGTATAATAAAGTCAGCTTGCTGGCGAACTCGTCCACCGACTGGATCTCTCCCATCTTCAAATTCTCGGACTCGCTCCGTAAATTCTAGAGCCGCACCTCCTTGACACAATTAATTCCCTCGTGCATCATCTGAAGCATCTCCCACACTTCTCGTGCCGTCTCCTTGCCGATGAGCTGATGTATCATCGCATCTGGCACCGTCTGGTAGATGATGGTCAAAGCCGCCTGATCCACCTTGTTATCCGCCTCCTTGTCCTTCCCATTCAGATCGACTGCACCCCAGACTCCTTGGGCGTGCATGTTTGTCTTCATCTTCATTGCCCACACTGGGCAATTATCGATCATCAAGAGAGGATACTAGAGGGAGATTAGCCCACCCTGAGCCTTCGCCTTGTCGCCCATGATCTTCAACACACTCTGATACCACTTGTTGTAGTCTACGACCACCTTGTAGTCATTATGACCATGTTCTGAGTGTGGCTACGACCACATTGTAGCTGTTTCGACCACACCTTCCAGCTCCAACTGCGTACTCGTAACTTCTGCTGAGAAAGTTACGACCACGTTGACACTGTGCTGCGCTCCTCGTAACCGCTTCTTCGACCACGGTCGATCACCGTAGTCATAACTCGATTACGACCACGTTGAAGGCTCTATCGACTGCTATGGTCATAACGCTTTACGACCACATCTTCCTGCTGTGGTCGCTTACGACCATGTCTTCTGCTTTGTAACCATGGTAGTAACTCACTTACGACCACGTCTTATGCTTCTACGGACACCTCCGCTCGCCGTGGTCATAAGTCTGTGATAACGATGAACTCGATACTAAATAATTTCCCAAAGCCAAACCGCTCTTTCTTCTACTCTTTATTTCTTTCTCTCGTTTGATCACACCGATCGCTACGATCACCCCAATCGTTCCCTTTCTTGCTTGCCCTCTCTCGCTACAATGCTCTGCCCTTTTATACCCAGCTCTACGACTACGTCTCGGACGGAGACTTGCTATGACTTTGAGATGGACTCGACTTTGACTACATCTACAACTTCTACGACTCCAAAACGAACTCGATAAACTGACTTGCACTCATACTTGTACACAAACTCGAAAATGACTACAAGCGTACTCGTACACGACCACCAATACTTGACTACGACTACCAACTCTAAAAACAAGATTACCAGCTCTAACACATCGGCTATAGACCGTGGAGCTCCTTCTGCACAGTTTCGGCACCCGTATCCTAATGCTTGGTTTTATTGTAATTTGTGTAGTTGTTGAGAGCGGTTACATAGGATATATATCATATGCACGTAAATTTAGCGTATACTCATGGTGTATCTAACTAAAAAATCATGAAAAATTTTGAGAAAATTTTTATATGTATTCTATGGTTTACTTTATTCATGTATAAATTTCACGTTCAAATTTATTCTTTGTTAAAAGTAATAAAAAAGAGAAAATTCAGAATTTTTTTTTGTTACGCTCACATATAAGGAACATGAATTTAAAATTTTATACATAGCTAAAATAAATTTAGAAATGCATATAGAATTTTTTTTAAAATTTTCATGATTTGTTTAGTTGAGGTGTACCGTGAGTGCACTTTAAGTTTGAATAAATAGGATATGTTACAGATTATGTACTATGGATGCCTCTAGACCTTCAGAAAAAACAACCAAAACGAGCGTGTTAGTCGTCACTCACTCACTTGGAAGGATCACGCGAACCAATCTGTATACAAAAGTTTCATGCAATAGCTCAGCTATTTAGACACCGTATGTTATGCCTCAGTTTTCTTGATTTTCCAACGACAGTTCTGATTGACATAATAATATGATCTCTCCATTTATTTTCTCCTCGACGATACCACGATGATCGACAGAGTAGGCATGTTTATCACACACTACATTCGTTTCTCGATTTATTATTCTACTAAACTCGGAGCACCGAGAGTTGAGGGTTCAGGCGAACACAGCGTACGTCCGGCCCCACGAACATTATTTATTTATTTATGCTTCATCACCGGCCGACTCCGGCGCGTCGCCTAACGAGCGCGGTTGTCGTCGCTCCCCACGGCCTTGGCGCCGGACACGGTGGCGCGCGCGGCATGGGGCCAGCACGGCCCCGACCTGCAGCCCGGCCCGCAGTAGTCGCGGGTCGTGCCGCAATATCCAAAAGAGCTGCAGCACTGGCCCCGCTTGCAGCCGCAGTTCTGCGCGGCCGCTGGACCGGCGGCCGACAGGAGGAGCGCGAGCACGCCGACCAGAGCCAAGAACGTCGCTGCCAAATATTTCCGCTGCCAGCCTATAGTCTTCTCGCTGCCAAATATTCTCCACCGCCCCGCGATTCGGGCCACCAATTTCTCTCGGCACCGCAAAACTGTGTAGTCGAGTTTCGAGGCCCGCCGGGAGCGTCGCCATGCGCTTCCCCGCAGCACCGCCGTTCTGAAGTGCTAGACCCAGGTCATTCTAGAGATAATTAGGGTTCATTTATATTGATTTTTTTACAGTCTTTAGTTTTAATTTATAAATAGTAATACCTTGTAGAAATTGTACGAAGAGAGATAAACTCGCATGCAATTTTGGTTGGTATAAATAAAGTTACTATAGTGTACTAATATTGACTAATAGATCCCACTTTAAAAAATACCATGTTTAAAAATTAGATGCTATAGTAAAACTATTTACTATATAAAAGTATCTTTTTTTAAAACCAATATACACATGACCCTACAGAAAGATGAGAGAGAAAGGGTGCTGCTACACCAAGTTCTAAGACACTTGTCTCCTTCCTCCTATATCCAAACTGAGAGCACTAGAAAAATAGAGAGAAAGAAAAGAAGAAACAAAACAAAAAAACCAGGAAAAAAACAATCAGAGGCAAAAACAAAAGTGCGTACGTGTGACTTTTAGAGGGAGAATATTTCAGATTTCCGTAAAGTTTATAGGTAATATATTGTATGTGATTTACTATATCTATTTGGTGCATATACCCAATTATTGTATGGTGTTTATATCCACTTTGTTACACGTCCGATTTTGCTAGCTTAATTTATCTCATCTTGTGACGGCAACTTAGGGCATTGTTAACTTTAGATTATTATTTGATTTTGCGTTATCTATTATTCCTTGTTACATATATCCCTCTAAGCTCTACATATTAGCCATAGTTTTATACAGCACTTGAATTTTAACTTCGCTCAATCCATCACCTTTGATTGTCTATTGTCAGCAAGGTACGTGTGTTTTCACGATCCGAGGAGCATAAGAATTTCGATTGATAAAGAGAGGGTGAGGATGAGTGATTCCACATACTTTTATATATTCTTTGCTATTTTTTGAATACTAACAATGATATGATATTCAATATTTCGTTACTCATGGTGCGACTCTACCTATTTGTATTTCTCATTTTATGGTAGTACAGATCCGGAGGAGTATCTCGAATGGGGGGCCAACTCGAATGTGATGTTAAGTTTTTGAAGCTTTCCTAAGCCAAGAAAGCTTTTTGAAGCCACAGAGTTTGAAAAATATACATGCACTTGGTGGAAATAATATCATAAGAAGCACTATGTTACTACTTGGGAAGAATTGAGGGAAATCATGATAAATGAGTTTGTGCCATATCAGTATGAGTTGGAGTAACTTCACCATATGAAGAGCATTCACTAAGGACATCTATCAATCTAATCTAATTATGATGAGCTGAATTATTCTATATTCCGTGCCAACATCACAGAGACATGTAATGAGGGCTTACTTTAAAAAAGGTCTGAATTCCAAGATCGTTACTACTGGTCATTTGAAATGTGATGTTAGTATGCACAATCTTGTGAATCGTGCTATAGAGGACGAGAGGAGAATTATGGAGAGGCGTACACCACGGTTCAACATTGGTCCGCACTTCAGTTCATTTGCCTTCACCAATGCGTCACATGAGAAGACAACATAGCATAAGACTTTCCATTTGGTCAAGGCATCATGTAGTACTGCCCCATTGCTACATGAGAAGATCGTGGTTGATGGTAATTATGTTGTTGCTGGCTCATGATCCATAGAGGATGAGATGGTTTAAAATCCATGTGAGGATGAGAGCCATATAGCCAAATTGGGTGAGAGTGATAAAAGCGATGAGTTGTGTGATTTTACTATACGTGAGGTTGAGAGCATCTAAATTGAAAATGAGAGATATACACGGCCGCGGAAAGAAAATAGAGAAGTAGGTGATAGGGAAAGCGATGTTATTTTTTATATTAATGACTTACTCTCTAGTTCTAGTGCTATTTCTTATATTGTGCAGGTTAACGAAGAATAGGAGCTGAATGCTAAATAAACCACACTGTTCGAAGATGAAGCTACACTACCTACATCACCAACATCAACTGCGGAGGACAATCAGGGTGACAATAAAGGTGTTGAATTGGTAATTCATCAAGAAAGGGTGAGTAATTGTGAGAATTCTTGTGTTCAATTAAAAATTTCACATTCTGAATTTATTATGCTTAATTTACATAATATTAAATTGATTAGTTATAAAGAAGTCATTACTGTTTATGTATTTGGCACTACTATAAACAAGCTAATACTGGATGATTCATCATAGATATTATGCTTCAGTTTTCTTGATTTTCCAACGACAGTTCTGATTGACATAATAATCTCTCCATTTATTTTCTCCTCGACGATACCACGATGATCGACAGAGTAGGTACGTTTATCACACACGACATTCGTTTCTTGATTTATTATTCTACTAAACTCGGAACACCGAGAGTTGAGGGTTCAGGCGAACACAGCCTACGTCCGCCCCCCCCGAACATTTATTTATTTATTTATGCTTCATCACCGGCCGACTCCGGCGCGTCGCCTAACGAGCGCGGTTGTCGTCGCTCCCCACGGCCTTGGCGCCGGACACGGTGGCGCGCGCGGCCGGGGTCCAGCACGGCCCCGCCTTGCAGCCCGGCCCGCAGTAGTCGCGGCCCGTGCCGCAATATCCAAAAGAGCTGCAGCACTGGCCCCGCTTGCAGCCGCAGTTCTGCGCGGCCGCTGGACCGGCGGCCGACAGGAGGAGCGCGAGCACGCCGACCAGAGCCAAGAACGTCGCCGTCGGCGCCATTGCTGCTGACTTCGCCATTGCTCGCTTGCTGCTTCGATCGATTCAGCGGCTAGCTTTTTTTGTGTGTGTGTGATCCTATCTTAAGTTGCTGCTACTGAGTTTTAATTGATGCTTGGAGTGGTGGCGGTTTATATAGGGAGTCGGGGTGTATGTGTCCGTTGTGCGATTCATGTGGATGTTTGACTTGCGATCGAGTAATGCGTACGTACATCTCATGTATGATGCGTCTACCTACCCGCTCGTATCCGATCCGTATATCTTTACACTTCTGAATCTACAAGCAACAAGTGCACGGCGCGCAGGAGTCTAAAGAGATTGGGATAGTTCGAGACTCAAATCCATGCATGCATCTGAAATAGTAGCTAGGCCAAAACCAAAGGTCATTCCTTTCTACACTGATTTTTGGTGTACATACGAGTTCACTTTGCCATTATCACGTAGCATGCAACAATCGTATATACGTCCACGTTGCCATTACTATACAGCCGTATATTATGCTTTACGTCATGTACCAACCATCTGCAAATCTATCGGTGGCCACCTTTTTCCGACTGATAGAAAGAAAATCCTTTTCCAACTTCGGCTTTATAGCTAGGCTAGAGTACGTGGCGATCTAGAGATGGAAATGTATCAAATGAAAACTCTTTTGATGTCAGTTTTCATCCCACCGATTTACTACTGATAGACATGCCAAGATAAGTAATAGGCAGGCTTCCAAGTTTACAATTAAACATTCGAGCAACTCTATTAGCTTGTGTATTAATTATATCCACCCCAAAACATATATTTTACTTTATGGTAGTTAGTAATCCTGTCATAGTGTCATGCACTCAAAAGCAATACAACAAGAATTTCTAATGGAGGATATAAGCATCATTCAATTCCAAAGGCAAAACAGCGTCATCTGCATATCGCAAATATGTCACCCCTCCAGGTATCAAGTGATCTACAACCCCCTTAGTAGTTGGTAGGAAATCACAATTCACTTTGTCATAAGCCTTTTTAAAATCCAATTTCAGTAGAATCCCTCTTACCACTCCTATCAAGTATATAACCCCCACCCCCAATCCCTTAGTAAAAGTTCTCTGGTTCTTATGATAGCACCGAGCAAAGGAAAGTCTATTAGCAGCCAACAGCTTAGGAAATAGTTAGAAGATGACAATAGCTAGGTAAATGGTCTATGCTGTTTGATCAAATTGGCATACTTCACTTTTGAGATCAACGTTACCACCCCCATAATTCAATCTCTTTATATCGAAATTGCTTTCCTGAAAATCTTTAACCATATACATAACCTCCTCTTTAATCACGCCAAAATTTTTTTCGAAGATAAACACAGCGAAGCCATCCTGTCCAGCTGCTGAATCTGAAGGCATTTCTTTGAAGGCCTTCTCAGCTTCTTCCATCGTGCAAGCCCTTTCAGGTATCTGTTCCGCAGACGCCATCTTTGTCTGTTCCCCGCAGTTCCCCTCGAACTCCGCTTCGTCAAATCGCCACCATCAAAGTTTGCTTCCACCGCCACGCACGAACTATCCATCCGCATCGCTTTCTGTGCGCATCTTTCCCATCTGAGTCTCGCACTAATTCCGCAAACGTTTCGTGCTATCAAATTGTCATTGCCATATGATATTGCCTTCCGCCTCCATCTGAATATCTGATATCCACCGGATCCTATTTCCGCTGCTAGCCTATTCGGGCCAAATATTTTCTCCACCGCCCCGCGATTCGGGCCACCAATTTCTCTCGGCACCGCAAAACTGTGTAGCCGAGTTCCCCATGCAGCTTCTTGATAGCATTAACCTTCTGTTAATTGTGTTTAGCAAGTAATGAGTACAACCGTACCGAGCAAGTTACAGGAGTAAACCCTAATTTACTATTTGCAAGGACATTCAATGGATGCGAATATATTGGGTTTATTACATTTAGTGGATGCAGTTTTATTTGTAAACAATTAAAATTTAAAACATTTGCTCCTTAAGATCAGGGGGTTTTGTTAACAGATAAAGTTCATCATTAACCAAATTAAAACCATCACAAACCCTACTTATGCCTCGTTGTTGGGATCACCCAATTAACACAGCTTCATTAACAGGAAGCACGGCGTATTCGAATACCATTTATTTTACTCTGCAGAGTTGCTCAACTTTACCCACACGATTCCTTAACTCCCGCGACAGAGTTAAGAAAGCCAAGTCGTTTCACTGCTCAATTCTCTATATAGGCTCTACCCGGTAGCATCACTCAGTCACGGCCAAACATTAAAAATAAACTTCTCGCTGCCGTTTTAAGTGAACACTACCGTTGTTAGGTACCCACAGCATACCTAACTCCCCGGCATCCTGTCATCTCATCCTGTAGAGTTTCAATTGAACTGAGCAGCTACTAAACCAGTGTTGACAAGTCAATCTCTGTGGTTTGAGCGATCACTATGTCTTTTACTTGGCACAAGGTTCTTGTCCTTATATTTTTCACCTGAGGCATTCAACCACAGCTTCCCCTGTGCTCAACAGCACCAACCACCACCAAACCAACTAGCCTCCCTCCTCAGGTAAAGTGGTGGGCTAAGTCCGCCACACGGAGCCCCACTGACTTCTCTACCCGAAGTCCAAACCTTGGGTAAGGCGGTGGTCTGAGTCCGCCACACGGAGCCCCACAACCTCCTTACCCTATGTCCCATCCTTTTTAAATCCTACAGGCCCACGGTCAAAGTCACTTAGTAGTGTAAAATGCTGTGTGAAATGATCTTATATACATTTATACAATATTTTAATTCTTACTAAGGTTGTCAAGGTGAATATGGCCATCAATCAAGGCAGGGCATTTTTCAGTAGTAGGATTTATCTAAATAGCATGCCATTCTAAACATTTTATTTTAAACAATTAACATTTCCCAATTATCCATAATGAAAATACATTAATTAAATAATATGAATTGCATGGGATTCAATATGATCAAAAACGTGTAACTTGCCTTGCTGATCAGGAATTTCCACTAAGTCGTATATTTGAGTGATTGGCTCAGGCTCCGGGAGTGCAACTTCAGCGACTTCGGAAGCTAGCGCAAACACATAAAATAACAATATAAGTCCAAATTGATTCTAACCAAGCTAGGGAAAATAATCTAAATAAAAGGAGTAAATTGCATAAAATCTCAAATAAACATTACAGAGATATTAGGACTGGATTTTTGATGGCAAAGAAATATTGGAATTTGTGGAAATTAAATTTATAGAGATTGAATTTATAAGGCTAGGTTTGTGAAATGATGAGATTTGAATTTTTAGAATTGAAATTTAGGAGAATGGACACCAGATTTAAATTTAGGACATAAAACTGGTTAAAATGATGTATTTTGGTATTTTTGGATTTTTCTGGGATTTTCTAAAATGAATAAACAGTGTTAGGGCCGACCCGGGATGAACAGTGCGGCCAGCTCGATTTCCCGCGCGTCTAAACGGGCCAGTCGGCCCACGGCCGCACAGGCCATGGCCTGCGGCCCACGCAAGCGTGCGAGCGAGGCCCAGCGCGGGCGCGCGCACGTCCGCCCGATGGGCGACGTGCGGCCATTGTAGACGGCAACGATGGAGCGAGCGCGGGCGTTTAGATGAAGAGATGGCGGGACATCAACGGCCCGGATTTAAACTCGTGCGGACGCTTCGGATGAGATGGTGCAAAGGGCTGAGATATGGCGACGTCGTCCCCTGGGAGTCGTTTTCTACCTCCAGATGACACTCCCGGCGGAAAACAGAGGGCGTTGCCCGTGGTGAAACGGCGACGTCGGCGCTCATGGGTATAAATGGAGCTCACAAAAGGGTGCGGCCAGGGTTTGATTTTCCATTTTGGCACCTTGAGAAGAGTGGAACTGAGTACTATGGACTGACGGTGACCGAGAAGGCAACGACCCTTGCGGTGGAGCTAAGGGTTTCAGGGGATGTTTGGGCCAAATTGAGTGCACTTCCACCATCTACGGAACCTAAGAAGCACATTGGAAGTGGTGCTTTAGCTCGGGGAAGGCTCAAGCGAGCTGGCCACGATGTGGGTCTTTCGGCCGACGGTGTGCTCCGTCGCCAGAGCTCTAGGCCGACGCTCGACCTCGGGTGAGTTCACCAGTGTGTTCATGAGATAACAAGGATTATGTCAGTGAAAGGAATTGCAATTTAATCGGCGAAATCACGAGATTGCCGTTTAGGGCTCACCGGCGTAGGGGTAAAGATTGCCGGCGCTGCAGCCTATGGGGGCTCAATCGGGCGAGTGAGGAAGGGCGGAGAAGGATCTGGAGGCGTTTCATAGTGGCCAAGGGTTTTTATATGGCGTGTACGGCGGTGGCTACAGTAGGGCGGTTTCGGCCGCATTCATCTCACGCAAGCGAAGACAGAGGGGACGCACTGCAGTGGCGTAGGAGCTTGTGAGGGGGAGGTGGCACTGTGCCTCTGCAACAATTGAGTGGTTTGTTGACTTTGTGCGAAGTAGAAGCAACGAGAGAGGCGAGCTGTTGCAGCGGCGAGAGTGCGCGCGGTCGCCGGCGCGCTGAGCGAGGGGAGGTGCAGAGGGTGGAGTCACTGGCCAGTGGGACCAGGCGCGCAGGCGTGACGTCAAGTGAGGGAGGAGTAGCGCCGCAATCCTACGTGGGGAGAGAGCGACGCGTGCGACGGCGTCTTCTGAAAGCCGACGGGGAGGCGCGCACGCGCAAGGGCGCCAGGGAAGGGAGAAGGCGCATTTGCCAATTTGGGAAAGCGCATTTTCATTGAAGGTTGCCAAATTGGGAAGGAAATCAAGTTCAAGCAAACTTTACAAAAATTTCAAAAAGTTTGAAATTTTGGGGTGTTTCAGTAGGCAAATGGTCTATACTGTTTGATCAAATTGGCAAACTTCACTTTTGAGATCAAAGTTACCACCCCCATAATTCAATCTCTTTGTATCGGAATAGCCTTCCTGAAAATCTTTAACCATATACATAACCTCTCCCCTTTAATCACGCCAAATTTTTTTGAAGATAAACACAGTGAAGCCATCTTGTCCAGCTGCTGAATCTGAAGGCATTTCTCTGTGTGTTCAATAAATGAATGAAAGCAATAAAGAAAGACCAGGAGTTCTCTCTATCTCTCTGTGTGTTCAATCTATTATTCTGTGATTGATTTGTTCTTGTTCTAAATAGAGGAATCGCTCGGACTGGTCGCCAGCGACGGTTTCTCAAAACGTTATCAGCACGACTTCGCTCCGGTGAACGAGGTAATCATCGAAGCACATATTGAATTTTCTAGATCGCTTTTGAATCTGTATTTTCTTTTCGCGTTCTAGATTGAAATTCTACGGTGCAAATCCGCCCTAAATCTACCGCGAGCAGACTTGAAGTCGCCGGCACAATGCCGATCGGTAGATTGTGAAACGGGGTAGATGTTGATTGCACTGTAGAACGATGCAAATCCGCCCTAAATCTACCGCGAGCAGATCTGAAATCGCCGGCACAATGTCGATCAGTAGATCGTGAAAAGGGGTAGATGTTGATTGCATCGTAGATTGGAAACGAAATTTTGCATGGATTTATTTGATTCTGCATGATCATTGCGCAAGAAGAAAAAAAAATATATCTGTTTCTCTGTTCGGCTATTGCATGAAAAAATGGGATTTTTGGCACGAGCGGCTCTGCATGGCCGCCACCGCCAACTGCCCGGCTGCTACCCGAATGTGCGTCGCCGGTCTGCCGCCCGAACATGTGCCACTAGCCGCTGGTTGCTCGGCTCGGAACACACAGGCCACCGCCTTGCATGGCGTCGTTGAAGGCCTTGATTTTCTCTGCCCACACAAACCATCTCGTATGGCGCCGCCGGTCTTGGTCTCGTAGCCGGGCCATACGTCGGCTGCCTCCACTCGGGTTGCTGACGAAACCGCACCGCACGAACAGCACGCAGCTCGGCCCCGCGTCCGCACATGCGCCGTCCGGCCGCCGGTCCCTGAAGCCGCCGCCGCTCGGTCCCGCCGGCACTCGATGCCGACGCCGCTCGGTTTGGCTTGGCCCCGCGCCCGAAGCCGCACCACGCAGCCGGCAGCACCACGCCGCCCGGCCGCCACGGATTCGCCGCCCGCAAACGGCAGCCGCCACTCGCCGGCCCTCCCTGCAGCCCCATGAGCGCCGCCGGCTTGAAGCCGTGCCGGCTCGCCTCCCGGTGCATCGGCGCCCGCCGCCGCGCCTTGAACCCCATAGCCGCCGCCGGCCTCCTTACACGCGCCCGTATGCGCGACACCCGGGGCGCCGCGCTTTAACCCTAGCCGCTGGTCGGCCGCCGCCCGAGCTCGCTTGGATTGGCGGGCCGCATTCCGGCAAGCAGCCGCGCCTGCCGCCGCTCGTCTCGCCCGCAGCCGGCACCTCCCCGCGCGCCGCCCGTAGCCGCGCCTCCTCCCGTGAGCCGCCCGCAGCCGGCACCTCACCGCGCGCCGCCGCCTTCCGCCACCGCGCCTGGGCCCGCCGCCCCTCGCGCTCGGGTCGCCGCCGGCGGGCGCAGATTCGCCGCCTTCGGGCCGCCTCCTCCCAAAATATCCGCCTCCCGCTCAAAAGAGCCGCCGCCACTCGGTGAGGTGGCTAGGGTAAACCCTAGCCACCGGGCGTGATGGGCCGGCCGGATGGGCCGCGAGGGGAGAGGGAGGAAAGGTGGGCCGCGGGGGGGGGGGGGGGGGGGAGAAAGAGGAAAGATGGGCCGCGGGAGGGAGGGAGGAAAGATGGGCCAGGGGGAAGGGGGCCCAGCCGAAGAAAAAAAAAGGGAAGGCCGGTAGGGCGCTGGCCATTTTGAGAAAACACCCCTGAATTTCTCTGAAATTACCGAAAGACCCTTGAAATTTTAATTTATGTCCCGAATTCTTGCAGGAAAGGCCTCGTAGTTCTGAAAATTACGTATAAACCTTTAAATTTACGAGCGGGTCCAGAATTTTGCAGAAAACCCCTCTGTAAATCAAATAATTACGCGAATTTTTCTCTGAATTGAATAATTTGCGTAAACCCCCCCAGAAATTGCAGAATTTGCTGAAATTTCATATTCCAGCATAAAAGGGCCTCAGGAATCTGAATTTTGCATTATTTTTAGCATTTGAAGCTTATTTATTTATGCTATTATTATTCTCTGTATTTTCTGTATTTATTTATTGTTTTGGTTAATTGTAATTACTGAAAATTGCTTTTAATCACTGAAATTAGCAGTAAAATTATAGAAAATGCATAGAAGATTCTGGAACATTACGAGAACCTTTTGTACCATTTATTTACACGAAGTAAATTATTTCGTGCATGTCTACCAGTAGTAGACTTATACACATTTAGATGACTAGCATCACGAACTGGGAGTTCGAGGAGCTGGCCCAGCATGGCCAAAACTATCTGACGTAGGCATCCGATGTCGAGATTGTGCTTGGAGCCAAGAAGCTCCGCGCGGCTTTTGGGATTGGCAGACTGAATGACGCCCAACCCACACCTGAGGAGAATAATCAAGCACTTCATTTTCCTAGGCACCACCTCTGTCTCACTCTCAAAGAATGAGTATATGGCAGAAAAGAGCGCGCTAGCACTCTGGACCGCACTCAAGAAGCGGTTTGAGAGGCTAAAGTACACCATTCTTTCCCAAGCAGAGCAAGAGTGGATCGGACTGAGGTTTGCCGACTTTAAGACGGTCGAGGAATACAATTCTGCTTTGCACATAATTTGTACTCCAATACAGAGAATTGAGAAAATCCTTCCACCCCAATGTAGCACAATCCGCACGCAACTATCGTCAAGATGGCTATAAGGAACATGCCGAATTGATTGATATGATGCAAATTGCGGAGGTTCAGGACGAAGTTCTCCGCAAGAACTAAGTCACTCATCCATCTGGTAGCTCCACTGGCCGTGAAGCCAACGCCGGGAGCAACAAGGTGCGAAAGCTCTTGATAGAGTAAAGGGGAAGGAAGGGTAAGACCGCAGCCCAGAAAGGCAAATCAGATGCTCCACGTGAGAATAAAGCTAGCAAGCCAAAAACGGGATGGCAAAGGGCACATGAAGCCCACTCTGCATCGGTTGAGGGGGAGCATTCTGAGCAGCTGCCTGCGCTAATGGTGTTTGAGACCATTACGACAGCAGCACCCCTCTCGACCTAGAAGCAGTCACCGCCATGATTTCTCTTGAAGAGAATGTCACCCCCGAGAAAATAACAGAAGAAGTCAAGTGCACTGAATGCATTTCGACTTTAATTGTCATTTATTTTGTGTGGAAGAATATGTTAGAATTTGCATGGATGGTACTTAAGAATTGTTATTTTCTCGTGATGGTTGGATGATATTTGAAGAATTCATTCATTTATTCAGTTTATAATGGCATGATATGTTCTGATATTGGCGTATTTTATTTATGTGTTGATTGCCTTCTCATACATGTTAATAAATACCCTATATTAGAACATGTGTAGCGCCCTATGAAGGAAGTGTGCTTAGCTAGCAGCGGCACAACGCATATCATCTTAAGAGAGATTGAGTATTTTCAGTCGATTCATAAGAGCACTAGCAGCCTTACGACAATCGCCAGAAGCGATGCATGTATAATTGGTTCGGGAAGAGCCACAATGGGCACAACTTTGGTCATTGAATAAGCCTTATTGTACCCAGAATCGACTAGAGCTCTCCTAAGTTTTAAGGATATCCGCGCAAATGGTTTCCACGTTGAGACTGAAGAAGAGTACGGTAAGAAATACCTGCTCATTATGAAGCGCGAAGAGAATGAAAAGAACAGTGTATTAAAAAAACTTCCTTCACTAGAAACTGGGCTATATTATACCAACATTAAGGCGCCTGCAGCGTACACTGTTCTGAAAACAGTGTTTAGAAGCTCTGCACTCTTCTGTCTCTGGCATGACAGATTAGGCCACCTAAGTCTTAGGATGATGAGAAACATAATAAATAACTCGCATGGGCATAATATTAATGTGAAGAATTTCCCGAATCATGAAGATTTTGTGTGCCCTGCATGTGCCACCGGGAAACTAATAACTAGACCCTCCACTCTGAAAGTGAAGGATGAAGTCCCTGCATTCCTGGAACGCATCCAGGGAGACATTTGCGGTCCCATTCAGCCTGTCTCAGGGCCGTTTAAGTATTTCATGTTGCTCATTGACGCTTCTTCGAAGTGGTCATATGTGGGTTTTTTTGTACACAAGAAACCACGCCTTTGCAAAATTAATCTCGCAGATCATTCGCATCAGAAATGTGTTTCCAGATCATCATATCAAGTCCATCTGAATGGACAACGTCGGAGCATTTACTTCAAACGCATTTGATGATTATTGCATGGCGATGGGAATTGCAGTTGAGCACTCGGTACCGCATATCCATACCCAGAACGGTTTGGCAGAGGCTTTAATTAAAAGAATTAAATTTATTGCCCGACCCCTTTTGCATAAAAGTAATTTGCCAGCTACATGTTGGGGACACACAGTCCTTCATGCAGCGAATCTCATCAACCTTAGACCTTCGGCCTACAACATCCACTCACCTATGCAACTAGCGCAAGTGTCACCACCGAAAATTTCCCAACATTAGGGGGAGGAAATCAACCCCTTGATGATGAATGTCGGGAAATTACGTGGCAAGCCTGGGGAATCCATGCAGATGACCCGCGCACTAGAGAAGTCTAGAAGACAATAGAAGTCCAGAAGACAAAATAGGTTTGCAAGCATTAGCAAATCAGCTGCCTGATCACTTTAGTGATTTGAAGAGCGTGACTAAGTCGCATGTGCCTGCACGCACTGCACCGGAGAGGGTTGAAATACCAAAGAAAGCAGAAGGTATCCCTAATCTCGTCCAGAGGCCTCAGAAAAAAATGAGGACGAGAACTCCGGTTCCTCGAATCCTTAGTAACCGGGGACGCCTGGCGAAAAAGGATAAGCGGGATTTATCACAGCCAATCACTGAAGTCCCCCAGAATGAGAAGGGGAGCCAGTTGAGACCTGGCACGAGTATGACACCTTCCGAAAAGGGCATACCGGATCTGAATATCCCCATCGGCATGGATGTGTGTGCACACATCGGAGCCGAAAAACTAAAGGGACTTGCCACCGCAATTGAAAGAAGCGATGCACAAGGTGAAGCTTCAGAAGAAGCAACTCATGAAGAAATAGCTATAAATTATGTGCACACGGGAGAGTCCCTAAATAGGACAACAGCTAATATCGATATCTACTTCGCAAAGAAAATTGTCACCATCATCGATCTTGATCCCGAGCCTGCATCGCTCGCTGAATGTAAGAAAAGATCAGATTGGGAAGATTGGAAGAAGGGAATAGGAACTGAATTGCTATCTCTGAATAAAAGAGAGGTGTTTGGGCCCGTATGCCGCACACCTCCCCACATACACCCCGTTGGGCACAAGTGGGTTTTTGTTCGAAAGAGAAATGAAAGAAATGAAGTAGTGAGATACAAAGCAAGGCTGGTAGCCCAAGGTTTCATTCAACATTCTGGAGTTGATTATGAAGAAACCTACTCCCCAGTCATGAGTGGAATTACCTTTAGATATTTGATCTCAATGGCAGTGAACTTGAACTTGGAAATGAAATTAATGGATGTTGTGACTGCATACCTTTATGGTAACTTGGATTCGGAGATTTACATGAGAGTCCCTGAAGGAATCCCTCTCCCGAACCAAGACAGAGCAAATAGAAATCTGTACAGTGTGAAACTCAGAAAGTCACTGTATGGACTGAAACAATCTGGAAGAATGTGGTATAATCGCTTGAGCGACTTTCTCTGCAAGAAAGGCTACACAAACAATGAAGATTGTCCTTGTGTATTTATACGGCGATCCCAGAATGGATTCTGTATAATCTCTGTGTATGTAGATGATCTGAATATCATCGGGACAGCCGAAGACATAAAAGAAGCAAGCTCCTGCTTGGAGTTAGAATTTGAAATGAAAGATTTGGGCAAGACCAAGTTTTACTTAGGCTTGCAGCTTGAGCATGTTCCTGAAGGAGTCTTGGTACATCAGTCGACCTACACCCAGAAGGTGCTTCAAAGGTTTGGCTTCGAGAAGGCATTTCCCTCGAAAGTACCGATGATCGGTAGGTCTTTACAGCAAGAAAAAGATCCTTTCCGACCAAGGGAAGAGAGGGGGGGGGGGAGTCCTGGGACCGGAATTCCCATACTTGAGTGCAGTGGGAGCACTCATGTACTTAGCAAATTGCACTAGACCGGACATTGCATTTGTCGTGAACTTGTTAACAAGGTACAGTGCAGAGCCCACCAAAAGGCATTGGCAGGGCATAAAGGACACCTTCCGATACCTCCAAGGAAGCAAAGACATTGGATTGTCTTACAGAAAGAATCAAGATCTGAACTTGATTGACTATGCAGATGCTGGGTACCTGTCTAACCCGCATACCGCTAAGTCGCAAACAGGCTATGTATTTCCATGTGGTGGAACTGCAATTTCCTAGAAATCGTCTAAGCAAAGTTTTGTAGCTACTTTGACGAACCACTCAGAAATTATAGCGCCATATGAAGCCGCACGAGAATGCGCTTGGCTCCGCTGAACGATTCACCACATCCAGCAGTCATGTGAAATGAACATTATGCAAACCCCCACAATTATCCATGAAGATAATGCAGCTTGCGTTGCACAAGTGCAGACGGGCTATGTAAGCATATCAACCCCAAGTTCCTCTATGCTCATGAATTGCAGAGATGGACAAGATTAAAGTACTGTACACTAAGTCATGTAGACTTGTTCACTAAGTCACTCCCCGCATCTAGTTTTGAAAGGTGCGTGCGTGGAATTGAAATGACGAGACTTAGAGAAGTGCAGAATTCAGGGGGAGAATTCTCACAAGCCCGCTAATAAATCTTGATCATGAAGATTAAGTACCCAAAAAATAAAGTCCTGCAGACCAAATGAATTTGGGTGAATTGTACTCTTTTTCCCTTGACGAGTTTTCCATGAAGTTTCTCGACCAAGGTTTTTAATGAGGCAATTCGTGCATCGCAGCATCACATGTATCATGCGCTCTTTCTCCAAATTTTTCCCACTGGGTTTTTATGGAGTTTTAGTGAGGCATGAACGTGTCGGATGAGTGCCCAAGGGGGAGTGTTAAGAAATCTGGGCCTGGGCCGGCAACCCAGGGCCCATGGTGAGCACCTCATTGTTGTCTATAAATAGAGAGCCATACCTCCTCATTATGTACACATGAATGAAAGCAATAAAGAAAGACCAGGAGTTCTCTCTATCTCTCTGTGTGTTCAATCTATTATTCTGTGATTCTGTGATTGATTCGTTCTTGTTCTAAACAGAGGAATCGCTCGGACTGGTCGCCAGCGACTGTTTCTCAACAATTGCCACATAGCCTTCCGCCTCCACCGTTGCCATCCTGTGGCCTTCTCGCTGCCAAATATATATTCTCCACCGCCCCGCGATTCGGGCCACCATTTTCTCTCGGCACCGCAAAACTGTGTAGCTCAGTTTCGAGGATCGCCGAGAGCCTCCCCATGCAGCTCCCACTTCTTCAGGTGCGCTTCCCCATAGCACCGCTCTTCTCTAGTGCTGGACCTAGGCCATCTTGGAGATAATTAGAGTCGTTTACATTGATTTTTTTGTTGATTTTTAACTTTGACTTATAAATAGTAATAACTTATAGAGAGTCGTATGAAGAGAGATAAATTTGCATACGATTTTAGTTGGTATAAATGAAATTACTATAGTGTATACTACAATTAACTAGTAGATCATACTTTTAAAAGACATTCACTACTATAGAAATACTATTAATAGACGTCAAACCACAGGCTGTCTGACAAAACCGTCTGTGACGTACACTATCACAGGCGATTTTAATTTGAGACCGTCTGTGTTGTTAGTGTCGGAAAAAACGAGTATCACAGATGGTTCTTACCAATGAACCATGTGTGATACCGAAAAATCGTATGTGATAATCTGTGAATTATTACAGACGGGTTTTTAAAAAAACCGTCTGTGATAAGCTGATTATCAAAAACCGTCTATGATAATCTGAGAATTATGACAGACGATTTTTTTTATTAAAAACCGTATATGATTAGCTAATTATAATCGCCACTCAGAATTGCATCTGTCTTCATTTCAATCCAGATCTAGTCGGTGCTGCACTTGGAGGAGGCAAGGCTTTCAGGCCAGTTAATTTGGTGAGAGGAGGCAGGAGAGTTTTGAAGATTCATACGTTCCTGGTTGCCCTAGACATGGTTAGTAATAAAATTTATTTTTCTTTGCATTACTATTTAGATCTATGTTTTGATGAGTGTTATTGAAGATAATTGGCATTTACTTAACCATACATGATCAGTTCCCGTCATGTGGGAGGCCAAATTTGTCAAAATTGTTGATTATATATAAGTGGTTCGTCGATCGCTTGGGAAATAGCTGTTGTGTTTATAATATGAATTAAGCTAGCAAAGCCTCGATGCATGTGGTATATATGTAGTACTAATTAATTAATTTAATTTTGAATACTCAGTTGTTATATATATGCATAACGTAGGACTGGATGTATGCCGCGAACCGTGTGAGTGAAGAGTACATTAATGGCGTGTCTGCTTTTACAAGAACTGCCGAGGAGGATATGTTGAACAAGAGGGTGAAATATATGTACTGTCCACGTACTGACTGCGAGAATTTAAAGATGTTTAAGAACCGAGAGCAGATTGAAGCGCACTTGATTCGGAGGGGTTTAAAAAAGGGATATACGTGTTGAATCAGTCATGGCGAAGTCAATGATATGCCACCGGATGACATCGCTGATGAAGTGAATAATATGCCACCGGATGATGTCGATTGTTGTTTGGATTCGGATAGGTTGCACGATGACAATCTAGATCAGATGCTTCATGATGCAGAACGGTACTCTAATAGCAAAGAGTATGTTAAATTCCGAGGCTTGATGGAGGACTCAGAGAAACCTTTGTTCACATGCTACAAGTCGAAATACACGAGGTTGTCAGCCATACTTGAACTCTTGAAATTGAAGGCAAGCAATGGTTGGTCCAATAAGAGTTTCACGGTGATGAAAAACAAGTTGCCCAAAACCACCTACAAAATCAAGAAGCTTCTTTGTCCATTGGAAATAGAAATAGAAAGAATACATGCATATTCGAATGACTGTATCATCTATCGTAAAGAGTATAGAAATATGCATATATGTCCAGTGTGCAACACATCCGAATACAAGCGTAAGAATCAATTAAATGACAACGAGCGAATAGAGGTGAAGAAAGGACCTCCTGCTAAGGTGGCATGGTATCTTCCTGTAATTCCTCGTTTGAAGTGGTAAGCTTTGTGAGCATTGTGGACACCGCCCAAACCACTATGGAGGTCCTGCTCGAGGCTTGTAAGCTTTGTGGACACCGCCCAAACCACTATGGTATTCAATCTTTTGAAGGATCAAGGCCATAATATATAGAGCATAATTTATCCTTTTGATCCTGTCATTCTTAGAAGATGCTATTTCCTGGATAATAAGATCAACCACATCAAATTTGCGACATGCATAACATAGTCAATTGGGTTCCATGCATGGCCTCTTATGGCAACATAATTCCCACTCTTGGGAAGAATGGTATGGTTAATAATTCGGTTTACCAGGATGGGAATAGGGAGAAGGCCTCTTACGTGTTGCTGAAATCAGTCTCCAGACCGAATTGCAGAATTTAGGCCTGCTTATTGGCTACTGTAAATGAATGGGATTAGCTGCTGTTTTTAGCCAATAGCAGCAGGGACAGAAGACTACTCAGTGCACTGACCGAATGAGACAAAAAGGGAGCCGAAAGCTTCAACTACTGGACTGCATGCAGTCAACAGAAACTGCAGCCTGAAGATTTGAAGTACAGTAAATACCGAGATGAAAAGGAAGGCAAAGAAAAGATCAAAACAACTGCAGTTCCTCTCTGGACAAGGGATCAGAAATCAAACTAAATACCTAACCATCTTCATGAAATGGAGAAAAACATATTAAGACTGTAGCTTGGCAAAAAAGACAAAAACATGAGACTAACTACCGTAAACAGAATGAGCTCGTTTACTGCAGACTTTCAAAAGTCATGGGAATTGACTTGTAAATGTTGTTTTCCTCTGATCAAAATAGCAGGAACTTGATTCAAATAGCAGGAATGACCTTAAGACACAAAGAAATGCAAATCAAAAGACAATAACCTTGAACTGGACAGAAATGTGGACATGAACTGAAAATGAGAGAGATTTTCAAATTTCTTGCCAATCTCCTCTCTTTTGCTCAAGAGACTTTGAAATACACCAGGAAGTGATCTCACACAAGCAAATATGAAGCTAGAATCTCTTCTTCCAGGTCATCCAAAGAAATCTCATGTTGCCCTGACCTCAAACCCTAGATTTGGAAAACAGGGGAAATGCATTGCTTAGCTCAGAAAAGAGGATATCCATTGATTCTAGCTTTGGCTCTTAGCAAATTGAATGACCAAATGGTCTTGAAGATTTCCCATCACAGAGCTAACCCATTTTGCAAGAATCAAACAAGAACTCTTCTCTAAAACTCAAGAACAGAAGAAGGGCAAAGAGACTCAGGCAAACAACCAGAGAGCACAAGAATTCAATCCATCTCAAACAAAAAGCATCTCAGATTGATACAGAGAGAGGAATGATTACAAATGGTTTTACAATCCTCTCATAACACTACATGCTTCTCAAATGAGAGGAACACACACGAGAACACACTGAGAGCACTGCCTCTCCTATAGAGCTCACTCCTACTCACTTGCTCTCTTGTCCAGAATGCACAATGCCTCTCCTACACCCACACATATGAAGGAAGAGACTCACCTACATCTGGAAAATCAAGAAGTGGCATACAAGACCCATTCCACGACTCCACACTCAAAAGAGGCAAAAGTCAACAACCAGAATTTTGGAGGGAAAACAGCCTCTCCACTCCATACTTGAGTTAATTTCCCAAATTGCCCTCAAGCACCTTCCCGGAAGCTTCCCGCAACTGGTACCTTGATCATCTGGACCTCAACTCGTCCTTGAGTCTAGTCTTGGTCCGCTTCGCTGTACACGACCGCACCCGGCATCCTGACCGTCTGGACCTTAGCTCCTCTCTGAGCCTAGTCCCGATCCACCTCGCCGCTGCCCGTCGTGTCCACTTGACACCGACCGAGACCTCTGACTCCACCTGAGTCCAGTCCTAGTTTGTTCCGTCGCACACGACCGCAACCGACCTCCAACCGTCTGGACCTCCGACTCCTCCCTGAGCCTAGTCCTGGTCTGCTCGTCGTCGCCCGTCGTGTCCATCACCGGTAGCTCCAGCTCCGGTTCCTCGTCTCCCGACTCGCAACCACCTCACCAGCCTCGATCATCTTCGGCATCACCGACCGTCTGGACCTCAACACCTCCTGTGTCTAGTCCCGGTCCTCCTCGCCTCACCATGGCCTAGCTCCGAAGTCCTGGAGTCACACAGACAAGCAAACCGTCACATAGCACCGCACGAAACAGCATAATCAATACAGCATAAGTAAAAGGTACTCAACCCTAGAATACCTAAAACAAACTCAAACTCTCTAAACAAATCGTCAATTACTCATCACAACATGGGGATACCTCCACATGATCTCTCAATCTCCCCCTTGATGAGTATATTGACAAACACAGGTAAAGCACAAAGTTGAGTTTGTTTGAAAGTCAAACATGTTCCAAAAGAAAGAGAATGAAGCTAATGACCATGTTGACAAAAGGAGCAAAAGAAAGAGCAAGTTTTCCTCACAAAATCTCCCAAAGCTCCCAAAAAGTGGTTTTTTCTCGAACTATTCTCCCCCTTTTGGCAATAAAATCATCAAGTTACTTGGAGGAAAATAAAGCATGGTGTGGCTGAATTTTATTCAATGCTAAGCAAGTAGAGCCATGAAGATTATCCAAAATGACCATTAAGTATTACACCAAGCCATAACGCATATGAAAGCTATCAATATCATAACAAGATATGCATAATCAAGCCAAGCCACATAAGTAACGATCTGAATATTAGATGAATTTATTAGCATGTCAAGCCATTCAAGATCAAAGTCTAGCTAGATGTATCCAAAGATGATGCAAGCCATGTCAATAATCTAAGTGGAACCGAGAAGCTAGTATTGAGTCAATTTAGAGTGCTACAAGTTCAAGAATGAATCATTTGGTCAAGTACTTGATTCTTTTAGAAGTTAAGCAAATTTAGCACAATGTACATATTTTTCTTTGAAACTCATGGTCGTTTCCAACCAAAATTTTAGTCATGTGCTAGTTCTCAAGCCTTATGCGACCATTCTAAGCAAGAAGCTTAAGGAGATGATCTCGATCATCCAAAACTCCCCCTGAGTTCATGCCTAGTGCAATGGCAAGCAGTCTCATGAGAAAGAATTGGTGAGATCAGTTTTTTTCGCACATAAAGAGATCTTTTTGCTTTTATTAAAAAGTTGCAGTAATTCATGCTTCATCAAGAAACTAGTATAGCTCAATCTAAAGCTCAATAGAGATTCAAAGTTCAACTTAGCCTATTTGACATGGCATGAATCATAAAAAGATAACTAAAAACAGACTAGTCTCAAGATGAGCATGAAAGTATGAGGCATGAGTTCAATCATTATTTGAGTAGTCTATAATATTTAATTCATCCCTTGACATGCAAAAACAGTTTTCACCTAATGGTTTGGTGAAGAAAATTCACTAATTGGTCTTCAGTCCGGATGTGGCTAATTGTAATGTTTCCCTTGCTCACATGATCTCTCAAACAAAGTGGTGTATATTTATATGCTTTGTTCTTGAGTGTTGGACTGGGTTATTGGGTATTTTCATCGCACTATCATTATCACACAAAAGTGACATTTTGTCAAATTTAATTCTATAATCCATCAAACTTTGTATCATCCATAGCAATTAAGCACAACAACTACCAGCAAAAACATATTCGGCTTTGGTGGTGGAAAGTGCTACGAAAATTTATTTTTTGGAAGACCATGACACTAAAGATCTTCCTAGCAATTGATAACTACCCAAGGTACCTTTTCTATCCACTTTGCAACCCGCATAATCGGAGTCCGAGTATCCAATTAAATCAAAATATGCACCTTTAGGATACCAAAACCCTATGCTAGAGGAATGCTTTAAATATCTTAGAATTCCCTTTATGACTATTAAATCACACTATTTTGGAGATGCTTGCAAACGTGCTCACATGAAAACACTAAACATGAGATCAGGTCTAGATGCGGTAAGATAAAGCCAACGAGGTGGTGGGGGCGGTACATGCAGAGAGGGCTGAGGAGAATCAAGTTTAGTGGGGGAATGGAGTTTATATGAGGAGAAGGGGAGAGATCTAGATCGTTGGATCAAAATCCAATGGCCTTCAAAATCATGTGTTTTTTTAAAAAGCAATCGATTGTGGTATAATCGGGCCCAACAAAGAATGTTGTTTATCCAAAATAATATTAACTGAAGTGACGTATAACAAAATAACAAAGTTTCTCTGTTTTGCGTAACAATGTAGTCACTGCTCAAGGTGACTCATCAGAATCACAAACTTGCTACAAGCCTACAACCAGATAGGCCGATCCAATCTCCCAATGCTAAATTTACCTAGCGGAGTATGTCGTCGATCATTTGCTTCCAATCCAAGACTTGGGAGTTGTGCAAGGACTTTGGAATAAAAACTTCTGTTATTCGGTAGAGCAAAATTCTAAATGTTAGATGGAGAATTATGGTGGAGATCGAGCGAAAACTATGAGCTCCACTGGAAATGAACTATAGGGGATCCCAACCCGTCAATCTGATACTACCTCGAAAGCTAAGTAAAGCAACATGAGCAGTCGACCGTCATGATGCAAACACCTAAAACACCAATGCTGGATGAAATTCAGCATTTCTCTTCTTTTTCCCAGAATTCTTTCTCATGAATCTTAGTAAAAGGAAGATGCATTCAACTTGTAGAAAATTATGCAGCAGGTAGAGCCAATGCTAATAATTTTGTACTGTTCATAGCCACTCTCAGTTTCATCATGTCAAGTCTCGATGTAAAAGATCAGCGTGCTATCCCACGATGGTGACTTCCGTGAACATCTAGGTATTGATGGACAGCCAGATGGCCATGTAGTTGCTCAAAAGAAAAGCCCCACAGCATACCCAGCAGCTTGTACGACAACCCCCTTTTGCCCAAGAATCCGGATGAGCTAGGAACCAAATGTATGGTAGCCACAAGCATCTGCCTTAGTCGATCCTAACCCCACACAAATAGATAAAATCTAGGCTAAACAAAGCATAACAACACCTTCGATTGAACAGATACCAAATACTAGTGCAAAAAAGATGGTGCGAGAGGGAGGCGTTAGTGGCCACCTACCTCGAGGGGGGGATGACGGTGCCTGGCTACTTCGAGCATCCGGGTCAGCAGGGAAGCGGGGGACGACGATGGTAGATACTGGGGAGGGGCCGAGGGGAAAGGAAAGAATTGAATTGCGTTCTCGGTTCCTCTCTCTCTCACTTCCGCTGCGATAGGGGCCCTCACAAGCCACACGAGCTTTGGCAAAGGAATCTTGGACCTTCTGAAATCCCAACAAGGCCTAACATAGACTAGGGTGGTTTTTTCTTTTCATTTTCAAGTCCTATGCTTGACTAGTCGTCCAGGCACACCACCGTATCTTTCTGGGACTGGCAAACTATTTATCGAGGATCCAGTTGTCAATATTATAAAATAATATTAGAAAGATGGCTAAAATTTGTAGGAGAAAATAGAGATACTCTTTATTACTATAAATTGGTTACAAGGTGCCTTTAAGAAGGCATGGAACTAGCCCTAATTATATTGAATTAGATAGGATGCGAAAATTTTGTCCTTCTGTCTTCTCTCATTTAGCTTTAAATACCAATGAAGAGACATCAATTATTTGCCAGGGAAGATGCCTTATGGAACCAACGCGTCCAGTCGGGGGGGGGGGGGTAGTTATTGTTAGAGAGAGGACACCGTCGTTGTCAGTGGGAGATGAACGTGGTAAATAACCGCATGGCAGTTGTTGTCAGGAACTCAAGGCTGAAATATCGTGTTGTTTGGAGTGGATAATGCACGTGTTTTATCCACTGTATAGAAGGAATATCCTAGAATTACGTCTAGATACTAGTTCACAGAATCTCCGAACAGTCATCTGGTTGGGCAACTCGTACATTGTTTCTCCAACTAGGATACTTGGGGAGTAATCTTCGGATGTTTTTGACCATAGGGTCCTTTGGTCTTAATTAAATATTAAAGCCATAATCAAGGATTTATTTAATCCTCATCGATGTTCACTCGCCTACAACACATGTTGCTACTAGCACCACAGCTGTTGTCATTTACTCAAATCTGTTCGGTCCAATTACTTAAGAACCGTACAGTGTGTAGTGCTTCAGGTCCGTTCTTTTGGTCTTTTGGTTTCTCTGAAAATCAAAACAAACTGGGTAATTTCTTCAAGCGAATTCTCCAAACTGTATGGTGTGTAGTGCTTCAGTTTGTTCTTTTGGTCTTTTGGCTTCTCCGAAAATTTAAACAAATAAGGTGGTTTCTTCAAATGAATTTTTCAAATGGTTTTTGAGCCCAAAACTATCTGTATCGTCTATATCGACGTCTCCACTGTTCATTGCCATCTTAAAAAAATTGTAGATAAAAAACATCAGCCACAGCCAAAAACTACAATCCACGAAAAGAACAGGGCTGAAATTTACTCATCTCTGAAGGTTTACTAACGAGGGTAACTCAACGAGTATGTTGGTTGAGGGCAATTGGAAGGCTCGGCCTAGAGAGTTCTGCTCTAAACTTCTTCATCTCCCATATTCAGTTCTTCAGATCTGGCGCCCTCCCCCATCTCCGATGGCCGGCGTGCTTGTTGACGACGTGTGGGTAGGGGGACCCAACTCTTTTAGTAGCAGTGTTCTAGTATTAAGTTTCCTATATAATTTGAAGTTCTTTTCCTCTTCTTCTTTATCCCCTAGTGGCCGGCTCTTTTCCCGCTCTCTGGCTTGCTGGAGAGCCAAACGAGGTAAGCCCTGCTGGTTTTGCTCCCTTGTGGTGGTTGCCCATTTTCCTAGCTGGTTTGCTGGTTTTGGGTGTTCGTTCTTCTTGTGTCACCTGATCTGGATCCAGTCCTCCCACCCCAATTCCCCTTGTCTAACAGCTATTTGTGTAAAATCCTCCAACACACGACAAAATTTAATCTACAATCAAGAATAGAGCTTTTGGGATGTAGCTTTGTCACAAAATTTTTTCTTCTCCTCGCCAGGATCTATCCTCTTTCAAGAAGCTCTAGCATCAATTTTGGCCGGAGAGAGGAACAACTAGACAGCTCCCCACTGAAGATCCAGCTAGTTCCATGGCAAATATGGAGGCCTACTTCAGCCACAGGCGCATGGCGGCTTACATCAATAAGCTACGCCTCCTGATGGCTTTGGTTCGTGGTGGTAGTACGGCTATATATGCCTCTCTACAATGGCAAGTCAATTGCTCAAGATGTTGCTGCCGTCTTCATCAACACCCCATCTATCAGTCATGCTCGCAACTGGGTTTTTCAATGATGACACTCTCCGGAGAGATTTCTCGCTCTCGGTCATCCTCAACAACATCGGCTATAGACACATGGAGCTGCTTCTGCACAGTTCCGGCACACGTATCCTAGTGCTTGGTTTTATTGTAATTTGTGTGGTTGTTGAGAGCTGTTACATAGGATATATATATCCTATGCACTTGAATTTAGCGTATACTTATGGTGTATCTAACTAAAAAATCACGAAAAATTATGAGAAAATTTCTATATGTATTCCATGGTTTACTTTATTCATGTATAAATTTCAAGTTCAAATTATTCTTTGTTAAAAGTAGTAAATAATAGAAAATTCAATTTTTTTTGTTACCGCTCACATATAAGGAACATGAATTTAAAATTTTATACATAGTTAAAATAAATTTATAAATGCATATAGAAAGTTTTCAAAATTTTTCATGATTTGTTTAGTTGAGGTGTACCATGAGTGCACTTTAAGCTTGAATAAATAGGATATGTTACAGATTTATGTATTATAGATGCCTCTGGACCTGCAGAAAAAGCAACCAAAATGAGCGTTTTGGTCGTCACTCGCTCACTTGGAAGGATCACACGAACCAATCTGTATACAAAAGTTTCACGTAATAGCTCAGCTATTTAGACAGCATATGTTATGCCTCAGTTTTCTTGATTTTCCAACGACAGTTCTGATCGACAGAGTAGGTACGTTTATCACACACGACATTCGTTTCTTGAGTTATTATTCTACTAAACTCGGAGCACCGAGAGTTGAGGGTTCAGGCGAACACAGCCTACGTCCGCCCCCCCAACATTTATTTATTTATTTATGCTTCATCACCGGCCGACTCCGGCGCGTCGCCTAACGAGCGCGGTTGTCGTCGCTCCCCACGGCCTTGGCGCCGGACACGGTGGCGCGCGCGGCCGGGGTCCAGCACGGCCCCCGCCTTGCAGCCCGGCCCGCAGTAGTCGCGGCCCGTGCCGCAATATCCAAAAGCGCTGCAGCACTGGCCCCGCTTGCAGCCGCAGTTCTGCGCGGCCGCTGGACCGGCGGCCGACAGGAGGAGCGCGAGCACGCCGACCAGAGCCAAGAACGTCGCCGTCGGCGCCATTGCTGCTGACTTCGCCATTGCTCGCTTGCTGCTTCGATCGATTCAGCGGCTAGCTTTTTTTGTGTGTGTGTGATCCTATCTTAAGTTGCTGCTACTGAGTTTTAATTGATGCTTGGAGTGGTGGCGGTTTATATAGGGAGTCGGGGTGTATGTGTCCGTTGTGCGATTCATGTGGATGTTTGACTTGCGATCGAGTAATGCGTACGTACATCTCATGTATGATGCGTCTACCTACCCGCTCGTATCCGATCCGTATATCTTTACACTTCTGAATCTACAAGCAACAAGTGCACGGCGCGCAGGAGTCTAAAGAGATTGGGATAGTTCGAGACTCAAATCCATGCATGCATCTGAAATAGTAGCTAGGCCAAAACCAAAGGTCATTCCTTTCTACACTGATTTTTGGTGTACATACGAGTTCACTTTGCCATTATCACGTAGCATGCAACAATCGTATATACGTCCACGTTGCCATTACTATACAGCCGTATATTATGCTTTACGTCATGTACCAACCATCTGCAAATCTATCGGTGGCCACCTTTTTCCGACTGATAGAAAGAAAATCCTTTTCCAACTTCGGCTTTATAGCTAGGCTAGAGTACGTGGCGATCTAGAGATGGAAATGTATCAAATGAAAACTCTTTTGATGTCAGTTTTCATCCCACCGATTTACTACTGATAGACATGCCAAGATAAGTAATAGGCAGGCTTCCAAGTTTACAATTAAACATTCGAGCAACTCTATTAGCTTGTGTATTAATTATATCCACCCCAAAACATATATTTTACTTTATGGTAGTTAGTAATCCTGTCATAGTGTCATGCACTCAAAAGCAATACAACAAGAATTTCTAATGGAGGATATAAGCATCATTCAATTCCAAAGGCAAAACAGCGTCATCTGCATATCGCAAATATGTCACCCCTCCAGGTATCAAGTGATCTACAACCCCCTTAGTAGTTGGTAGGAAATCACAATTCACTTTGTCATAAGCCTTTTTAAAATCCAATTTCAGTAGAATCCCTCTTACCACTCCTATCAAGTATATAACCCCCACCCCCAATCCCTTAGTAAAAGTTCTCTGGTTCTTATGATAGCACCGAGCAAAGGAAAGTCTATTAGCAGCCAACAGCTTAGGAAATAGTTAGAAGATGACAATAGCTAGGTAAATGGTCTATGCTGTTTGATCAAATTGGCATACTTCACTTTTGAGATCAACGTTACCACCCCCATAATTCAATCTCTTTATATCGAAATTGCTTTCCTGAAAATCTTTAACCATATACATAACCTCCTCTTTAATCACGCCAAAATTTTTGTGTGTGTGTGATCCTATCTTAAGTTGCTAGCTGCTACTGAGTTTTAATTGATGCTTGGAGTGGTGGCGGTTTATATAGGGAGTCGGGGTGTATGTGTCCGTTGTGCGATTCATGTGGATGTTTGACTTGCGATCGAGTAATGCGTACGCACATCTCATGTATGATGCGTCTACCTACCCGCTCGTATCCGATCCGTATATCTTTACACTTCTGAAGCTACAAGCAACGAGTGCATTCCTTTCTACACTGATTTTGGTGTACATACGAGTTCACCCAGTTCCTCCAGCAAGGGTTGAAGCCCTTTCTTACAAAAACTTTGGTAGGAAATCACAATTCACTCTGTCATAAGCCTTTTCAAAATCCAATTTCAGTAGAATCCCTCTTACCACTCCTATCAAGTATATATCCCCCACCCCGCACCCCCAATCCCTTAGTAAAAGTTCTCTGGTTCTTATGATAGCACCGAGCAAAGGAAAGTCTATTAGCAGCCAACAGCTTAGGAAACAGTTAGAAGATGACAATAGCTAGGTAAATGGTCTATGCTGTTTGATCAAATTGGCATACTTCACTTTTGAGACCAACGTTACCACCCCCATAATTCAATCTCTTTATATCGAAATTGCTTTCCTGAAAATCTTTAACCATATACATAACCTCCTCTTTAATCACGCCAAATTTTTTTTCGAAGATAAACACAGCGAAGCCATCGTGTCCACCTGCTGAATCTGAAGGCATTTCTTTGAAGGCCTTCTCAGCTTCTTCCATCGTGCAAGCCCTTTCAGCTATCTGTTCCGCAGACGCCATCTTTGTCTGTTCCCCGCAGTTCCCCTCGAACTCCGCGCCGTCAAATCGCCACCATCAAAGTTTGCTTCCACCGCCACGCACGAACTATCCATCCGCATCGCTTTCTGTGCGCATCTTTCCCATCTGAGTCTCGCACTAATTCCGCAAACGTTTCGTGCTATCAAATTGTCATTGCCATATGATATTGCCTTCCGCCTCCATCTGAATATCTGATATCCACCGGATCCTATTTCCGCTGCTAGCCTATTCGGGCCAAATATTTTCTCCACCGCCCCGCGATTCGGGCCACCAATTTCTCTCGGCACCGCAAAACTGTGTAGCTCAGTTTCGAGGATCGCCGAGAGCCTCCCCATGCAGCTCCCACTTCGTCGAGAAATTTTATGGTATCATCGTTACACATATGCATGTATGTAACAAACCAATAAAAATGCTACA